>JAQFVV010006353.1:2605134-2952938 GCA_028023455.1 Epiperipatus broadwayi
AAACTATAATTTCTTCTTATGTCCAATCCAGTGGCTCTTTCTGATTTCCTCAATCAATCTTCTTTTTTCATTTAATCTTTTCAAACCTTCTTCATTTGTTATTTTATTCATCCAAATGATTTTTTTCCCATTCTTCTCCATGTCCATATCTCAAAGGCTTCTAATGGTTATGAATTTTATTACTCATTGTCCATGTTTTACAACCATGCAACAGTACAGTTCACACATAGCATTTAATAGTAATAATATAAATGTTCGAGCATGTATATAAAAAAGTATTAAATTTTTTTTGTCTAAACACTCTTAATTAGTCTTGTTCTTAATTCTCTTTTCAAAAGATCACCAAATATTTTCTTTCAAGCTATTTGTACAGTAATATAACTCTGTCATAAAATAAGTCACCTATACTATACTTTAGTTTAGATTGGATATAAGCATTCAATTTATTGCTGTGTTACAATGCAAAGTTCTGTAAGCAATTTTAAAATCACTATAAACAATCAGAGGAAAAGGCTCAGTCCCACATTTTACACCCACTGAATATCAAATGACGCAACACTTAAAACAGACAAAACTATCCACACAGTAGTGCCACTCAGTGCAAGCCAGAGTAATCAATGGATACCAGAAGGCTTGTGCATAAAATCCATATCTAGTGCTTACTCATCCAATATCCCCAGACTACTTTCTAGCTTGTGGCTTTCGTCTGTGAGGAATCTTGGATCTGAGAGGATGGAGAGTTTTGCCTATATTAATAACAGTTATGAGCAAGCATAAGAAATGGTAATCATGTGATGTTTAGTGGTTTATCAAATATGTAACGCTTATAATACAAACCTACTCATGACTATTTGAATATATATATTTAGATATTTAAAATTTCCATTGCACCATAACATTTCTGAAATATATAAACAAATATTTACATGAGGGCGGCAACAACAAACAAATATATAGATACATTATTTTTGTTTAAGGTTCTGGTGGCTAATTTGTTTATTGAATAGAGTAAACTTAGTGTCAAAAATCATATTACAAAGTTGATGTCTGAAAACTATTAAATATCCCCTCTAGATAAAAACTGTTGACAAAATTAAGCTGAGTGTTACACCTTATTAACTTTCAGTATTAGAAAATTGGATTCCGTTTTCTACTACATTGTAGCTTAGAACAAAAATCTATTTTTAATTAACTATTTATTCTTGTGCTTGATTCGTTGTTAGCTTTATATTTACAGAAAAATTTGTTTTCAATAAATATTTACATAAAGTATAAAAGCATTTTTAAAAAACAAATTAAATACGTTCACTGTTAGTCATAAGGGGTAAAGATTAAACTTAAGAAGCACTAATGATTAATTTTTATTATGAATATTAATTTGGTATGGGCCTAAAAAAATTACATGATATAGTTTATATATTAATATGTTAGAATAACATAACTTAATATCTAGTCAAGTAGTAAAAACTATCAGCTAGGAAATAAAATGTATTGGACTATTTCCATCATCTAATATCTGTATTTAATGTCTTTTAGAAAACTTCAATTTTATTTAAATATTCCAAATACATACAACTGTTAGTAATAGCACATCAAACAGGTTAGTATATGCACAACACTTTGAGAGGTATGATTGTCCCCTCTTCTTCAGATGTTGCTGGCCTGAGCAATGACAGTACTAGCATGGGATTCAGACCTCAGATTCTTGATTATTGAAATTTAAGGTAACACTCTAACCAATTGAGCCATCCTGCCAAAGGCAATAGTCAGTAGAAATTTCATATACTTACCTATGAGATTTCTCCTGATTTCTCCACCTTTTCCTAAGAGCAAAGTTGATTAGTGGTTTCCATACATTATGTATAGTCACACTAGGTTGGCTTATGCAATTTTTTGCCATTGTCATATGAGCAGCTTCTTTAAATTTTTTTCTTTGTACCTTTTCTTCTTTATCCAATATTTTAGTATTTTCCCAATTGAACATATATGTTCATTGGTGCATACATGGTCTGCTACCTTAGGCACATGTTTTCTTTCTTCTAATCATCAGTTTATGTTCTTGCAAGCACTTTTCAATAAGTCAATTGGTTTCACCAATATATTGTGACAGAATGGGTTCAAACCAGTCACAAATAAAATTGTTTAATCAGTAAACATATGTAGACGTAGATATATATAATATTTAATTTTGTTTATTACATGGTGGTGGTTACAAATACATAAACGTGGGGGGAGGGACTCTGTCATTTTTAAATGATATATATGTGTGTGTGACAAATGCGTGTATGAATGAATTAAGTAGTGAAAAGAGAGAAACGAGATTTTGTTTCACGCTTTAAAAACTAGAGGTTTCCGGCAGAATGAGATTCTATTTTCTGTTATATTACAATAGAAGCTATGACACGAGTTTTCACACATCTAACAGATCTGGTTAGTCCACATTGAAAATTAGAAGTGAGATAAAAAAGAAGCTTCTAGAACAAATGGAGGGGGCTATAAAAGTGAGCCACCCAGAATGCATTGGATCTTTTTCCAGCAGAGCTACAATAGTGAACACCTAAACGGTTTTAGTATTTAACTTATATAATGGCGATTTCAAAAGAAATGTCAGGGTAAGAGAAATCACATTGGATTCAAACCCCCTGATCCCAACCTGCTGCAGCTGCCTCAGCTAATAAAACCATGATGCCTCGAAACACATAATTCCAGCATGGAATCAAATGAACCTCATTGGCCAATGGACATGAAGATCTCAAATCGTTACCTTGAATTGCCTAATTTACCTGTGGAACGGAACTCTGTAATAAATAGATAAATCTGCTTTTACTACTTCCCGGGAAGAGTCAGGTAAAGAACTTTAATTAATGGTTTTATTTTTCTTTATAAAAAGGAAATGTTTTTTATTTACTATAATAAGTAGAGGTGACGTCTAAACTAATTAATAAGGTTTCCTTAAAGCCTCGTTCCATTGCGGACATAATAAAGTAATCAGTGTTGGAAGTCATGTGATACAAACTTTTTCATAGTATCGACTTTCACTACTTGAGTTGCGTATGAGAGATTTATTATGGAAAGAATGACGTATGTGTGCGATTTAAAATGACAGAGTAATAAATACATTTTTTTTTTATAATATTAAATAAATATACAAAGAAGTAGAGTGGAATTAGTTATTTATTTATAGATCCATTTATCTAGTTATTATTTTTTTATGTTTAAAAAAAAAGAGAAATCTTAACCCCATTCGTAGCTTCTCCTGGCGGTGATGCCACCTGACCATAAGACTGAGCTAGCTGATGGCCAAAACCTCTCTCACATTACATAAATAGTATTCTTGTTGGTAATATATCCACTTCGCGTAATTCTTATATTCGTATAGGATTGGCACTTGGTGTCCTTTGGATGACCATAAATACGCATTGGGGATATATTACAGTTGTGAGAATAAATCCATAAGTTTGGAATAATAATATTTTGGGTCAAAACCACTTAATTAAATAAAATACATAGGCACGTATATTGATACATCATATATACATATTCGATAGAGTACACCTGTCTAGGAGAGGTAAAGGGGTTTTGTTATAATATGTTCTTCCACATTCACATGGTATTTCATAGATGCAGTTTTTTTGTTTCAGCATTTTAAGTTTAGGCTTTTTAGATGTTAGAATTCCTCATAGTGTGGTGTGCTATGGCTCTTAAACTGATTGAAGATTTAATTTGTTTGTTATTTTTAGAATGTTTGGGTACACTACAGTATCAATAATTCTTTTCTCTTGATGGTTTTTTTCTGTCTATTTAACATTTTCTTTGTGCATATACTAACCTGTTTGATGTGCTATTACTAACAGTTGAATGTATTTAGAATATTTTAATAAGATTAAATTGTTCTAAAGACATTCAACATGCACATTAGATGATGGAAATAGTCCAATATAAAAATACAATTAGAACAACATTATCACAAACCTTCAAAAAAACACAAATACTAGTTTTTTTTATACATTTTAATAGACAAAATCTTTTTACAGTTTTGATTGACCAACAGCCTTCTTCAGAACTATAATAACATGTAAATATATATAAATGTATCACATGTAAAACATATCTAAACTATTCAAAAAATATTTGATGTGCTGTTTAGTTAATATATATGATGTATGTGCTATGCATTTCGTATATGTTTATATATTGTAGATCTGAATCAGCCAAAACTATAAGGACATTTTATCAAGCTAAGAATAATTTAATGCATTATAAAAAGTGTATAAAGAAGGAAGCATTTGTTTAATAATTATATAAGAATTAATCAATGCATGAAGAAATAAAGACAAATTAAAATACTTTGCAAAGATGAGACAAATTTATTATTTAATTGTAAATATTTATTGTCTAATTTATTCAATGTCTTTAAATATGCATGCTCAAACACAGTGAAATTTTATACAAAAAGAATAATCTGAATCTTATAACCTGGCTAGTGAAATCTGTTATATATATATATGATCCATAGATGGCGTTTTTACCAAAAACACGATCAAGCGTTTGTTTACATAAACAAACGCTTGATCGTGTTTTTGGTAAAAACGCCATCTATGGATCATAAATACAAGCGTCAGCAGGTTTTAACGTGATTAAAACTTGTTTTTGTTTTTCATATATATATATATAGAGAGAGAGTATCACCGAGTGAAGTTATGATTAAATTTTTCTCCAAGCTCTCTACAGTGCTACATGTGAATCAATTCTTCTATTGCACAGCAACATAATTTACCTACTCATCACGAAAGTTTCAAGACAACAGAATGTCTAGATGATGAATTATGGCATGAAATATGTTTCAATGAAACAAAGTTCTAATATCTCATACAAAATTGTTATCAAAGTGGTTTTCAAAATTACAGATGTCGGGGAAAGGATTGAATATTATTTACAATGATGTGTGTTACATTTCATGTCATCACTTGTGATCTGGTCATACAGGTGCTTTTTTGCAGTTATAGCCAAACTGTGCCGTTATGTAATGCATCAATTCAGAGATAACCTTACAGGCAACTTGTGGAGAAAAACTGTCACTAGTCGTCTTTTTATTAGAATACATGGTTTATTTAATCTATAAAAATAGGAACCGAATACAAATTCTTATTTAAATTTAGAAACAGTAGAAGTAAGAGACTAACCAGTGATAAAGAGAATAAGCGATATCATTGTAAAAATAACCGAGTCTTTGGAAAGATTGTGAAATGAAATAGAACATCGATCCCTTAATAAATAATATTTCATTAGTATAATTATAAAGCAGGTAAATATTACCATTCAGTGCAAGCCAAAGTAAACAATGGATGCCGGAAGGTTTGTGCATAAAATTCCCATCTAGTGCCTACTCATCCAATATCCCCAGACTAGTTTCTGGCTTGCGGCCTTCATCAGTGAGGAGCCTTGGATCTGAGAGTACTGCAGCTAGATCTTAGGATCTAATGCAACCCTCCAGCAGCCACCCTTTTATCTCTACTTAACTACAAAACTATGAGACTTAAATTGAAAACACTATAATATTTACAATCCAAGATCATCAGCTTATACAGTCATATAGATCTGAACTCAGTTCAGTACCCATACATTTAGGTGTCTTTGGTTCTTTAACAACCATATCCACCACTATCCCATCAGCATAATTTTCATTACACCTCTCTCATGCACTTTGGGAGAATGCTATTTTTATGATAGGCATCAATGATATTCATTTTATTATGCTTAATTTTTCTTAAATCTTTAGTTGTTTCATTAATTTAAATTCAAAATGTAATTTTATTGAAGCAAAAATTACACTGCTATTATCCTTAACAATAATGATCAGTAGACCTATTTGATGTTCCTCTTTTATATTCCTTATAATCAATTCTTAGATAGTATAGTGATAAATGTGCCTGCTTGTCACTTGGTACATGAAGGTTTAATTCTTGGTTGGAGAATTGTGTTTAAGCCCTGCTTGATTTGGGGAAGTGATAGAGAAACAAATTCTGAAGCTCAAACTTCAAAAGTCCCAACGATGTTACGTCAGGTACTCAAATTTCTTATGAACTCCCAAACTCTGAACCATTTGATTAATATTTATTTCATCTTTTATTTTTGCATTAGCTATCAGATCAGTGACAACATAACCAGCTGGTTAGCAAAAATTACTTGATTATTCCCAGCAGCAGAATCATTTAGGGTTGAGACTGAACTTTAGTGTGGCTGTAATTCATAGTACATGGCTAATTATGATCATGTAATAAAAGATGAAATAATGACCTATTAAGTGATTACTGGAATATAAAGAATGTAATTTTAATAAGATAGTGCTGCCCTTAAAATAATTAAAGCATTCATTGTGTGTATTTAGTAACAGCCATGAATAAGGTGTTCTAAATTGAAAATGCATTAGACTAAATTGTATTTGCATTTGATTGATTGTTTACTTCATCCCATATATATATATATATATTTGTTATATTTACTTTAACCCAATATCACTCATATTTATTAATTCTCTCATTTTTCTGGTAATATTCAGACAGACTTCTTTGTTCTCACTAGATTTAAGCTTTCAACTTTAATTTTGATATTAAACCATTATTATTTATTAGAATATAATAAATTTGACTTCATTCAATAGATATTTTGTTTAGAAATTAAACAAATATTAAAAAATCACATTTGATTTTCAGAATCATTTTAAAATTAGATTTGAATCAAAACAAAATGCTATCACTTCGTTAAATTTTAACTGGAGATGATTCAATTCTCAAGATGAATGAAATCTTCTTTGTTTGATGTTTATTTTAAAAATCTGAACAAATTATTTTTAATAACTACTAAATCTACCAATTTATGCTTTACAATTTTAAAAGTTTTTCGTAATTTTTAAAATAATGCTAAATATTATAACAATCTGCTGAGTAATCTTATTTCTAGTTAGGTGTGTTTTCTGTGACTGTAATCTCCATATTAACAATATTTAGAAGAAAATATTCTTTTATATTTAAAAATAAAACATTTCTGTAAAAAATAAATATGTAATAACATTTATTTTTGATTTTTAATAATTATTACACAATTATGTTTCAAATATAGGCATAAAGTTTCCAGAAATCAAGTTTTTAGATCATTATACTATTTTCTCAATGATTGTAAAATTTTTTCAAAGTAATCTTGCAAAGTACGAGAGCATAAAATATATAATGGTTACCCATCATTGCCGAAGCTTGAGATGCTTTGAAAATCTGCCTATTTGATTTTCCTGCCATCTTTTGTATTTAAAATATTAAAAAATAAATACATGCAAATTCATTTGCAGTTTAGTATCTATACATTTTGGTGTCCTTTGTTGTTTGATAACTATACAAATTATTATCCTTGGGCTGGAATTTGTATTAAACCCCTAAAATATCACTTGAGCACCATTTTTTATGCTTACATAAGTTGTTAGAACAGTAGCAACTTTTTTCATACACACAGTGCAACCATAGTAACCATTGAATGCTAGACACCAAAATGTATAAATACTGAAGTGGGTTCAAACCTTATGACTTTACACATGAATGTGATTAGATTGAAGACATCATTGCATTACCTTTTTGGATGTATAGCTTTATAGTTACCTAAATAGTAGAGGGTGGCTGCTGGAGAATTGCATTAGATCTAAAGGCTCCTCATTGATGAAAGCTATAAGCAAGAAAATAGTCTGGGATCTTGGATAAGTAAGTATGAGATAGGGATTTTGATGCACCAGTCTTGTAGCATCCATTAATTACTGTGTCTTGCATTGGGTGTCATTGGGTATGGAGAGTTTCCTACTGTTTTAACAGCATGAGTAAGCATAAAAAGTGGTAATCATGTTATTTTTAGTGGTAAAGTAATAGTAGTAGTAGTAGTAGTAGTAATAATAATAATAATAATAATAATAATAGTAGTAGTAGTAGTAGTAGTAGTAGTAGTAGTAGTAGTAGTAGTAGTAGTAGTAGTAGTAGTAGTAGTAGTAGTAGTAGTAGTAGTAGTAGTAGTACTAACAGTTATTATGCTTGCATTTAATATTTTTGAAATATAATTGCATCTTAGCAAAAAGTTATATATATATTACTAAAAAATATTTTTTTATAAAAAATTAGTTGATAATCTATAATTACTTTCTTTTTAAATAAAGAATAAAAATAACTATCAAAGAAAATATTTTATTATCAAAGATATTAATATTATCTAGTAAATGAGATTCATATGTGATTATAATGAAGTCGAATTTACGAAAATCCTCTATAAATATACTGATATGATTTTTTTTTTCAATCAAATACCTTTTAAAGTTATATTTATAAGAACAGTAATTCAGTTTATTACAATTATATATATATATAAACAAAAAACGTATTCGTTTTTATTATCTGAATAAATAAATAATTCAGAGTATATAGATTCCAAGAGATTGTAAAAGATCCAGAAAGAGACCACATATGAAATGGATGGATGAAATAAGAAGGGGTGCAGGGGTGATGTGGAGAGGAGAAGCTAAAGATCGGAGAAGATGGTTCGAACTTGGAGAGACCTTCATCCTACAGTGGATTGATAATGGTTGATGATGATGATATTAACCGAATAGAAAATAACTGAAGTTTCCCGTGAGTTACATCATGCTTGCAACCCAATCAAAACCATCCAGCAGCCCACAATTCAGACCAACCTTTCAGACTATTGATTCATTACACACATACACTTTGCGAAGCAATTCATAGAGAACACGTGACATTTCAACTTTATATACACATTATTTGTCTGAAATAGTCCAACATATCACATTTTTTTATATACACATTATTTTTATAGAGAAACCCCTATCTTAATTATTATTATTTTTTTATAATTATTTTTTTCTTATTTTTTTTTTTTTGTCATGTGTCACAGCATCAGCCGGGAAGCGAACCCGCTAACCCGGGACAACGGCTTGTAAAGCAGCTGTCACTGACCTCTCGACCACCAATGCCTGACACTAAAGCTTATGATCGAAAACATGTGAAAAGAATAAATGATATATCTATAAAAATGTAAACATATTTTTGCAATTTTTATATATACAAACACACAGAAAAAGAGAGGGGGAGAGAAAGAAAGGGCAGAAGAGAGACAGAAAGAGATTATTCTATCTAAATATTGTTTTGAAATAAAAAATAATGGAAAAGTACATAAAAAATTAATAGATTAGGAAGATTAAAAAATATTCTAAGGATTAAACAAATAAATGAACTATAATTTAATTTTTTAATAAATAAAATAACGTACATATACAGAATAAATACTGCAATAAAAATTTAAATCTATTTTAATAATTTTATATGGTATATATAAAATAACTGCTACTTTATACATTTTCGTCCATAAATAGACATTCATAATTTTGTAGAAATATTCCTACTTTTCAACCAAATATACATGTATTTTCATAAATTGCGTTTAATTGTTTTTTAATTTTTGATTTATCAAATGTAAGTAGCAATAATATTTCATTTGGTACTTTTTTAATTAAGTTTTATTTTTAAAAAAAAACTGCATATTTCACGTACCAGACGAAAATTTCATATTGCAGCCTTTTACAATACGTGATTTCCATGTATAATAAAAAACGTTAGTCCGAAATTTTTATGTTGGATGATATTAATAATTTTATTTGATGGTATTTTAAATTATTTTTATTTTGTGTGGTGCATAAATAGTGTCACATCATTAGATTAAATGCTACAAGTGTCTATAAGGGATCATAAACGTGTTCAAACTAATCATAATATCAATATGAGGGGAAACCCGATAATAATCGTAAATTTTATATCAAATTGTATATTTATTTTTAGGTGTTATAAATTGAATCTCTTTCAAAGTGTAGTCTAATAAATGCAATGAATTAGTGTAAACAAGTTTTTCACTTTTACCACTTAATTTCATACACACACATACAAAAAGAGAGACATTTTTTCATTCAAGAGAATAAAAAGAAATCGCATGGAGTGAGATCAAGCTGGTGAGTGGATAAGCTGTGTCACGCTGAATTTAATTAAAAATTGTTTCCCATTTAAGCTTTATGTGCTACTGTAATGTCATGATGAAACATGCATTCCTTCCTTTGTCATATAATGAGAAGTTTAAATTTTACAGGCATCATGTAAAAATTTCAAAACTTGTAGATTTGAAATGCCTGTTCATTATTAACAAATTCCGAGTGAACAAAACCATTTGTATCCCAACCAAAAAAAATCAGCACCATCTTGACATTTGCCATGATTTGCCACTTTTTTTGGAACATAATGAAATTAACACTTGTATTAAACCATTTATAAACTTGTGTTTTTCTGGAGCAATTTGGCCATAAGCTATTCCAAACAGAGCAACTGTTTTCCCCACCATTTTACCTAAAAGAAAATAGAAATTTTGCATTGTCAAAACGTTTCAGCCATTACAAAAATTGACAAATATCTGAAACCCATTCTACAAAAAAAAAGTACTATGTGTGATCATGATTTCAAATTGATATCATTTGGAAGATCAATACAGAAGGGTTCCTAAAAGAAATCTTTAGAAGCAGAAGCATATACTATAATAGAAGCAGCTACCAGAGAATGATTCCAATTATTTTTGGCAATCCCATTGGATATTAACCAAAAAAAATCAAGTCAGATGTCACATGACCTAACTTAATAAGCTTGTATTTATGTTATATATAAAGCTTGCAAACAAACTCTTAACAAGCTTTGCCAAAGATCGGTTTTTGCTATGCCTGAATATCCTAGCACCTCACTGAGGATACCAGGAGCAGAAATTGGTCTGGGGTTGGAGATATTCAGTAAAGCTTGTTAAGAGTTTGTTTTGAGCTCTATATATAACCCATTGCATATAAATATAAATTTTGACTATGTTTCTGATTTAGATTTTATACATTCTGAACATTCAGTTTAATATCATGTAGATTGAGTTTATACTGAAATGCTTGCATAAAGAAAGAGTCACCTGAAATTTTTGCACTGGCAGACAGTTTATGACAAGATATATTTTAAATTGAGGAGTGGGCTTAAAACCTTTTCTTCAACACAGTAAATTAATATTAAACTATGATGTGTTGTTAACTAAATGACTTTTATATGTAATTTTCAGCATATCATAAACAGTTGTCAAGGCAACACCTGTAAAATCAATATTTTACCCATATAGATTGCCCAATAACAGACTGTGGATATTCTATTGATTAATTAAGTTTGATGTTATACTGTGAATATATATATATATATATATATATATATATATATATATATATATATATATTGAATTAAATGTTTCTATGGTTGATGTTATAATAATTAATAGAAATGAGGATATAATATCTATTAAATACAGAGACACACAGAGAGAGAGAGAGAGAGAGAGAGAGAGAGAGAGAGAGAGAGAGAGAGAGAGAGAGAGAGAGAGAGAGGGAGAGAGAGAGAGCGAGGGAGAGAGAGAGAGAGACTAGTGCATCATGCTTTTATACTTTCTCTGTTCCACTTATGCATTAGATTTTATGAATAATGAAAGATTCCAGAATAGAATGCTTAATGAAATTCTAAATCCTGTGATGGATTACATCAGTGAGGAACTTTGTATCTTGGAACATTGCAAGTGGACCTTTAGGATTTAACATATCGTTGTTCCAGCTATTAACATTCTCCTCTTTGTATATATATCAAACTATCAGCCCAAATTGGAAACATGCAAATGTTTTCAATTTAAGGCAACATGCTTGTTTGTCATATATATCCAAATCCAGTTCAGTTTCTATATAATAAGGGTATTTAGTGTTTTTATAACTAGAGGTCTCTCTATGTCATAGCCATGATTTGATGTAAATCAATAAAATATCACATGACCTATCACATAGTCTTATGATATTTTATTGTTTTCAAACTTATGTAACTAATAGGCTAAACGTTTTTTATTTTGAAGTCAATTTATAAAAATGTAACAGGAGATATTTCAAAAGAAATACATCAATATTAGTCTCTAAATAACTTTCTGCTTATAGATTTAAAAAAACCCTCTTGACATGTCTATGAAATCAATAATAATTTCCAGATATATTATTAAAAACAATCTTTAATCACAATAATACTAATTAAGATGATATTGTAATATTGATCTGAAAGATATCTTATGGAAAATACACATATAACTAATTATTTATTCATTAAACCATATCCTTAAGTAATATAACTTACAAAAGTAATCATTACATTGCAAATATAGAAAATACAATAAATTTATTTTGGTAAAAAATTTCTAAGTAGAAAAAAAGTGAAAAATTTTATTTATTGTAGCTAAGTATTATTATTACATATTAGAAGTAAAGATCTGCATTAAACTTTTCAAATAATTTTTTAAATAAATTATATACGAAACTTTTTTTTTGAAAAAGGATTGAAATATATATATATATTGAGCAATATTGAAGAATGTCTGAAAGGTAAAATAGTACTAAAAGTGAATAATATCTTCATGAATTCATTTTTTTAAAAATGTAATATTATTAAATTGTGTATGAATTCAAATAATCAATAAAACCTAATTATAAACTAAAGAATTTTAATATAATTTTTAAAAATTATTTAATTGAAAATATAATGACATTATTTTATTTCAACTACCAATAGTTTTGTAAATTCTTTGTTTTCATTTCATTTATTCGTAGTTAAATTTGTTGGATAATAGAAAAGTTAATGATAAAATATAATAATTATTTAATATTTATTATTTTTGGGTAATGAAGTATTGTTATTTTCTAATTATGATTGGTGAAAAATCACATCAATTCAACCTTAATCGCGGAATAAAATGTATTGAACATTAAATAATAATTTTTAAATTATTGTTTTCATCTGTTAATTTAATTGTATTACACTTCTGTAATAAAATCATCATCATAAATAATTTGATCCAAGAAAGATAAATTTAAGGTCTAAAGTTTCTGCAGTGTGATTTTTACTACGCCACTCTCACGCAAGGTAGGGACTGGTTTCTGTCTGCTTTTAATACCTTGTGGAGGGATGTAATCACAAATATATGAGCCAAGACATGTGAAAAAGATTTATGATTCCCATGATGCACATTTTATGCTGTTTTAGCACTCATTAGTTAACCCAGACCATAGTCATATGTATCTTTACCATTGTTCAATATATTACTACAATTTAATTTATGTGTCAAATAAGCTGCTGTCACAACTTTGAAACAAATTACTTAATAAAAGCATATTAAAATTTGATATACAGGTGTTCTTATACCTGGAACTTAATTGAAAATTATATAGATTTGAACTCAGACTTTCAAGCAACCTTCAACTATCCACACTATCTCATACTACTGATACACATGTCATGTAGAAAAGATAAATAATCACTAATATATATGTAGTCATGCTGAACCAGCCCTCATCAGTTGGTCCAGATTATCTCTCCCACACACATATATAATCAGTGCTCAGTTTTATATTAAGATAGCAAATTCTCATATTTAATGGTCATGCTTCAATATAGTACAACCTTCAATTCTTCAGCCATACATACCATTGAAAATCTGATGATAGAATGCCTAAATCCATGCTGATGCCAATATTAAAAGCATGTTAATAATTTTTACTAATCATTCAGTAGACTAGAGATTATCCAATAATCACTGTATCACTCTCGCATAAAGTAGGGACTGGTTTCTATTCATTTTAACAACTTGTAGAAGGCTGTAATTATACATATATGACCAAAGATGTGACAAAAGATATATAATCCTTAAGATGCACTTTTTATGCTGAACTAGCATTCACCAGTTGGTCCAGAGCACAACATCTTACACACATCTTTACTATTGTTCAGTATATATGCATATAGATAAATAGATAGATATATAGATAAATAGCCAATTACTACAGTTTAATTAATAAGTGTCAAACTTACAGCCCTTACAACTTGGACACAAACCACTCCATGAAATCATGCTAATAATTTTTACTAGCCATTTATTAGACTAGAGATTATCCACTTTATGAATAATATTTCTGTAGTGTAATTTTCACTACACAACTTTCATACAAGATGTTAGAAATCAATCTTAACCTTGAAAATCATAGCATCTCACTGAGGAAGCCAGTAGCAGAAAACAGTCTAGGGTTGGGGATATTCTGCAAAGCTTGTTCAGAGCTTATTTGCAATCTCTATATATAATATTTATAATACAAGCTTGTTAAATTAGGTCATGTGATGTATGACTTGATTTCTTTGTAATCTTAACCTTACATGAGAGTGGTGTTGTGAAAATTATTCCACATAAATGACTAATAAAAATTATTAAAATAACAAACTTGTTTTGAAAGAATTCCAAGATTCAGTATCTATACCTCTTTGATTAAAAAAAATCTTCTAATATCACCTTTATTCTATTTTTTTTCATTACAAATTCAATTTTTTAAAAAATATTTTGTTAATAATGATGTTAGGCTAATCATTCAGCATATGGATCGTTTTTTATAATGAGTAAAGAGAGAGGTTTGAACTTAGGATTTTTCAGTCTATATTTGTCCTCTACTCCATTTTAAATAACCAACACATATGTCCATATACATGCATTCTGTATGAAATATGTATATTGTGATCATCTATTTTTTGCATGTATGTGGTCGATTGTTTAAAATGGAATAGAAGACAAATATAGACTGAAAAATTCTAAGTTCAAATTCCTTTATTTAACAATGATGTTATAAATACATTCTTTTTAATACTAATGTGTATCACTTTATATCCAAGCACTTATATTCTTTGTACAATCTCACACAATTAAATATCAAATTTTTTAATAATATTCTTTTTTCGGTTCATGGTTTGTTTATGTTTCAGAGTTATATTTTATATACAATATTTAATGCACTCCTTTATTAAGTTCATTTTTATTGTCCCATCATATAATTATTTTATTTTCTTAAAAGGTCTATTACTCATTGAATGAATTTGTATTATCCAATTTCATGAATATTTAAAAGCATCGAACTCCTATAATGTACACACACATATTTTAATTATGCTATTACTATGTCTTTACATAACTAATTTTTTTTCTCTTTTATTTTAAAGTAGGTGATCAATTGAACCATCAAAACATCACATGATCACCATTTCATACACTTACACATGCTATTAATAAGAGTGATGAATGCCTCCATATAGTAGTACCAACAAGTGCAAGACTTTGTAATCAATGGATGCAGGAAGGTTTGTGCTGCCTACTCATCCAACATTTCCAGACTAGTTTTTCGTCAGTGAGGAACCTTGGATGAGATAGCATTACACTTAAATCTTAGGATCATAATATCTATGTGCAGTGCTCTCAAATCCAAGGCTCTTTTCTAATGAAAGTCACAAGTTAGAAACTAGTCCAGGGATGTTGGATGAGGAATTTTATGCATAAACCTTCCTGCATCCATTGATTACAAAGGCTTTCACTAGGTGGCACTATTATATAAAGAATTTGGTCACTCTTATTATATATAATCTGTTATTGTTATTCACATTTTATAAAATTCAGCTTCAATTTTATCATCAACAAATCTTATTCGTACTTTTTTTTTTATTTTTTATTAAAATTTTAAAAAATATGTTCTGTTTTTTATTGATAGAATAAAGATAAGATTAGAGAAGTATCATTGTATATATTAATAAGTAACATAAATTTGTTTAAAGGTCTGTAACTGTAACAGAGCAGAGCTTAAAGAAAGAGTGGTACCATTCTGTCTTGCATTGTTTTTGATGTCACACAACTCAATAGGAGGTTATTTCTATTTCATTTACCAATACTTACATTATAGAATGAGTTCAATAATAAAGTTTTTAATACTCAATTTAATAATATCTTGTTATATCCATATTTATATAAATATTTGAAACCAGGCACTCTTCACAAACCTGGGAGCTTAATTGTAAGTATAGAGGATTTGAACTCAGATTTTCAAGCACTCTTCAACTATCCACACTATCTCATACAACTGATACACATGACCACACACATGTAGAAAAGATTAATAATCACCAACTGATGAGTGCTGGTTTAGCATGAAATACGTATATTGGTGATTATTAATCTTTTCTACATGTGTGTGGCCATGTGTATCAGTTGTATGAGATAGTGTGGATAATTGAAGAGTGCTTGAAAATCTGAGTTCAAATTCTCTATACTTACCATATTTATATGAAAGATTATTATGTGAATTTGTTAATGTATACACAATATTTTGTGAGGACAGATAAGTGAATGGTTTAAACTATAAATATCGGCTGACCTTTCTAAAATTATAATTGCCTTTTAATACTTATTGTTGAGACAGAGTCTGTTAATAATATCATTTCATGCATTATGGCAGAGAAAACTTTAAGTCTTTTTAAAATTCTTAATTTTTAATAAGGAAATCAAGTCATACGTGTGATTTAATTAGCTTGTATTTACAAATGCAATATAATGATCATGCTAATGGCTCTAAACAAGCTTTTACAATAAATGCTGCAAGAGAAAGCATTTAAAATCTCTATCTAGAATTATCCCTATCCCCAAACCAGTTTCAAGCTAATGACTCTCATCAGTGAGACACTAGGATATTCAGACACTAGATCTAAAATAGAAACTCAAGCCCAGGATAAATTTTTAGACATCTATATGTTTTCAAATCCTACTATCTAACTTAAATAGCCCTATGAAACTGAACTAAATTCAGACACACCATATATTAATAGTCTTAGCAAGATAACATCACCAAAGCCTTGTTTAGAACTATTAGCATACTCATTATATTATGTTTGTAAATACAAGCTAATTAAGTCACATGGTATATGACATGGTTTTCCTTACTATTTATTATAGTTTCACTTTTAAGGCTTTCACAATGTTATATTGCCAAGACTATTAATATATGGTGTATCTGAATTTAATTCAGTCCCATAAGGCTATTTAAGTTAGATAGCTGGATTTGAAGATATATAGATGTCTGAAAATTTCAGATTTTATACTTCAATAGTTAAGTATTGATAAATGCTGGGCTGGAATTTGTATTTTAGATCTAGTGTCTGAATATCCTAGCGCATCACTAATGAGAGCCATTAGCTCAGAAGCGGTTTGGGGATAGGGATAATTCTAGATAGAGATTTTAAATGCTTTCTCTTGTGGCACTTATTGAAAAAGCTTGTTTAGAGCTATTAGAATGCTCATTATATTTTACTTAATTCTTAATGTTTTTATTGATACCAATCAGTTTTTGAAATTTACGATAAATCTTTTGTAGTTTATTGATATGATTTTTATTATTAATGTTTCAAATTCAGAAACAAAATCTTGGTAATACTAGGATGTAAAATTGTTTTGTCAAAAATAACTTTCCACAGTAATGCACAATGTTTATTTAGAACCAGGCAATAAAATAGGACAAAAATGATCAAATGTGATATAACGCATTATAGTTTGATAGAAAGAAAAACATATAGTTTGTTATAAAATTGTTATAAAGAGTAGATTAAGATGTTTGTCAAAAAATATGTGCTGATAGCATCTTGTAATGATATATGTTGGGCAGTTTCCATCATCTAGAATTGTTTATCTTTAAAAAAATTCAAACTTTATGTAAACGTTCCAATGCATTCAACTATCAGTGATAGCACACGATGTTTCAGGTACATTTATATATTGGACTATTTTCATTATCTAATATTAAATATTGAATGTCTTTAGAAAAAAATAACTTTAAGTATTCCAATTACCTTCAAATGTTAGTAATAGCACACAGGTTAGTATATGGATGTTTTCAGTGGTATTATTCTTCATTCGTCAGGTGTTGCTAGCTTGATGAGTGACAATACTATTCTTGAATATCGAATTTTAAGGTAACACTCAGGCAGGATGACTCATTTGGTTAGAGTGTTACCTTAAAATTCAATATTCCAAGAATCTAAGGGTCCAGGCCCTATTCCCATGCTAGTATTGCCACTATCCAGAAAAGCAACACTTGAAAAAGAGAGGAGAATAATAACTCTCAAAAGGTTGGGCATATACTAATCTGTGTGCTATTACTAACTGTTGAACATAACTGGAATACTTAAAAAAAAATTTTAACAACATTCAATACTTGTATATGTATTAAATGGATTATGTCCTATACATGAGGGGTCACATTGACCTTAGGTCAACATGGATGTGACAAGAATTTCAGCCTCAGGATGGTCTTTGAGTGTTCTATCATCAGATTTTCAATTGGGTGGACAGTTGAAGAGTTGGAGTGTGGAGTAGATTGAAATCTATCCATTAAAGTATGAAGATTGGTTATTTTAATATATATCTGAGCACTTATAGCATATATGTGTACAGATGGTAATCTGGACCAAGTGACGATTGCTGGTTTAGCATGAAATACATATATTGGTGATTATTTATCTTTTTCGACATATATGTGTTCAAGGGTATCAGTGTTATGAGATAGAGTGGAGAGTGGTGGGTGGTGTGAAAGTCTGATGGAAATAGTCCAATATATAAATACAACTAAAATATTGTCATCGCAAACCTTCAGGAAAACAATGCTTCAAGGGGTATTATTTTTCTTTCATCTTCACATGTTGTTAATTGATCAGTGCCATTATGAGCATTGGAATCAAATATGGAACCTTTAGATCGGCGAATACTAAATATAAATTGATGCTCTAACCCAAAGCTAGAACCTTATCTTTCTGAATACTTAAAGTAAGGTGACACTAACCAACTAGTCTAGTCACTTAGATTATAAATTTCCCATAGTTCAGTATTCACAAGTTTAGAGATCCCAGGTTTGATTCCCATGTTAGTGTGATTACTGATTAGGCCAGAAGTAATATCTGAAGAAAAGAGTAATATGATTTGAAACCTTGTGTTGTATATTAACCCGAGTATTATTATTGACAGTTAAAAGTATTTGAAAAGTTTAAAAAATATATCAGATTTTCCTAAAGCACGTTTAACAATTCCAGGCGATGGAAATAATCCAACATATAATTAGACAAGATTAAAATAAATCAGAAAATAATTCAAAAACAAAATTAAAAATACTGCAGGAAAAAAAATCTTCACAAAAAGATATCAAACACTGCAGAAAATAAAAGATAAGTGCAGAATCCATGAGACTAAAAATGATCACAATAAATAAATGATGACTTTCCACGATCATTGATCGACTACAGGATGAAGACTTCTCCAATTCTAATTCAGTTATTCTGAGCGTTAGCCTCTCTTCTCAGAAACGAAACAGCAAACTTACTTATTTTATTCATCTATCTTATATGTTGTCTTTTTCTGAGTATTTATATTTCGTGATACATAAAATATTAAAAATATTGTGAATAAAGATGATTAATAGAAATTATAAAACAAAGAATTGGGTTTTTTTTTTTGATCAGCAATTAAATGAAAAATATCTAATTGAGAAGAAATATTGAGGGGAAAAAATAGCGTGAATTTCATAGCTAAAAAATATGAAAAGTGAATTACCTGAAAATTAAATAATAAAAAAGAAAAAAACCCACATAATATTTAGAAATCTAATTTAAAACATCAATTATTCAATTACTCTGATCTCTAGCCTCTCTTTTCCACATCGCACCAATAAATATCTTTATTTCATCCATCCATCCATCTCGCATGTAGCCTGTTTCTGGATCTTTTACAATCTTTTCCAATCCGATTTAAAACACCAATTATACAGTTTTTCTAATCTCTAAATTTTCTTCTCTACATCATATTTGCAAATTTCCTTATTTCACTCGTCTATCTCACATGGGGACTTTTTCTAGGTCGTTTACACTTTTTGGGGATATACACATTTTCAGATTCTCCATAATAAAGAAATGAAATTTTATTCTGACTTACCCGAAAAGTTATAATTGTTTCCAATATTTATCAGCAGATAATACAATATATTTTATAAAGTTCTAACTTTTTTTATATAACTCAATAATTATTACTAACTATTTTTTTATGTCAGGCTAACAACATGACTGTAGCGTGTTTGTTGTCCCTGGTTCACCTGGTGAGCAAATATTGCTCATGACATGCGTGTCTATTGAAAGAGGATTTCTGAGTTTTGTACTGACAGATGTTAGATATGATGGGATTGAGACAGAGTTGAACTGATAAAATCCAGAAACAATTGAAAAATATATTTTATTTTTAGCCAATGAAATAATTTTTTGAATTATATGCTTGTGTAGTTATGGCAAATTTTTATATATTATTTTATTAAATCTAATTTGTGCTTCGACATTTTTTCCTCTCTATATCTGCGATTTAAGTCATTGCAGGGGATATAATTAGAATCACTAATGCGCTAAAATCATTTACACACTACATTACATCGGAAAATATTCTTATAAAATCAATAGATTACATATCTAGATATTTTTCATACTTTATTTAATATGAATTTAACTTTATTGATATCTTTAGTTGAATTATTTTATTAAAACACCAGCTATTTTATTAAAAAGTATAAAAATATTTTAATCAAAATCATCATCATCATCCCCAAATTTTCAACCGTTTCTGATCCACTGCATGATAAAAGTATTTAGTGATTTCTAGCCTCTCTTTCCCACAATACATCAGAGAATTTCCTTATTTCATCTATGCATCACATATGGTCTATTTCTAGATCTTCTGCATCTCTTGGGATTTGTCCAAATCAGCTTCCTGACAGAGATATTTTAAGTGCTGGCTCTGGCTAAGCATTTATCATAAAGCTTGTAGTGGAATTGGCAATCCTCACTGTTTACAGCTTCATTTCAGTCTTTTAATTTTTTAAATGATGTTAGTGGTATCCCTTTGTTCTCTCACTCTTCTCATTACTCCTAAAATACATCTTTAAACCACTAAACATCACATGATCACTATCTCATACTAGCACATAATTGTTATTAAACAAGGCAAAACTATATCCATACAGTAGTGCCACCCTGTGCCAATCAGAGTAATCAATGCATGCCAGAAGGCTTGTGCATAAAATCTCTATCTAGTGCAAGATAGGGATTTTATGCACAAGCCTTCTGGCATCCATTGATTACTCTGATTGGCACAGGGTGACCCTACTGTATGGAGAGAGTTTTGCCTTGTTTAACATACATCTTTCCATATTTTGTTGAATGGTCAGAAGTTTTTCCATTGCTTTTCTGGTAAGTGTCTAAGACTCAGATCCATAGGTAAGAATTGGTAAAACACACATATAGAACTTTTTTAAATGATGTTAGTGACACCTGTTTGAACTTTCATCCTTCTCATTACTTTTAACATACATCTTCCCATATTTTGTTGAATGGTCAGAAGTTTTTGCATTACTCTTCTGGTAAGTGTCCAAATCTCAAATCTGTAAGTAAGAACTGGTAAAACACACATATGGAAAATCTTTTTTTGAACAAATAGATATATTTTCCTTTAATATTGTTATTTTTATCACAAGCACTCCATCCAGGTATAATTCCATCATTAATTTCCATCACCATACTCCTATCTGTATCAATAATCAGATAAAGATATTTTCAATTGTTATCTTCTAATTTATGATAATTAATATTTATTTTCTTTTGACAAAATCCATTAAAATAGACAGTATTTAATTTTTAATATATATGTATACATAAAAGATAAAACATTATTTAAATATGATCTGCAGCACAAACTTTTTTTCAATAGTGTTTCATTAAAAACAGTAATAATAAGTCATTACTCAATCAGCTTTTGAGTGAAAATTTGATTGATTTTTTGTCTTTGTTTTACTCTTAGATAAGACTATCTATCGATGACTAATATGTGGTATAGTTACTGAGTTGGCTATGAATTGTAAAACAAAAATTTCTAAGCCTGATTGAAATGTGGTAAAACATTCTACTTATGCAGTAAATCTCTTTTCACAATCTTGATATTACATTCTATTTGTAAGGAAATCAGACTTAGAATGCTTTATTTTCAGCTATCCATAATGTTTGTTTATGGTTTTATGTTCATTTCATGGCAAAAACTAGAACTACAATATATTTTGATTAATATTAGTTATAATTAAAATACACAGATGTTAACAGCTGTCAGTGAAAAGTTGATTTAGAAAAATCAAAGATTGTGATGATAGAAAAAGATATTCAGTACAAATATATAACTTCCACATTTGTAGAATTGATTTTGATTTGTAATATTATAAAAAGTGCAACTTTATTCATAAATATTTGTCTCTTAGTAAGTATATGATGTATTCATTCAGCTTTTATTGAAAAATATTTGTTTGTTTGTTTTAGCAGAAAAGTAATCAATTTCAGGAAATGTAAATAACTTATTATTCAAAAACAAATTTCTAGTTTTAAATTAGAAACACTCACATCACTATTATTTTTTGCTGTCTTTTATAAGTTTAACCCTTCAGCTTATCAAAATACAACTCAGGCATATGAGAAATCAATAAATTCAATTTGCACATATGACCATTTATTGAGAGATTTTGATATTTTTTAACATTAAAATTCATGTTTATTTTACTTTAATATTTTAATTTAAAAAATTGTAATGATGTCAGGATATTCAAAAATGCAGGAAATTCAAGCCCTGATAAACCCCACATTGATTGGTATCTATTGTTTTTGGAGGTCTGAATATTTGTGATACTATGTTAAGAAAATATTTTGAATGACTAAAAACTTGATTTGCTGAAAAGTTTATGATTATTTCCCCACAATAATTGGGTAATAATTGTATAATAATTATTAAAAATCAAGAATATATATTATATTTTTATTTTCTACATAAATGTTTTATTTTTAATCATAAGAGATTATATTTTTCTGAGTAATATAATCATGGAAATAATAAGGGTTCCAGTTATGATCTGATTATAACATGTCACCACTCATACTCTATTAGAATACACAACAATATTATAAAAATTACAAAACAATTTTAAACTTTTAAAGCATAAACTGATAGATTTAACAGATGTTAATAATTATTGATTTACATTTTAAATACAAACATCAAATAAAAAAGATATTCATTTTCTGAAATCAATCTGCTGCTCCTTATAGCTCAATGACAAAACAGTGCTTTGTTTTTGATTAAAATCTAATTTTTTAATAATTTCACAATTTAAATATTTTTTTTTAGAATTTATTTAATTTCTAAATAAAAATATCTATTGAACGAAGTCAAATTTATTATATTCTGATATATAGTAACAGTTTAATATTAAATTTAAAGTTGAACAAATGGAAGCAAAGAAAACTGTTACAGTGCAAGAAAGCTTTTGTTTCTTCAATGTATTCTTTACAAATATTTATTTTATTACTACAAATTTACTCGAGTAGTCAAGCATTGGTGGCCTAGTGGTTAGCATAGCTACCTTCCAAGTAGCTGGTTTAGGTTTGCTTCCCAGTCAATGCATTTGACATATGGGGAAAAAAAATTGCTGGAATATTCTTTTTACAAAATAAATTTTTTAGCCTGAAAGCTAGAAATGACCCCAAGAGCAAGATTAGTGGCACATCACCAATGACTTCAACTCCATCAACAAAAATGAATCTTGTTCCCCTTCTCAAAAAGTGAGTTGTTTAATACACTGAACTCATTTGAATAAATTTAAATATACTTACATTTACATGTACCACCTTCCTACCTACCGTTCAGTTCTATGAATATGATACTAAAAGAGTATCAAAAGCACTTAATTAAAATTATGTAAATATTAAGCTTTTCTTATCACAGCATCCCAGCACTAGAAAGTCAATTAATAGATATAAATATTAATTGCAACAGTTCTAGTGGAGATGAAATTTGAGGAAGTTGCTAGTAATTCACAGCAAGCTGTACACAAACTGATATAAATCAGACTTCTCCTCTGATTGTATACAGTGATTTCAGAGTAGGTTATGGTTGTCCTGAAATTACTCTAATATACATAATTCATGCTTTGCAGTGTAATATGTCAATAAATTGCATGCTTATTTATGATCCAAGTTAAAGTACAGGTTGTTTATTGATGGAGGTGTCTTAGTTTACATGTAGTTGATTGGGATTTTTCAGTAACCTCCACATCAATTTCATCTACCTTTGGGCTATCACAATTAATATTTTAATAATTACTTTCAGAGATTTGTTTGATCATTCTATTGTAATCTTCAAATTAGCCCATTTCCAAACACCTCAAGTACTTTAGAGATTAAACATTGCTGATATACAGCAAAATCACAGCAGAAATGAAAAAAAATTGTCTCAGCAATAAGAAGTAATGTAACTGAGTGTATGCACCCAAAAAGATGGACGATTCTAACTCAAATTGCTTAATTGGCAGATAACAATAGGCTCTTTTTAAAGGCCCATAGACACATTAAGAGCCTTTCGTTGCTGGCCACTTTAACATTCATTTAAAAAGTTTTTTTTATATAAAAAAACTTAACTTTGATAAAATATAAACAAGCTTTGTTTTCAGTTTTACAAAATAAACATCATCAGATGCTAATTTCTTCTGTTTTCAAGATTATATAAAAACAACAAAACCTATTTAAAAAATAAACATCATTTGATGTTAATTTCTTTTGTTTTTCAAGATTACATAAAAACAACAAAAGCTGTTTCAGTGCTTAAACAAAAGAATTTCTTGAACATTTAAATAGTTGCGGATATATATGCGGCCACCCTCGAGTGTTTATGTTTTTTAGTAATTACTGTTTGTGAAAAATAACTTTCAAAAAATACATTAGTAAAAATGTCTTTAAAAAATAACCTTAGCTTCTTTTATGTTAAATATAATTAACATTTTTAATTAACTTTACCAAAAAATATAGTTTACCATATTAAACAAAGAGTGAAACTATACACACACGCACGCGCGCACACACACGTATACAGGAAACGTTGTTATACATAGTTAAATTGAAACCTAATTTCTATAATAATAGTAAAAATGATGCTAACGGTGTTTGAAAAGTTTATTACATCTTGGGTTTAAATACTAGGTATGAGAATTATCAAAGATCTTAACACAATAGAAAGGATCTCAACTTCCATATGTGATAGGTTTGTGATGGTGGACTATTTCCATCTCATCTAATATAAGTATTGAAGGTCTTTAGAAAAATTTAACTTTATTTAAATATTCCAAATACATTCAAATATTAATAATAGCACACAGGTTAGTATATGCACAATGTTTTGAGATATATTATTCTCCCCTCTTCTTCAAGTGTTGCTGACCTGACTAGTGATAGTACTAGCACGGGAATCGAACCTGGACCCTTAGATTCTTGAGTATTGAATTTTAAGGTAATACTCTAACCAATTAAGCAATTTGCCAAAGATAACAGTCAGTTGGTTAAATCATTATCTTAAAATTTAATACCAAAGAATCTAAGGGTCCAGGGAGAATAATACCCCTGAAAACATTGTACATATACTAACCTATATACTATTACTAACAATTGAATGTATTTGGAATATTTAAATAAAGTTAAAGTTTTCTAAAGACATTCGATACTCAAATTAGATGATGCATATAGTCCAATATAAAAATACAATTCCATATATGTTATTTATATAATTCATTAGAAAATAGTAACACATACAACAGTATGCTAAACAGAGTAATTATTATACAAATTATTAATAAATATAAAATTGATGACTTAACACTGTATATATGTGTAATTATATAAAAGGAAATTAACCATTAGACTTACACTGTTTGTTTTAGTGTATAAATCTATGCACACTCATTTGGGCTTATTCTTATAATATTTAAAATATCAGGCACTCTTAAATCTGGAGCCTAATTGTAAATATAGGGGATTTGAACTCAGACTTTCAAGCCACTTCACTATCCACACTATCTCATACTACTAATATACATGACCACACACATCTTTTCTGCATGTGTGTGGTCATGTGTGTCAGTAGTATGAGATAGTGTGGATAGTGCAGTGGCATGAATGTCTGAGTTTAAACTCCTCTTTATTTAGTTTATTCTTATATAAGCCTATACTTACTGATCATACCTAACTCAGGGTTTGATTCTATTCTGATGGGTCAATGTGTATAATTTATACACTAAAACAAACAGCACATGTTTGAAGGCAATTTCCTTCTACATAATCACACACACACACATATATATATATATATATATAACACTAAAGTATTAATTCATATATATTATAAAGAAATATATGATTAACCACAGATGGTTAAAAATGAGAACCTTTTTCCTGCAATATATTAATAAAATTTATATAATTCAGTTGTCAATTAATATATCAGGCACAGAATATGATCAAGCCCTGAGTTAAGCACAGTCAATAAGGATTCATAAGAATAATCCTTAAGCAGTTGAGTGCATCTAGATTTATATACTAAATGGAGCAGCACAGGTTTGGTGATTAATTTCCTTCTACGTATATATATATATATATATACAACATTAAACTATTAATTTATATATATTCTAAAGTAATATATGCTTAATTGCATGCGGTTGTAAATGAAAAACCTTTTCCTACAATATATAAAAAATTGCATAATTCAGTTGTCAATTAAAATATCAGTGAATAGGGTCAAGCCATGAGTTAAGTATGATCAGTAACGGTTGGCTTATATAAAAATGAGCTTTAAGCATAAGTGATTTACTTGTATTTTTAAAACTCTTACTGATGGATGAGTGAGTTTAGATTTATGCATTAAAATGAACAGTGCAAGTTTGAAGATTAATTTTCTTCTACATAATTAAACCATTAATAGATATTTTATTCTTTAAAAAATGTGAAAAATTAAGATAAATAT
Organism: Epiperipatus broadwayi; assembly: GCA_028023455.1. Taxonomy (NCBI): domain Eukaryota; kingdom Metazoa; phylum Onychophora; class Udeonychophora; order Euonychophora; family Peripatidae; genus Epiperipatus; species Epiperipatus broadwayi. Next base: position 2,632,036 of record JAQFVV010006353.1, read on the forward strand.
AACAAGAGGCAACTACTAAAAAATAAAAAAGGACATTTTTATAAGTTTTTCTGCATCAATTTCTGTGTTTGGGAAAATTTGCATCCACATTTCTAATATTTACTTTTACTGTGATCACATTAAATATAAATTTAATATCAACAACATCTCACAGTCACTCATGTCTTCCTTATATGCTTCCAAAAAGAGTTATCTTTACTTTAAAACCATTTGCCATAAGTTGATGTGATGTGATGTACTGTAGCTTCTCCTTAAACGAAAGTCAAGAATCTCTCAACAATTATGCTTAGCGAAACTTGTTAGCCACTTTATTTTCCATTTCCCAGTCTAAGTTTTCCCATATTCTGCTCCATCCCATTTCCACAACATAATCTTTGTCAACTCTATGACCTTTATATCTAAACCCCCCTTATCTTTCCCCAAACCCAGCATAAAAAACAATAATCCACTTTCTGTAATCACTTTTTTCATATTTATTATTCCATAACTTCATTATATGTACCCTTTCTGTTTTCAAGCATTTATATTTAATTCACAGATGCCTAATATATTCTATTCCTTCCTTACATAATTTACAAAATAAATCACCCATATTTTTCCATTTACATGTATATTCTCTTATAGCTAAAGATCCCGTTCGAGCCTTAAACAATAAACTACTTTCCTTACTATTATCATATATTAACTCGCACCTAATATTCTGTTTATTTCTATATATTGTAACAATATATAAATATGTCGTTACATTAAATTAAAATAAAATCTTAAAGTTCGCAAATAAAAATAAATGTATTAAAAAAAAACAACAACTAAACGCTAAAATTAAAATGTTCGTTAAACGTATATATTCGCACAGATACTAAACTTTAAAAATATTTTTTTTTATAAATAAAAAAAGGTATTTGAACGTACTTTTTTTTATAAAAAAAGATTTAAATATAAAAATAGTTTAAAAAAAGAAATAACGTAAGTAAAAATAAAAACAGGTATTAATTAATTCCTGTAATCTGTAAATGGAAATGATTGTTTATTAATTATCCAAAAGCTGTGTAATTAAAAAGTCAGATGAAAAATAGATAAGAAAAGAAAGATTTTAGCTTGACCAATGGAAGCAAATAAAGGCCCGGACCATAACGAAAAAAATGGAACAGTGACGTTTTTGTTCATGGAATCCATAGGAGGACTATAAAAAGAAAAATATTGAGTTCCAATCAGTTTTTCCGGCTTGTTTTTTTTGAGGGTCGTGATAGGACGCTCATATCACACTCTCTCTCTATTTTAAAAATGAACTGACCATGATACCAAAATGAATCAGCTAATGCTACCTCCGGAACATCTGACCGGGTTTTCAAATAAAGATTCCATGGAAATATACATCAAGAGCAGTGATTCTTCTACTGTAAGCTATTGACATGAACTCTAAAATTTAAAAATAATTAAGAACTTTCATTCAAGCTTATGAACTTATATCTGACTTTTAAGTTTAAAATCAATTGAAAATGTTTAAATTTATATGTTTTGCATTGATAAACATCATTTCCATTTTTTTTCTTATTGTATAAATTATTTATTGTATTAATACTTATCGTATAAATTATTTAAATGCATGAAATTTAAAGTTGGGTATAGACGTTGCATAGATTTGTTAGCGGTTAATTATGTTGCTGTTTCATAGTCGATTGGAATATATAAGTCATCATGTCACTGCGGTGTCTTATGATGAACACCATTGAGTTTTTTTTGTATTCCCTATGCAATTGACATTAGCGATGACTTTGTATTTTGATCGGTTATGTTTATTTTGGAATGTTTTTAACCATGGAATCTGTGCAGCCGATCTATACTCAACATTTTAAAACAAATTTTATAAAATTCATCTGTGCGAACATAATAAATGTTAAATTTAAGTCGGGCGTGAATGGCTGTATAGATTTGTAAAGTTATATATAGTTTAAGGGGGTAATCTTAGGTTATTCGTTTCGTAGTTGAATTGGCTCAATGGATTGGATATATTTGTGTAATTAGTAGATGTAGTATGAGATCTGCTATGGTCAGGATTGCACATATATGCCACACACCTTCTGTTTGCCTGTGGATGGGTTTGTAAGATGGCAAAGGACCACAATCCATTCCTATGGAGTTTTATGTTTATTGTTCTACTCGCCAACAGATGCAGCATTCCTGTTGGTGGAGAGACAACATCTTCTCTAACTCTACTTACTGTTCAGACGTACATTCCTGACAGTATAGTATTTTGTGTTGTCATATTTTCATGCTACATTGAATACATAAATGTATCAGATGGATTGATGCCAGTTTGACTGCGAACTTTTTGGCCTAAGGTTAAATAAGGGATAGAATATTTTCTTTTCAAATGCAGATCTATGTAGTCTATTCATACTCGACCATCTAAATAAAATATTAAACTCATTGAAATTTATTTAAATGTAAAATTAAAGATTAATATAAAAATCTAAAATGTTAAACTTATTCCTCAAATTTAGAATGATTTTATATGTGCGTAAATAAATATTTTTATGTGTTAATTTCTGGCAGTGGCTTTTATTTATTTGTATTTAAGATATAAATTAAAGTTATATTTTATCATCTCTGCTACTCCCTAAGCTAGTGACTTGGGCTAACGATCTGAATATTTAAATAAAGTAGAATCTTAACAGCACGTATCTGCCTACTTTATAAATTTTTCTAGGCTCAAATGCCTAGATGACGCCCTGTAGAGCAGATTGCGGTTAGATTCGATCTTCACTTTCTTTTCGATCGTTATAATATATTTAACCTCTTTTTACTCTCCATACTATTTCTCCATCTCTCTAACTACCTAGTCTTTATTAATAAATCTATTCTTTTATCCCATTCCTTACCACTATAACACTCAACAATCCTCTTAACACAACCATCCCACCTTTTGTACAAATATACTGATATAAATTTTTTATCCAAATCTTTTGCATACTGCATTACCTTTTTCACCCATCTTGTTATCAATAGACACTGATGCCATCTGGTATCCATAAATTACTCAAGTGCCATCTGTTATCCATAAATTACTCAAGTTTATATCGATGTCCTAGAATAGAAGGTTTTGATAAAAGTATCTGGGTGTGAACGGAATTTCCCATCCATAATTGCCAGAAATTAATGTCAGTTGGGTAGCCCATTTAATAATAAAAACAATAATTACACAATGAATTGCTAAGAAAGTCATAAGACATGTTGAGCAACCATCTGGCAGATTAAATATTTTAATTTTATTCTAAAGTGAATCTTTTTTTATAAACTTCTTTAAAGCTTGTGTGGATAAAATTGTAATTTCTGTTCACTTCTCCATTTCCATATACTTCAAACATTGCATGCATATGTACAATGGAGTTGCAAACTATGCTATATTTTATCGCAAGTTCACCTTATGTGTATATAATATATATCTCATTTTCTGTTAATAAACACATTAGAAAAAAATATGTATTGCTCATTGAATTGCAAGTGTATAATATAGTTTAACACACTCACATATATAATATAATCCAACACCCTTTTATATATATATATATATATATAAATCAAAACTGTAATATAAACAAAATTTTAATAATAGTAATAATATAATATTAATAATAAATTGAGTAGTTATTAATTTTACTAAGTGAGTATTAGTACTAAAGTGATAAGAATAAGAAAAAATAATAAATTCTTCCCATATTTTTATGTTTAAAATAGAGTAACTTAAAAATGATTGACTTTTGTTTGATATTAAATATACACAGGGCAAAAGTCTAGTTTTTTCAATAGCTTCTCTTGTAAAAACAATAGACTCATCTCTTTATCAAGAAATTATGAACTCTCTAAAAATCAATATTAAGTTTAAATATTCTTTAATTTTTTATTAAACTTTTACTCTTAGAAAATATTTTATTGAATGAAATACTGCAAGTCAAATTTGGGAAGGATAATAAAAGAAAAAATTAAATGTATGTGTTTTCAACATAAACCAGAGAAAGTTTATTTATATATGTAATCTATATATGCTCAGCTCAGAGAAGGAAAAATGACTGCTAAATATTAAAATTTCAAATTTTAATATCTTTTGTTGATTTATTTACATTTTTGTTTATTTGTTTATATTTTTCCTTAATTAGTGCATAATTGAAGTCATGCCATTAGACAATGCATAATTTGTGACTCCACTGCATTTTTATGGCAATACATTTTTTTAGAATTTGCAAACAATCATAACCATCTTATTTTTCTGCTAACATTCTGACAGATTTATTTGTTCTCACTAGATTTAAGCTTTCAACTTTCATTTTGATATTAAATCATTATTATTTATCGGAATATAATAAATTTGAACTCATTCAATAGATATTTTTGTTTAGAAATTAAATAAATTTTAAGAAATTACATTTGATTTTTGGAATTATTTTCCAAAATTATATTTTTGTCAAAACAAAATGCTGTCACATCATCAAATTTTAGGTGGGGCCAATTTAATTTGCAAAATGAAAAAAAATACTCTTTGATGTTTGTAATTTTCAGGATGTTTCTAAATATTATAACAATCTGCTGATTAACCTGAGTTCCAAACAGCAGGATTTTCCATGATAATCCCTATAGTAACAATATTCAGAATATTGTTAAATATTTAAAATAAAACGTTTCTGTAAAAAATAAATCTATAATAATATTTATTTTTGATTTTGAATAATTATTACACAATTACAATACAAATATAATCATAAACCTTTCAAAACATCAAGTTTTTAGATCATTATAATATTTTCTCACAGTAATCTTTCAAGATTTGAGATCACAAAATATATAATGGGGACTCATCATCCTGGAATTTGAGATGCTTTGGTAGATCACTATTCAAGTTTTCCATCTTTTGATTTTTTTTTGTATTTAAAATATTAGAAAATAAATATACATGAATTTTAAAGCCATAAAAAAAAGTTTCACAAAATTTTCACCAAAGAAAGAAAAGCGCAAATTTAATTTCTAGAAATCTTAAACGAAGCTTGACCATCTGGATAAAATAACAGTTAAGAAAAAAATTAGTGACAATTAGCAGTGTCTGAGGACATTCTTTGAAATTTAAAACTGGATAATTTATTGAAAACCAATTTTGATAATTCAATATTACATATATAAAAGTAAAAAGTAGAAAATAAAAAAACATTTTTTTTAAAAAAAAAATAAACATTTATTTTCATAAATGCACAAAAAAGTATAAAATAAATTTTCATTAGCTTTCACAAATAAAAGTGGAGGGCAATCATGTTTAGAAATCGAAATATTACTACTGTAATTCACAAATCAGATATTCAAAGAATTATTTAAATAAAATTGAAAAAAAATTCTTACATTTGTGTATCCATCCTAGCATATCTGTGAGATAAAAATAAACTTTTTTCAATTGTTGAATACAATGGGACTAGACAAAAAAGTGGGTGTGTTTTGCTAGTTTATTTAAATGATGTTTTGGGTATTAGACCTGTGAGATATTGTACTTACGGTTCCTTTCTTAATATAACTACCCAATACTTTTATTTGTGATTGCTGAAGAAATTTTATTTTTATTTTTTAGTGCATTTATTTAAATAAAAGCACTTCTTTATTTTTTAAAATTAAATCAGCTGAAAATTATTTGAGAAACTTTCAGTCTTGAGTGCACAATATTGACCAATGCACTAAACCACCCCATGTAATACTAGGTAAAGTTCCTCACTGACACACTCATTAATGGGTCTGACAGTTAACCTGGCTCTTTGGAATGTGCCTCTATGCCTATCTATAATGATATTTCCATCCTTTTTTTAAATGCTAAAACTGTGTGGTAGTGCATATTGATTTATTAATTAAAAAAAATTGATAGTTGAGTAAAAATCAAAGCCAATTTTCATGTGTTTGGTTCTATCTTCACACTTTGATGACTTTTATTCTTTGTAATCTGATCTCCACAGCATTTGTGGGATTATTGAATGTTTTTGAAATAACAAAAATATGAATTTTGCATAGTGTAATAAATATTTCTGATTATTTTTACATAGTAATTGATAATAATTGTTTAAAACTAAAAGAATATATATATACAATTTGATTTTATTCATATCTGTATTATTTTTAAAAGAAATTTAATAAATTTGACACCATAATTATAATAGTTAAATCGATAAGGGTCAAAGGTGCTGCCCTCTCAACTTTGACATAAACCATTTAATAGAAGTATATTAATAATTTTTATTAATCATTCATTAGACTAGAAATTATCCAGTAATGAATGTTTCTGTAGTGTAAGTTTTCCTACATCACTCTTACTCAAAGTAGGGATCTGCTTTTAACACCTTGTGGAGTGATGAAATCTGCATAATAGGGGATCATAAATCTTTTTGATATGTCTTTGGTCATGTGCTTATGATCACATCTTCCACAAGATGTTAAATGTGGTTAGAGACCAAATCCTACCTCGAATGAAAATTCTGTAATAAAAATTACCAATTATATTGCAGAAATAGAACTGATTATTGGATAATCTTTAGTCTATGACTAATAAAAATTATTAATACATACATGTTCATTACATGATTTGTGTCAAAGTTGTGAGGACACTACATTTGGTATTTATTAATTAAACAATAATAATTTGCTATCTAGATATGTATACTGAACAATGATAAAGATATGTGTAAGAAATTGTGGTCAGGGCCAACTGATGAGTGCTGGTTCAGCATGAAATGTACATCTTGGGAATCAAAGATCTTTTTCACATGTCTTTGGGCATATGTTTATGATTACATCCTTGCATGAGGTGTTAAAAGCAGGTAGAAACCACTCTCTATCTTTTGTAAGAGTGGTATTGTGAAAATTACACTATAGATATATTATTCAGTATTGGATAATCTTTAATTTAATGAATGACTAATAAAAATTGACACCATAATGTTATGAAAGAAAGTTACAGTTGGTAAGATGATCATTCTTTATGACATTAATTACATGATGTTATTACCCATCATTAGGACAATGTGTTAGGATGTTTTGAGATATTCTAAAAATTGTAAAGCAATTTTAATATTTTAAAGCAGCATTTTAAAGATTTATTAGAAATTAACATTTAATCGATCAGTTAAAAATACATTTCACTTAAAGAAAATTTTACTCACTCGGTGGAGTCACTTGAACTATTTTTATGATTACTGTTAAATGATAAAAACATTCATTTGTTCTCATTACAAACTCATTTTTTCCAATATTTCAAAAGTTCAAATCTAATTTATTAAAATGTTTTTCATATGTAAACTTAAATTTGTTAGAAATCAAGATTTATACTGAATATTGTCAAAAATTGCCACTAGGGACAACACCAAGTGTAATATTCACCAGACCACAGTTGAGATCCAGAAGGTTGCAAATGCCTAGAAAAATTAATCATAAATTCAGATATGACATATCGTCAGAACTCTTTTTACAACATTTTTAACTTTATGGAGTATTGATAGTTATTTGAATAATACAAAAAATTGATCTAAAATATTTATGCCATTTCCTTCAGTATTTAGAAATACCAGAATAATGGAATATTGAATTCCAATATCTTTTGATCTTTCTTCTGAAGTAAGTACCAAGAGTTTTGTATAAAGTAGAAAAAAAAATATATATATAAAAAAGTTTATTAAATGATATTGAGGGGAAAAATAAAATCATTTGATTTTTATAAACATTATTTTAACTACTTGCATTTACCAAATTTGAGGATAATTTTGAATATTTTTGTGAGTATATCAGGTCTATGGTATCATTAAATAAAACACATCATCATATCTTTCCTAATTAAATAAACCAATAAAATATCAATTTACAATTAAGGCAACACTACAATTAAAAAAAAGTAAGGTGGTAACTATTCACTTCCTGATTATAATGTTGCCATGACAACAGATTAATGAAATTCTATTGGTTTATTTAAGCATGAGGACTGTTCTGATGTGATCTGCATATAATAACCAACTATTTCGGATCACACATTGAAGTATAGGGAGATAAATCTTGAAAGTACTATGGAATCAAATATGAAAATATATACATATGTGAGAACAAACAAGTAACGCTGATAGCATTGAAAGAAGAAGGAAGTAGAAATGGAACAAGTTAGCAACATATAGATGGTCAATTGAAATTTTAAACTGACACAAAAGAACATAAAAGACCTAGAAAGAGACCATTTGTCAGATGAGTGATGAGATAAGAGGGTTTGCTGGACTGTCATGGAAAAGTGAAGCTATAAAACTGGATTAAACTTAGAAAGACCTTCAACATGCTGAATTATTAAGGGCTTAAAATGATGCTAGTGATATATATATATATATATATATATATATATATTGTAACGAGACAGCGTTACATCAATATTAAATCTAGGATACATCGATAAACACACACACACCAGCAAGCAACATAAAACACTCGTAACTTTATTTCGTAAGTAGTAATAGTTTTCTTTCTCTCATAAATACATTTTATAAAACACATTGATAAAATGCAGACGGTAAAACGTCTAATTAAATGATTAAAGCCTTTAGATAATAAAAATAATAACAAAAAATAATTTGCTTTCCTAAATAATAAAATATAATATGCACTCCTAAAATAATAAAAATAATTATCAATCAAAATCACCACGGGGAATTAAAAAATGTTTATTTTAGAAATATAATTTTAACTAGAATAAAACTTATAGAAAAGATTTGAGGAAAAGATAAATGCTCGACTTCTAAATTTAAAATAACTTGTATTGTTCTAGTAAAACACACGCACACACGCATGCCTTCGAGGTGTGAAGGAATAAGGTTGGTTGAGTGAGATTGCAAAATGAGATTGTCCCAAAATAAATATTGCCTTTAGCACAAAGAGTGAGTGAGCAGGTACCTCAAACGCGGACCTGAACGACAACTCCAAGAACAGGGAACTATGGGGGTAGATTGGATCCCAAGATATGGATCAACCTTTATAAATACTAGTCAAAACCTATTCAAAGGATAATTAATTTTGGAAAGAATTTTGGAAAGAATTGTTTGGATTCAGTTCGATTCGATTCATTTCGATTAATACATTTTCATTATTGTTTTTTTATTTTCCAATTCTCAGTACGCTGAATTACCACCTGCTCATTTATTCCGATGCTTATGCTTTTATTTAAAATTAGAATTGTTCTGAATTAGCTTGGTTATTCCTCAATATTTAAAATGATCATCATGAAATTAATACCAAGAGCGTCGACTGTCATGAGGGGCTAATAAACCCTTCAGTGACTGATCGGCGCTCCGCTACTGAAATATCTCCGAAGCTATGAAATTCTGATAACATCGTCGTGTTAAGTGAATGCTCCTAATAAAAGAAATGTTCCGTGAAACACCCAAACTCGTCCAGACCAATCGACCTTCGTTGCAACCAAGACAAATCCTAGGTAAATATGTTTTTTTATTCTGTTCACTCACTCAATTAATAAACTCGTAAGGCAATCTCGTAATTAACCAACATAAATTTACTCAAATAAATCTTAAGACTTTCCTCGTCATGATAGTTTATCTTTGTTACTGAACTTTGTAAACATGAACTTTGAACTTAAGTGAAGCTAAGGAAAGATTATATATTTATCAAATAGAAAGGAACTTTCTCGTTATTCAAATTGTGTTATGAATACTTATGGTTCTCTGTGGGCGTGAATGTATGTGCGCGTGTGTAATAAATCAATTAATAATGTTTTGGTAATAAATCAATTAATAATGTTTGTAATAAATAAATTAATAATGTTTCTTTTCATATTTAATAAACTTGTTCAATATCTAATCAAGTCGAGCATATCTCAAATCTTTTCACACACAATCAAAACCGTAGTTATTTATTCTTTGATAACTTATCTTTGAAGTAGATTTAGTTAATTTTAATTTTCATTTAGTTATTTTATTAATTATGCCACCATCGTGCCGTAAGTCACGATGTTTCTTATTTCACCTTAGTTAAGATAGATTTAAGAGCGGGCGGGTCTATAATCAAAATAAACGTCAATAAATTATGTTATATACAATAAAGCGGGGGGATGAACTTGTAAGCCTTATGTTCGGGGCGTAAGCGAACAACCTCATAGGTCAGTGATAACCAATAAACGATCTTTATGCCGTGATCGACTTAGTAGAAAACCTTGCTGATTTTAATTAGCGGACAATGCGTCTTCTCCGGGAGGAGTCATTTTAGAAACAATCATGTAACAACCTTGAGACACCTTATTGGTCCATGCTGGGAGTTTTGAGCTAGTGGGTGGGATTAGACTTCGAAATCGTTTTGACATGATGTAAGGTGATGCGAGTAGTTAAAATCAACTTAAATAATCGTATCTGGCGCCCCCTTATGTGGATCGTGAATAACTGTCGATGTAAGAAAAATAAATAAAGCCTTACGCTATGTCATGTTTGTTTCGAAGCCCGTAATCTCGGGATGGTGAGAGGGGTTCCCGCTTACATTGGCGCTTCCAACGTGAGGCTAGTATAAATGAAGCTTCTAAACATAAAGAAAAAGCAAATCTAGATACTAGCAAAAGCGGCCGAACTGGGAGAAGACGCGGAAATATTTATGTAAACAAAAAGCTTGAAAAAAAAAAAATATATAATAAACAAACGGAACAAAATCGCGGCGATTCTTAACATCGCAAATGGGTAAACAAAACATCGGGAACCGGAGCAAAATAAACAAAACAAATAAAGCATAGCAGGAGATAAGGGAGCGGACGCCGATCGGTCGCTGTCACCATAAAACAAATAAATCAAAAGTAAAAAAGAACCACATTCCCGTAAACAGAGTGACGGAAGTTAGAATAGGACAAAGATAAAATAAACATCAAATCATGGAAGAAGAGACAAATGAGGACATGTGGGAACAGACGGGAGAAAGTCCCATCCAGTTTAAAAAACAGGATACGCAAAATGAAGGGGATATCAAAACCCTAATAAGGATGATGACGCAAATGATGGCCGAAATGAGGGAAGATAGAGAAGAGCGGGAGAAGAGAGAGGAAAGAATTTCGAGAGGAGATAAGGCAACTACTCGGGGGAAAGGAAAGGAAGCTAGAAGAGGACGAAGGGGAGGAGAGTAGTTTAACCCAAGTTAAGGAAGAAATAACTCAGAACGCGTCGAAGACGGACAGGACGGAGGCAGACCTGAGGGAGCTAAAGGAGAAAGTTGAGATCCTAACGGAGGACATAGGAAAAGGCGAGAGGCATCAGGACGTGATGAAACAAGCGATCAGGCAGACTGAAGAGGTGTGTCATGAAATTAGGCAACAACAGGACGAGGTCCGAGAGGGGGGGGGAGGAGCAGGGGGGGGGAGGGGGAGGGGAGGTGGGGGGGGGGGGGGGGGGGAGGGGGGGGGGGGGAAGGGGATAGGGGAAGGCCTAACGAGACGGCCACACAATTTTATTATAGGCAGGTGGCGAGCCTTCAACAATTGCCGGCATACCCTATGACAGAGACGCAGATCATATCGATAATCAGACACAATATGCCGACCACCCTAAGACGCATGATGCTGGGTAGGGATTGCAAAGGAATCCATGAAATGGGGGAATTGATCGCGAAATTCGAACAAGAAGAGGGAATAGGGGGGCCGATGGAGGGGTCTAGTAATGAACACCCCAGAAAACGTGTACCACCAGACCGATACTAAAAAAAAAAAAAAAAAAAGAAAAAAAAAAAGAACGCTGCCGGACCCGGACTCGTAACAGGAGCATGATTACTGGAGTACCATAATGAACCAACTAGTACTGTAGGAGAACGACCTCGGACCGGAAGAAACAAAAAATGTCGCATCGCACCACACACAAACAAGGGGGGAAGGGGGGTCAATAAACCATCGTTTCACTTAAACCAATAACTAACGCAAGAAAACTATTCACGTTAAATAAGTCAGTATTTCAAAACCATCTTCCCGAAAGCCATTTAGATCAAGGAACATCGCCCGCCGTCAACTAAAATGTAGTAATCCAAGAGAAAAAAAAAAAAACACGAAGACTAACTAGAGGAAAAGAGAGCCGGATCACGAAAAGTACACGATCACTGTTCCTTCCCTCACTATTTACCATTGTGCTAGGAGGTACAGAGCTCGGATATTTCGTATATTTATGTTCTAGATTGTTCGCTACCTCCTACTTGTCGTTTTTCTGCAGAGGGGACGTCGGAAAGGTCCATCCCCCTGCCTCCCATTAGATAGGCCGTAAGGAAAGGCCATATAGAGTCGTAACCTTGCATCGCGGGACCTCGGAAATGTCCATCCCCATGCCACCCTTCCGCCCGGGTGCCTGTACCAGATTGGGTAAGATATACCAATTATGGCACGCCGAGCTGAGTTCGTAGAGATCGAATCCGAGCCTGACCACATAACCTGCCAATGTGTTTTCTTTACGTGAGGGAAAGTCGAACCACAGGAAGTGGCCCGGAGTAAACGAGGGGAAAGTCGTGAAGTACGGTGTAAGAAAAAAAAAAAAAAAAATTAAAAGTGCGAAACCTCGCATTTTGATTTTTTTTTAGACGGAGCGCGGGGATATGTAACGAGACAGCGTTACATCAATCTTAAATCTAGGATACATCGATAAACACACACACACCAGCAAGCAACATAAAACACTCGTAACTTTATTTCGTAAGTAGTAATAGTTTTCTTTCTCTCATAAATACATTTTATAAAACACATTGATAAAATGCAGACGGTAAAACGTCTAATTAAATGATTAAAGCCTTTAGATAATAAAAATAATAACAAAAAATAATTTGCTTTCCTAAATAATAAAATATAATACGCACTCCTAAAATAATAAAAATAATTATCAATCAAAATCACCACGGGGAATTAAAAAATGTTTATTTTAGAAATATAATTTTAACTAGAATAAAACTTATAGAAAAGATTTGAGGAAAAGATAAATGCTCGACTTCTAAATTTAAAATAACTTGTATTGTTCTAGTAAAACACACGCACACACGCATGCCTTCGAGGTGTGAAGGAATAAGGTTGGTTGAGTGAGATTGCAAAATGAGATTGTCCCAAAATAAATATTGCCTTTAGCACAAAGAGTGAGTGAGCAGGTACCTCAAACGCGGACCTGAACGACAACTCCAAGAACAGGGAACTATGGGGGTAGATTGGATCCCAAGATATGGATCAACCTTTATAAATACTAGTCAAAACCTATTCAATGATTAATTTTGTAATTTTGGAAAGAATTTTGGAAAGAATTGTTTGGATTCAGTTCGATTCGATTCATTTCGATTAATACATTTTCATTATTGTTTTTTTATTTTCCAATTCTCAGTACGCTGAATTACCACCTGCTCATTTATTCCGATGCTTATGCTTTTATTTAAAATTAGAATTGTTCTGAATTAGCTTGGTTATTCCTCAATATTTAAAATGATCATCATGAAATTAATACCAAGAGCGTCGACTGTCATGAGGGGCTAATAAACCCTTCAGTGACTGATCGGCGCTCCGCTACTGAAATATCTCCGAAGCTATGAAATTCTGATAACATCGTCGTGTTAAGTGAATGCTCCTAATAAAAGAAATGTTCCGTGAAACACCCAAACTCGTCCAGACCAATCGACCTTCGTTGCAACCAAGACAAATCCTAGGTAAATATGTTTTTTTATTCTGTTCACTCACTCAATTAATAAACTCGTAAGGCAATCTCGTAATTAACCAACATAAATTTACTCAAATAAATCTTAAGACTTTCCTCGTCATGATAGTTTATCTTTGTTACTGAACTTTGTAAACATGAACTTTGAACTTAAGTGAAGCTAAGGAAAGATTATATATTTATCAAATAGAAAGGAACTTTCTCGTTATTCAAATTGTGTTATGAATACTTATGGTTCTCTGTGGGCGTGAATGTATGTGCGCGTGTGTAATAAATCAATTAATAATGTTTTGGTAATAAATCAATTAATAATGTTTGTAATAAATAAATTAATAATGTTTCTTTTCATATTTAATAAACTTGTTCAATATCTAATCAAGTCGAGCATATCTCAAATCTTTTCACACACAATCAAAACCGTAGTTATTTATTCTTTGATAACTTATCTTTGAAGTAGATTTAGTTAATTTTAATTTTCATTTAGTTATTTTATTAATTATGTCACCATCGTGCCGTAAGTCACGATGTTTCTTATTTCACCTTAGTTAAGATAGATTTAAGAGCGGGCGGGTCTATAATCAAAGTAAACGTCAATAAATTATGTTATATACAATAAAGCGGGGGGATGAACTTGTAAGCCTTGTGTTCGGGGCGTAAGCGAACAACCTCATAGGTCAGTGATAACCAATAAACGATCTTTATGCCGTGATCGACTTAGTAGAAAACCTTGCTGATTTTAATTAGCGGACAATGCGTCTTCTCCGGGAGGAGTCATTTTAGAAACAATCATGTAACAACCTTGAGACACCTTATTGGTCCATGCTGGGAGTTTTGAGCTAGTGGGTGGGATTAGACTTCGAAATCGTTTTGACATGATGTAAGGTGATGCGAGTAGTTAAAATCAACTTAAATAATCGTATCTGGCGCCCCCTTATGTGGATCGTGAATAACTGTCGATGTAAGAAAATAAATAAAGCCTTACGCTATGTCATGTTTGTTTCGAAGCCCGTAATCTCGGGGGTTAGTGAGAGGGGTCACGCTTACAATATATATATATATATATATATATATATGAATGTTTGTGTAAATGATAAATATTTTTCCAATACATATATACAATTATGACAGACAAAAATAAAGCATGGCCCTTATTCCCAGGAGGCTGTAAAGTCACCAACCAAGGCAGCAGTTGGTGGCCGAAGGCGGAGGGTGCTAAGAATCCCCTGATTGCGGACCCAGGCTGCCATTTGATGATGACTTTTTATTTAGGTACTTACAACTGCAGATCACTTTCAAGTGAAGGAAGATTGCAAGAATTAGAAGAAGAACTGTCTTATATTAAATGGGACATTATTGGACTTTGTGAAGTTAGAAGAAAAGGAGAAGAAACAATTGATTTAAAAAGTGGACATATACTCTATTATAAAGGCACACATATTGGAAATACAAGTGGAGTAGGATTCATTATAAATAAAAAGTGGAAGAACAATATTGTGGAGATTGATGGTGTATTGGACAGAGTGGCAAGATTAGTTATACAACTTAATAGCAGATACCAAATGCAGATAATTCAGGTTTATGCCCCAACAAGTTCTCATAGTGATGAAGTAGTAGAAGATTTTTATATGGATGTACAAAAGGCTTTTGATCAGAGTAAACAACATTTTAAAATTGTTATGGGAGACTTTAATGCTAGAATTGGTAGACAAATGAAAGATGAAATTGCTGTAGGTAATTTTGGTTATGGTAATAGAAATGAGAGAGGACATAGACTTGTGGAGTTTGCAGAAAAAGAAAAACTTTATATTATGAATTCATTTTTTGAGAAAAATGTTAAAAGGAAATGGACATGGAAGCATCCAAATGAAGGTACAGCAGAATTGGATTATATTTTGACTAACAGAAAATACATATTTCAAGATTGTAATGTTCTTAATAAATTTAACACAGGAAGTGATCATCGATTAGTAAGGTGTAAGTTACGTGTTAATGTAAAACTAGAGAGACAAAAATTATTAAGAAAAACAATATTTGCAGTTGATATTCCTAATCTTCAGAAACATTCTAATGAATTTAAATTAGAACTTACAAATAGGTTTCAAGTGTTAGGAGATTTTGAACATGATTCAGATTTGAATGAAATTAATATGAAAATAACTGATACACTTTTAAAAACTGCAACAAACATAGCTGGTAGAAAAAAGCAGCAATTGACTAATAAAATTTCTACTGAGACTAGAGAATTTATGAAGAAAAGAAGGAATATGAAGATATACAAAAATGATGTATTAAAAAGAATTGAATATCTCGAATTTTGTAAAATGGTATGGAAAAGAGTTGAAAATGATATAAGAAAGTATAACTGTGAAATAGCAAGGAAAGCTGTAGAAGAAAATAAAAGTCTCAAAAATGTTAAACAACATTTTGGTATTGGTAGGAAATTTATATCTGCAATAAGAAAAAAAGATGGAATTATTACTAAAAAGAGAGATGACATCTTGAAATTGGTAGAAGATTTTTATCAAGAATTATATAGTAATAAAGAACAAGTACCTCCTATATCTATTACATCTTCCGAATTGCCCAGAATTTTAAATGAAGAAGTGAGACATGCAATTAAGTGTATGAAGAAAGGAAAGGCTCCAGGAAATGATGGAATTATAATTGATATATTAAAAGAAGCAGGTGAAGAAATAGAAACAATTTTAGCAAAGTTATATACCAAATGTCTAAATGATAAAGATGTACCAGAAGATTGGAAGAATGCAGTAATAATATTAATATTTAAAAAAGGTGATAAAGAAGATATTAGAAATTACAGACCTATCAGCCTTTTATCAGTTTTATATAAAATTTTTACCAAGATAATTACAACTCGTCTACAGAGAACTTTGGATTTCCACCAACCAAGAGAACAAGCTGGATTTAAAAGTGGTTTTAGTACAATAGATCATATCCAGGTATTGAGAGAAGTCATAGAAAGGACAAACGAATATGAGTTGTCATTATGTTTTGGATTTGTAGATTATGAAAAGGCATTCGATTCTATACACATTTCTTCAGTGATTAAAGCATTGGATCATCAAGGTATAGATCCAGGATATTGTCATATTTTAAAGAATATTTATAAAAATGCAACAGCAACAATTAGATTACATAATGATACTGGAAAAATCAACATTGAGAAAGGTGTAAGACAAGGTGACTCCATATCTCCAAAACTCTTTACAGCAGTGCTGCAAGAAGTATTTTGTGGATTAAAATGGGAAACTAAAGGAGTGAAAGTAAATGGAGAGTATTTAAGTCATTTAGATTTCGCAGATGATGTAGTTGTTTTTGCAAATAATGCTTCAGAGCTGCAGGAAATGTTGCAGGAGTTAGCAGATGAAAGTAGAAAAGTAGGACTAAAGATGAATGTTAAAAAGACTAAAGTAATGTTTAATCGATTTGCTCAAAATATGAAAATAAAGATTGATTATGAAGAATTAGAAGAAGTTAACAGTTACAAATACCTTGGTCAGATTATTAATACAGATGGAAACATAATGGAGGAAATTAATCATAGAATTAAACTTGGTTGGAGTGCTTTTGGTAGAAATAACTTGATACTAAAAGGAAATATGCCTATGTGTTTGAAAAGGATGGTTTTTAACAAATGTGTTTTACCAGTTCTTACTTATGGATCTGAGACTTGGACACTTAATAGAAGAGCAATACAGAGACTTCAGACCACTCAAAGGAGTATGGAGAGATGTATGTTGGGAGTAACAAGAAGAGATCGAAAACACAATGTATGGGTAAGACAACAAACAGGTGTTACTGACCTTATTGAAAAAATTAAAAGATTGAAATGGAGTTGGGCTGGACATATTGCTAGAAGAGATGATAATAGATGGACAATTGAAATTTTAAACTGGATTCCAAGAGATTGTAAAAGACCCAGAAAGAGACCACATGTGAGATGGATGGATGAAATAAGAAAATGTGCAGGGGTGTTGTGGAGAAGAGAAGCTAAAGATCGGAGAAGATGGATTAAACTTGGAGAGACCTTCATCCTGCAGTGGATTGATAATGGTTGATGATGATGATATCATTAATAAATTGATACTTTGTTATTGACTATTAAAATATAAAATGAATTGCTAATAAGAAGCTGTAAATTACTTTCAAAATTAAAACTTTATTTACATCTTAGAGTAGATACAAGAGAAATCAATGGTATCAATGGTAGCATAAAATTAAGTCAATAAGAAAGTTTCAATGAATACATATAAATATGGTATGCAAAACATATATATAGAAAAATCAAAAGTTGTATTAGATCAATAACATAGTCTCAAGAGCTGCATAAGAAAATTATTATAGGCAAATTAATGCAAGTATGAAAGAAACATAAATATAAATAAAATCAAAGATTACACTAATGCCTTAAGCAAATCTATATATAAGGTTTAGAAATTCCATTGATTAATGTCTCTCTTGGCCCAAAGGCCAATGAGGACTATAACAATATTTACAAGTTGATATATAAAAGGGACTATTGAGAATCGTTAATTAGGATATATAGGTAAATTAATTACACAGTGGGGAACTAATGCAAAGTTTATGTATTAAATATATAGGGTGTATGAAAGATCTACATAGTTAAAGCTTAAATTATTATTAGATGAAAGATGGAATATATTATTTATTCAGTGGATGTGAGAAAGTTCAAGTCTTAGGCCTAAGAATTAAATGAATTAAGTCTACAGCCTCATCTGGCTCTAGGTTTGGATAATTAGCCAAGGCTGGCAAGTTCATTTATCCTCATTTTTTATCTTGTAGAAGGACTTAAAAAATCGATTAACCATTGAGTCAGATATCTCAGCCACGATCAAATATCATGCTACATCTGGTGGTCCAAATTGAGAAGTTAATGAAAGTGGACAGTCTTATTATTCTGAATTGACCCTTTTTAATTGCAGCCTTAAAAGAAATGTTAGCTGGATCATTGCCATTTATCCGGTCTAACACTATATTTCGGAGGTAAGTCCACGAACCACATTGATTCAGAATGTGGTCAATGGACTCCTCATATTTGTTGAATAGGGGGCAAAGGGGGTTGATGTTGTAACCCCTTTAGTAGTGGAGAAAGGTCCCAGTGGGGAGTGCTCCAAGAATGATTTTTATTAAAAAATCGACAAATTTTGGACTCAGTTTGATAAATTTTGTTAATTTGGAAAATCGAGAGATTCCTATAGGGAGTATATTAATGGATTTAGTTTTTCCAAGAAACATTATCGATTTCCCCAATATGATAATTTCCCCTGGAAAAGGGAACCCGACAACCGGAAATTTTGAATAATCACAGTAACTTGCTTTTGTAACCAAATGCCTCTCCATCTAGGCAGAGGTCGATCAGCAAAGCTGTAAATTACTTTTCTATTTTATTTGCTTGTGTTGCACATTTAAGAATTTCACAGACTGATTTCTTTTCATAGAAATTATTATAATTTATTTTAAATTTAAGCGTAAACAGATATTATAATAACGTGAAAGCTAAACACCTTCAAACAGATACACTTTAAAAATGCTTATGTGACAGCCAATCAGATGGAATAATGGCATCACATGTGATGCAATTATTCCATCTGATTGGCGCCCCATGTGATGCCATTATTCCATCTGATTGGCTGTCATGTAAGCATTTTTATAGCGAATCTGTTTGAAGGTGTTTAGCTTTCACGTTATTATAATATTATCTGTTTACACTTAAATTTAATATATTTACATTTATTAATATCATTTCATTAGATTTAAAAATATTGCTTCATTGTAAATCGGATGATTTCGCATTGTTAATTTATATATATAATATTTAGTGGATTAAATGTGAAGATATTTAAGCTTCACACCCTTAGTTCAAAATGCTTTAGTCTGGCTTATTTAAATATAATTGAGGCATAGATTAAGATGGGTTCCATCTTTTTCTAATAGTTCTGGCTTGTGTTTTAGAATTTAGAGTCCCATGTGATGCCATTATTCCATCTGATTGGCTGTCACATAAGCATTTTTAAAGCGTATTTGTTTGAAGGTGTTTAGCTTTCACGTTATTATAATTTATTTTATAAATATATTTGTAATTTCTATCAGCCTACATGTGTATCCATCTTTTCTTTTTTAAATTTACATAAAACATTGTTAAATAGTTAGATAATTTATAAATTATAATTAAGTTTTAACAAACTTTAATAAACATAGCTTACCGATAACAATAACAACGATGAATTCAAATTAAGTAAATAGTTTTTTCCTAGATAAAAGGGGGTAAAATCAATTAATGAAATAAAAATGTGCTCATTGGATTATAATTGATGCGAGTTGCACTCCTTGTTAATTTGTTTTGTTATGCTATTTATAAATTTTATAGTATATATGAATCATCATCATCATCATATTTTTCAACCATTATCAGTTCATTGCACGATTAAGGTGTCTCCAAGGTAAATTCAGTTTTATTGATGCTTAACTTCTTTTCTCAATATCACAACAGCAAACTTTCTTATTTCACCAGGTATCTCACACATGGTCTTCTTCTAGATCTTTACAATTTTTTAAGAACTTATTTAAAACATTAACTGTCCATGTATTATCAGCTTCTCTAGTGATATGTTCAGTCCAGCTCCATTTTAGTCTCTTAATTCTTTCAATAATTCTAGTGATACTTGTTTATTGTCTCATTCATGTATTTCATTTTCCATCTCTTCTTATTACTCCTAATGTACATCTCTCCATACTTCACCAAATAATTTGAAGTCTCTGTCACGTTCTTCTGTTATGTGTCAAAGTCTCAGATCCATAAATAAAAACTGGTAAAACTCCATCTATCAAAGACTTTTCAAACACATAGGCATATTTTCTTTTAATACTACATTATTTTTACTTAAAAGCATTGCATTCAACTTTAATTCTAAGATTAATTTCTCCCATTGGTATTAATAATCTGAGCTAGGTGTTTTTAGCTGTTAACTTCTAATTTGCGATTATAAATCTTTATTTCTGGGAAAATCCATTGAACATTATTATTCAATCTCTTTAGCATTTAATCAGATAACTCTTGCAATATTTACTGAAGATCTGAAACATATAGGTTGAAAAAACAGCCATATCATGCAAAATTTAAATGAGTTAAATAATCACCATTTTCTTTTACTCTTTTTTTTTTACTCTTTTAGCTTCTCATTTTGATTGCAAAATATTTGTAGTAAAACTGATACAAAAAGTTTTGGAAATTTTCTCCGTGTTAATCTTTTTATAGACATAATAAACACCTCAATACTTCCCCATTCTTTTTAAATTCATATAAATAAAGATACAATAAAAGACAAATGACCCCCAAGATGCATTTGGTTCTGAACCAGTACTCATCAGTAGGTCCAGGTCGTTATCTCTCATATATATATCTCTATTATATGAAGAGTATTTATCTAGAGTAAATTGTTCCATTTTCATTTACCATTGTCAAACTCCCTCCATTCACAACTCTGACGCCATCCATTCCAGATAAATACAATATATTACTAATCATTCTCGAAATTAGAGATTATCTCTAGCACAAAAATAAACTTTTAATCTCAGTTAAAGATTAATATATCTGATTTTTGGTGTGTGTATAAATTTAAAAAAATCGGATATATTAATCTTTAATTGAGGTTTAAAGTTTATATCTGTGCTAGAGGTAATCTCTAGTTTCGAGAATTATTAGTAATAATTATTATTGTATTTATCTGAAATGGATGGTGTCAAAGTTGTGAGTGGAGGGAGTTTGACAATGGTAAATGAAAATGTAACAATTTAATCTTTTTAATAACACCTTGTAATCTAATCATTGTATTTTGATAAATATCAGATTAGGACAATATCCTGGGTTTATATTTCGAAGATCTAAACCTTTAAACCACGATGAAACATGCTTACAGAATCAAATATCTTTTCATGTTCGATATCTTCAAAATATTTATTGATCGTTTCTATAATTTCTCTCAATATTTAGATGGGATCCATTGTGCTAAAATCATTTTTAAATCCAGTTTCTTTTTTTTGGCTGATTTCAATCTCAAGTTTGCTGTGGACAATATTTTCACGCTTATTTATTTACATAA
This sequence comes from Epiperipatus broadwayi, assembly GCA_028023455.1. Classification (NCBI taxonomy): domain Eukaryota; kingdom Metazoa; phylum Onychophora; class Udeonychophora; order Euonychophora; family Peripatidae; genus Epiperipatus; species Epiperipatus broadwayi. The sequence goes on from JAQFVV010006353.1 coordinate 2,653,883, forward strand.
ATATTCACATTTATCTATGAACTTTCGTTAAAGTGGACTTCAGATATAATTCAAACAGATGCTATCATTATTACGAATAAATTTAAACTTAAAAACATTTTATAAAAAAATTTTTTTTAATAAAAAGACAACAATAATAATAAATAGATAAAACAGTTTTATTGCATTTAAACTAAATAAATAATTATTTTTTTAAAAAGTATTAATATATAGAAAACAGTTCAAATATTAACACTTTTCAAGCTTATCGAATAATAACGATTTCAAGTCAATTAATATTTTAATAAAGTGTCATAAATAAGTGTTCACTTTTAAAAGGCAGTAATCCGTAGACCATTTTTTTCAAAATTATTTTATCTATTTTTGAAATATTTTGGCAGACAAAAAACTATTTTACGATTATTAAAAGATTAATTAAACTTTTTATTTTCACTATCGACTTAATTTTCTTTTAAAAAGCTTTATTTTTCTTATATATAAAATGTATTTATGATTTTAAAGGTTCGACAAAAATTATAATTGCTAAATATTTATTGCAAATACAACTCAGTTAAATTTCTTATAGAAAAATAATATCAGCGTAGCAAAAAGCTACAACGAGAGAAACTCATTAAATGAGGGCTTACTTAATTATATACATATATTCATTTTTGTTCATTTTTTTTTCCCTACAGTTAGGATAACCGTACTTGTTTACAAATGGTTGCTAATGATGAAAAGTGATATAGTTACATTCTTGGCTCAAAAACCTCTACTGGTGAGATTTGGACACATTAGTAAAAAAATTAATGGAAATTTTATATACATATTAATTCAACATACAATATCCATTTCTCTCCTCTCATTGACAAGTAAAATTTTTTAATAAATACACAAATAATATTTTTATCATGTCAGAAATTATTATATCTCTTTTAATCTCAGAGAGAGACTATAATTTATTAAAAATCAAATAAATATATTTTATTATTTATATATGCACGATCCTATTTTTCTTACTCAATGTTTTGACTTGGTTTATTAATGAACATAATCTTACCATAATTTTAAAACTATACGGTTACACTTGCATTTCTAATATATGGTTGTAGAAACTGGTAAAAAAATGTAAATGATTTCTGAGAAAGTGTTAATCCAGAACATCATAATCCAACAGTTAAAAAAAAACATTTTTTTTATTTCATGTGTCATAGCATCAGCCGGGAAGCGAATCCGCTAACCCGGGACAACTGCTTGTAAAGCGGCTGTCGCTGACCTCTCGACCACCAATGCTTGACTAAAAAAAACATTTAGGGAATACATAACGACCAGAGTTAATTAAAAAAAAAATTAGCAGGACTAGGCTAACCAGTTTTATCACGCATGACCAGCTAAAAAACTGAACCTATAAAATTATTTAGAAAAATCTTATGGTGCAAAAGTGAAGTATCTATGGCGACCATCTATGTTCAAGTGAGGACAAATGAATTTTTTTCAAAAGGCTTAGAAATTTCTTCTTAAGTAACTGTCTCATTGTCACTCTAGTTAACTATCCGTCACTAGTTAATAAAATGACGCCTATCTAGAAAGTAAAACAAAGATGGCTTTGAACTCTCCCCCTCCTCCCCGAATTGGCAATGTTGCCAGTGCTATCTTCTTTTTTATTTTCATGAAAGGTTGAAGGAGCCCTTGTACAGCAGTAAACTATAAGAGGGGGGGGGATGTATTATATATATTAAAAAATCAGGCACATACACACAAAATAAAAATAAAAGTAACAAAATAAATTAAAAAATAACATATTAAATCTGTATTTGGACATTTGTTATAACAAACAGCTTAATGGTATCTTTATAATTTATAGTTTTAATCTAATTTTTCCATAGGAATTATTGTAGAATCGTATAATTGATTTTGAGACGTCCGTAAATATTTTTTAATTTTTACTTTAAAAAGTCTCCAGTTATATTATGGATAAATTACAATTCTTTGAGTCACAACAACAATTGGAAATATGCATTTAAAAATCATTTTTCACATAGAAATGTTTAATACAATATGGATTCAACAATTTACTTTCTGTGGAGTCAGTTTATATGTGCGGTCAGGCAGGAGATAAAAGCTTAGATGTAATGGATGTAATAAATAAATAGGACAGTCTAGTAAATAAATAGGACAATCTTCACGCATCACGAGATAATTTTTTTCTTTTTATCAGTAAAAATTCCAAATTGGGTGAAGTTTTGCAATGGATTTTTCGATTATTATTCCATCTCTAGTCTATGGACTTGACATCAAATTTTATTTACGAATTGTAACTTATTTTAAAAAAAATAATATTCAGAATACGGATTTGTTTATGAATTCATATTATTTTTTATTTATTATTAACTTTATAAAGTTTTTCATGAACTTTAAATTTATAAATTGAATCAAAATATGTTAACATATTTATTTATAATTTTGTATCAAAGATAATAATATCATTAATATAAAAATATTATTAAAAAATAAAATACACACGCATATAATGAATAATATTTCTGTAGTGCAATTTTCACTATATTACTCTCACGCAAGATAGGGACTGGTTTCCATCTACTTTTAACATCTGGTGGAAGGATGTAATCATAAACACATGACCACAGACATGTGAAAAAGATTTATGATGCCCAAGATTCACATTTCATGCTGAACCAGCGTTCATTAATTGACCCAGACCACAATCTCTTACATGTATCTTTATCATCGTTCAGTATATATATATAGCAAATTACTAGAATTTATTTGGTGTCAAATGCAATGTCCTCACAACTTTGACACAAATAAAGTATGTTAATTTTTATTAGTCATTCATTAGACTAGAGATTATCCAATAATGAATAATATTTCTGTAGTGCAATTTTCACTACACCACTCTCACACAAGATAAAGACTGGTTTCTATCTAAGGGATCATAGATATTTTTCACGTCTTTGGTCATAGGTTTATGATTATATCCTCTCACCAGGTGTTAAGAGCAGATAGAAACCAGTACCTATCTTGCATGAGTATGGTGTAGTGAAAATTGCACTACAGAAATATTATTCATTATTGGATAATCTCTAGTATAATGAATGACTAATAAAAATTATTAGTATACTTACTTTCATGATATGATTTGTGTCAAAGTTGTGAGGGTGGCACATTTGACACTTATCAAATAAACTGTAGTAATTTGCTATATATATATATATACTGAACAATGATAAAGATATGTGTGAGATATTGTGGTCTGGGCCAATTGATGAGTGTTAGATCAACAAGAAATGGGCATCTTGTGAATCATAGTTCCTTTTCACGTGTCTTGGTTATATGTTTATGATTACATCCTTTGACCAGGTGTTAAAAGTGGATAGAAAACAGTCCCTACCTAGCATGAGAGTGGTGTAGTGAAAATTGTACTACAGAAATATTATTCATTATTCGATAATCTCTACTTTAATAAATGACTAATAAGAATTCTTAACACACACACATAAGTATTCATGTAAAGTATATACACATCTGCAAATATATATATACAAAATTTCATGAAAAATAGCCAATAATATTTACTACACTATATCTTTTATTGATAATATAATATCAGAATATCAGAATGAACTTTTTAATATTTTATCTGCTACCATCAATCTTATAGCATATAGAATCACTCATTACTATGTATTTTTTAATATTTTGACTCTCCTTTTATTTTATTTTACTTATCAATAAGTTAATTTAAAAATCAATTTCATAAATCTATTTATAGATATTCTGAAAGCAATTACCTAGTTTAGTTAAAGCAACATTTTAAACATGGCAAATGTGTTTTTAATTTAAAATGTTTTAGTATGAAAACAATATTTATCTTGAAATTTTTTTTAACTGCAAATAGTATTGCATCATTTTTAAAGTATTCACATTTCCATACTTACCAATAAAAAAATTGAGAAATATAGAACAGTAACAATAAAGTTTTTTCCAGCCCCCCCCCCCCCCCACTTCAGTTAAGATCACAAGACACAATTTAGTAGATTGGGAAATCCAAAATGTTTGCAACATTAAATTCTAAGAGTAGAAGAATTAAAGTATTCAGTAGCTCTAATTTATAATTTATCTACTACTTTGAACATTTTTTAGCAAAAACCTTTTATTGACCTATATTCATGCACAATCTTATGTTTTGACTGTTCTACTGTCTTCTTCAGATCTATGATATAATGAACAACATATAATAAAATACATAACTGTATAAATAACACCATAAAAATGTAAACAATAAAATTAATAAAATATTAATAAAAACACAAATAGTGGATAAATTTTATTTATATAAGATATTAAGCCAATAAACATCACATGACCACCACTTCTTATGCTTGTGTATAGCTGTTGTTAAAACAGGCAAAACTCACTATACATATTTCCACACACAGCAAGCTAGAGTAATCAATGGATGCCAGAAGGCTTGTGCATAAAATCCCCATCTACTCATCCAATATCCCCAGAATAGTTTCTGGCTTGTGGCCTTTGTCAGTGAGGAGCCTTGGATCTGAGAGCACTGCACCTAGATCTTAGGATCTAATGCAACCCTCCAGCAGCAACCTTTTATCTCCATTTATCTACAAAACTATGAGTCTTAAACTGAAAACACCTTAATGTTTTCAATCCAAGCCCATTAGCTTATATAGTCATATAAAGAAAGTGGTGAATTTGAGCTCTAATTTATTTTCACATTTCTGTTCTTTAAAGAAAGCAAAAAAAGATCAATAGTCTTGCATTGGTGGTCGAGAGGTCAGCGCGACTGCCTTGCACTTGCAGGCAGTTGCCCGGGTTGCAGGTTCGCGTCCCGGCCGATGCTATGACACTTAAAAAAAAAAAAAAGATCAATAGTTAGCATTATTTTTTTGCAACAGTAGTTGCAATTATAGATAAGATTTTCTCAAAGCTGCACCTGGTTAAATTAAATCAGTTTAAAGCCACAATAATGTTGCTTAGTTTTATCTTTTAACAATATCCAAATACTTTATTTATTGTAAAACTTGTGGTTTTCAGCTTATTGAGACTAGCTAAGAAACAACTTATTTCATACCTAATATGAAAACCATATTTCTTGAACCCTTTCATTTATTTATTTTTATTAACGTATACTTGTCTCGTTAAAACATTCGGAGAATCCAGAAATTTCTAATTAAAGTAAAGAGAGGGGTATTAAATACACATCAAATCTTTTTGTAAAAAAATATTTAGATATTTTTCTGCTAAACATTTATTAAACATTAATTTTTTTAAAATAGTATACCTCACTTTTATTTTTATCCTACATCATCATTAGAAATATTTATCACTTAGCTCTGCTTATTGGTCTGGCCTGGAAACTAGTAATAGTCAAAATGCATCATAACTGGCATTTATATTTTTATAGTGTTTATAACTATATGCTTAAAGTGTAAAAGTAATATATTGCAATTTAAAAAACATATATACTTTTATACATAAAATTACAAAAAAATCAAGTCGGATGTCACATGACCTAATTTTATACATAATGTAATAAAATAATGAATAATGGTAATAATATCTTTGTAAACGTATAACAAATTGCAATGGTATTTCAATTAATTTCTTAACTTTCATCCACTGAAAGACATTTAAATTCAAATATAGCAGAATAAACTTCGTTAAGTCATACCCCCCAAATCCCTGAATTTTAGCATGAGTAAATTACAGACATCCTATTTTGCTTTTCTCCTCATGAAAAATTGTAGCATTTTCAAGATCAAAGTTGAAGGTAAACTCACACATTTTTTTGTGATCAAAGACAATAAAAAGAGTTATTAAATCATCATAACTCTTGATTTAATAACAGCCTCTGCTTTTTTTTTAATCATGAAAAAGCAAATGAGTTTATCTTCAGTTTTGATCTTGAAAAGACTAAGATTCTTCAGGAGGAGAGACATCACAATAAAAATAAAAATTAAGGAGGCAATTTTTATAAATGAGAATAGAATGTCTGTAATTAATCAACAATTTGCTAACATTAAAATTTGGAAATCTTGGGATGTGATTTAATGATGATTAAACTTATGTTGTATTTGAATTTAAATTTTCAGCTGAAGAAGGTTAAGATATTGACTGAAAGTATCTTCTGTGGTTTGTTATAGGTTTATAAATATATTATCACTATAATTCATTATTTTTATTACAATAATGATTCCATATTTTATTTAATTTTATACATATTTAGTATCACTGAAAAACTGTTAATGTTTAACTGTATTTATTAAAATTTCATGAGTTGTATAACGATAATGACTATCATAAATAATTTATGAATGAAGTAACATTATTATGAAGCAAAGAGTTGAAGATATTTACATAATCTAAACTGATAAGGCTCATATATATTTCTTATAACACTTTTTTAATATACACTTCAATGCAAACTAATTTTCTTAAACTTCTTTATTTTCCTTACAGTTTTGACTGTCCAGCAGTCTTCATCAGTTAAAGCAGAGGAGAAAATAGAGATCTGATGAAGACTGCTGGACAGTTGAAACTGTAAGGAAAATAAAGAAGTTTAAGAAAATTAGTTTGCATTGATATATATAAAAAAGTGTTATAAGAAATATATATATGATTATATGAAGATATGCAAAGAAAGTGAAAAAGAAGAATACTGATAAGGCTTACATATTTTGTATTTATTTTGACTCATGGAAGTAAATTTTGGCTACCGTTTAAGATTTATAATAATTAATAATTTTGTGGATAAATAAATAATATCAGGTTTTGCTTTAAATTAAAATATTAAGGGGGGGGGTGTAGATTTATTTAATAGTAAAGTTATTTATCTTTTAATGCCTTTTCTATATTTACATTTCAAATGAGTGTGAAAATTAAACAATAGCCAGCATTTATAATAAAAATTGAAAGATAATTTGAGTTTATAATAATTTGAAATCGCATGCTGTTTTTCCTAAGGTAACAGGAAGCTAACTTTAAATTTTTATTGATCAGCAACATGTCTTCTTTAATTAATTAATGTTTACATTATTTTAATACAACAGTATTTATTATTTTTATCTTTATTTTAACATGAAAAATAATTGTAAACTTTAGAATTATTCATACATGTAAAATATAGGTATTATGTAAAGATTTTTTATGTTTCAACAATAATCCTTATTTAACATATTTTTTTGAAAAATTGTTACATGGGCAATTGAAAGTCAATTGATGTTAAAAACAATCCACAGTACTATTGTAGGAGTTCTTGGAAAATTTGGGTTGCTGTCTCCAGATGTGAAATTCAAGATTGAATTTTCGCATATGGTTGAGTTCCTAAGGTAACATAAATCAATACTCTTCATTATTATGCAAAGATTTTTTAATCTCTTCTTCTATGTATCAATAATTTCAATCTCTATGGTCAAGTTGCAATTTTTAATGACTATATAAGTATATTAGGCCATTAATAAAAGTATGATTCCACCTTTATTGTTAAAAGGAGTTGCCTTGACAACAGTTTGAAATTGTTGATTGTTATTGACATTGGGATTATCTAAGCATTGACTGGTTTTTAATGATTACATTAAACTTGTATTTCAATAACCAGTAATGTAAAACTATAAACTTATAAGTATTTGTGAACAGAATGATCAATTATAGTCACTCATAATTATTTATTATGGGGTTTGTACAATTGTATTTGCGCATATTTATGCCCACATACCAATGTAATAGTTATATTTGATATTTTGTTATTAATATGAATTTTTAGGATTTTGGTATTTTTTTTTAAATTATGTCTTGTCTCCAAGATACATTTTTGAATATGTAATATTCTCTTTTTAAATACTTTTAACTAACTTAGAAATTCTGTACGTTCATTGGTTTATTTGGGTCAAATCTTGCAAATGATTTTAAACATACTTCTAATAAACAGATTTTTTTCAAATTTTGTACACATGTTATGTATTGATGACAATGCAATATTTCAAGATTTTCAGGCCAATTGCCCACTGTAACAGTGTTGGTGGGCCAAATTTTAAACCATGTTGATATTGATTCAGTAAATTTTTTAAAAGTAAAAAATTAAATAAAAAATTAAAGTAAAAGTGGCTCTGAAGAAGACTGCAGGACAGTCGAAATGTAAGATTGTGTGTGCATATATGTACAATAAAAAGTTTTTGCTAAAAAGTGTTCAAAGTAGTGTGGATTAATCACATTTATCACCACAATTGGAGTTTTTTTTATATTTAAATGCAGATAAAAGAGTGGTTGACCTGAAATTAATTAATTCAATTACTAGTTACTAAAATTAATGATTGAATTAATTAATTTTTAGACACCCTATGCTTTTATTTTAATTTAAATATAAAAATCTCAATCATGGTTGAAGAAAATTATCTTTCAATCTTTCAGTGCATAGTAACTAAAATTGTTCATTATAAAATATTATATATATATATTATTTGTAAATATAAGGGATTTGAACTCAGACTTTTAAGCAACCTTCAACTATCCACCCTATCTCATATCACTGATACACATGACCACACACATGTAGAAAAGATAAATAATCACCAATATATGCATTTTGTGCTGAACCAGCACTCATCAGTGCTCATATATAATCAGCGCTCAGTACTGAGCACTGATTATATATATATATATATATATGTGTGTATGTGTGTGTGAAACGATAATCTGGACCAACTGATGAGTGCTGGCTCAGCATAAAATACGTATATTGGTGATTATTTATCTTTTCTACATGTGTGTGGTCATGTATATCAGTAGTATGAGATAGTGCAGATAGTTGAAGGTTACTTGAAAGTTGGAGTTCAAATCCTTTTATATTTACAATTAAGTTCCAGGCATAAAAATGCCTGTATTTCAAATCTTATATATATATATTATTTTTAAGTTTTAGTATTTGTACAGTAAATAAAATCAATTACTATAAATCTTATATATTATTTATTAACTGTTATATAAAAACTAAGAGCTTGTACGCATATTAAAATTGAGTGGTTTATTGCTTAGGCATTCATATGAAGGTCAATCCTTGGAAATAACAAGTCGGATTGAGATATGTATGCGTTGAGCTTCAGAATCCGCCGTTTTACTGTACCAAATCAGGTAAGGCATCTTTAAATATCTGCATATTAGACATATGATCATTAATAAAGTAAATTTGTTGACTCTTAGAGAATCTACTGAAAATGGAATCTGTTATCAATTTTGCTATTGATTTTCAACTCTTAATAAATTATTCTTAATCAATCAATCATTTTCAACCTTTACCAATCCACTGTAAGATGAAGGTTTCTCTAAGTTGACTCCATCTTCTCTAATCACTAGCCTCTTTTTTCTCTATCACCTCAGCAGACATTCTTATTTCATCCACCCATCTTACATGTGGTCTCTTTCTGGGTCTTTTACAATCTCTTGGAATCCCCGGTTAAGATTTCTAATGTCAATCTATTATCATCTCTTTTAGCAATCTATCCAGCCCAACTCCACTTCAGTCTCTTAATTCTTTCAATGACGTCATAACATTTATTTGTTCTCTCCCTCATGTATTTCGTTTTTGATCTTTTCTTGTTACTCCTAACATGCATTTCTCCATACTTCGTTGAGTGATCTGAAAGTCTGTATATGGCTGTTCTGTTAAATGTCCACGTCTCAGATCTATAAGTAAGAACTGGTAACACACATTTATTAAAAAACTTCCAATTAATTATATATACAGTATTTAAAAGCTAAAGATGTAAAATTTTAAAATAAAGTAGGAAGAAGTCCTTCGTATATGCTTTCAAACATTTTCATAAATTATGCGACAGATTGCCGCAGTATTATTTAGAAGTTATGAACTCTGCTTTATTTTAATTATAGCTGTAAAACCATAAATTATATTCTTTGGTGTTTGGACTAATAAAACTGTAGTTAATCACCAGAAACAATTTTTATTTGCCTTTCTTTTTATTTATTATAATAATAAAAAAATTTTTTTTTAGTAAGCATACAGATATTTTTATTATTATTATTATTTTTTTAAAAAAAACTTTTAAAAACTTGTAATTCATTTTGGTATTTAATTTCAGTTTTATTCAAATTTAAAGTAAGAATATATGTATAAAAATAAATCCCAAAGAGCAATAGTAACTTGAAAATATACAGTACTTATAAAGAGTCTAACATTCAGAATATATTAAAGCTCTTTTCTATAATACACTTTTGACAAGCAAGGAAAGGTGTAGCAAAGCACAATTTGGCAGCTGTTAAGTTCTCATCGGTAAAAAAAAAACATATAGATATGTTAAACTATACTTGAACATGAGCAGAAATACATATATACATATAATAATTCAAAAGTATCAATAGCTAATTGGTTAATATATGAAATTTATATCATCTCAGCGCCCAGGTTTAAATAAACGGATATATCATTAATATGCCGCTAAAGCTACGCTACAATTAGGCAATAAATGGAATGTACTGCCTAATTGTAATGTTACCTTGACAATAGATAACTGTCATTCTATTATTTTGCTTAAACATGAGAATGGTGGTCAAAATAAGAGTCATATATCACATGACCCTATCTCTTAAGCTTGTAAGTTATAAACAATGAGGATAGCCAATTCCTCTACAAGCTTTATGATAAATGCTTAGCCAGAGCCAGCACTTAAAATATCTCTGTCAGGAACCCCCCCAACCCCTGACGATGGTTTCGTGCTTTGGCACTCCTCAGAGAGGTGTCAGGGTAGTTTCAGACACTAGATCTAAAAATACCAACCCAAAGCCAAGCACTTATCTAAAAGTTATCTATTGAATGGAAAATCTGAATGGTGGTTTCTTATATATGTAGAAATATATAAACGAGTGTTGATTACTTTGACAAGTTTCATGAAGTAACACCATATTTACATATCATCATTATTTGAAATTTGAGCCTGTGTCTGGTAAGAAATTAAAATTTTGTCTTATTCCAAATGAGTTTAAGGTTTTTCTCAGGTAACCAAACTACCAATATGCAGATATATACGTAATCTTAATTCAAGCATGGACAATAGATGGAAAAATGTAAAAACTTTCAAGACAAAAACGTATGAACAAAAACGTATGAAGTCTAGCGAATCGTGATATTTTTTCACCATTACTCTTTGCGAAAACTGTTGAAATAATCCATTCCATGCAGTGAATGGACTGAAGGCTGTTTATTAATGTTTCTATTTTGTGCTCAGAGCTAAATTAATGCTAAGAGTACATAAGCATTATGAGGTTTAATCATTTTTGTTATCCAAATGGAATCACTTTCGAATAAAATTTATCACATGGTCTCCATCACATGATTTCAACTTATTTGTTGCTATTTTAACAGGATATTTTTTTCTTCATGCCTAAGTGCACTTATTATAAGCTTTAGTAATTATTAAATAACTGTGAGAGGAAAGTTGCATTAGATCCTAAGAGTCCAAGTGCACTGTTCCATGATTCAAAGCCCCTTACTGACAAAAGTTATAAGCTTGAAAATAGTCTGGGAATACTAGATAGAACAACAGTGGAAAGGAATTTACTAAGCATTATCATCTAGAATCTATTAGTTATTAAAGTTTACAGTAAGTGTCATAGAAATGTAAAGAAAAAATAATAGGTAAAAAAAAATAATATAATGCTTTTATACAAATAGTACTAGCTGACTAAAAAGTAGAAAATAAGAAAATACTGCGACTAAAAAGTAGAAAAAAATGAATTCTTGATTAATTTGCCACTCGTGGAAAATATCAGATATCTTAAGGATCTAGACTTCTTATAAAAGAAATTAGAAATGGCAGAAATATTGTCATTTCAATAAGGCATTTGAAACTCAAATAAATCATAAAAATCAAAAAGATCTTAAATGCTTCTATGAAATGACAATATTTCCTACAACTTCCAATTGTTTTATAACAGATCTAGATTCTTAAGATCTCTAATATTTTTCAAGTATGGCAAATTAACCAAAATTCACTTTTTCCCCTGATTTTTAGCGGGATTACTTTATTTGTATACTTTTTAGTCAGCCAGTACTGTTTGCATAAAGCAGTATTTAAAAAACTTTTTTTTTTTTACATATTATTTTGATAAAATTAGAAAAAAAATTTCAGCCTGAGCAAATTTCAACAATGTTGACATACATACAGAAACATCCACAGATTGGAAAGTTAATAAAAAAGCATATAAAATATGCTAATAATACAACTTATGTAAGCACTTTTTATTAATAGTTTTAGAGATATTACCATAATAGAATGGTTTAGTAACTACTAAGATGTAATCTCAGACAGCAAATTAGTATTGTAAAGTCAATAAATTGAATACAGAATTCTTAAATGCATTAAAACATGTGGATAAGTATACATAGGCATACTATTTTTATTGGTTTGTGAAAATAATAATTTAGGTCAAATGCTGCTCTCCTCTACATAATTTACATTAAAAATATTCTAAGGCTATTTCAGAACATGAACTCCGCACATTTTGTCTGTAATATCAAAAAATATAAAAACTGATGAAAATTTATTTTTTATTCTTTGTGCGTTTTTTTTGCCTTTTCAATGCATTTTGTGAATCATTTCATTAAATTTTTTAATATGTATGTTTAGTTTTATATTGTTTCAGAAATTAAATTTAAATACAATTTAATACTGCTTGATGGCAGTATGGTGTGAATTTCTTATAAAACTAAGAATTTAAATTTTTCATAATTTTTTGTTTTTAGGATAAAATTACTTTTAAACACACACAAAAAAATGTATTGCCATCAGGAATACATGTGTATCCAAAGTTTCAACTAGATTGGAAATTTTAAAATGAGTGAAAATTGAGTTGCAAGATTTTGTCAGGCAGACTGATAAAAAGCAGAGCAAATTAAACAAGTGTACAGAAAATAATTGTTACTATCATTGGAAGTTATTTAATTATTCAACATCTACTAATTTCATTATCAAAGCTGTTCATTTAAATATAAATGAAATGAAAATGTTAATTGGAGGACTAAATCCTTAAAATCACCTGAGTTCAAATCCATGGCTCCGAATCAATGATATTTGGTGTGAATTAATTGAAATTATATTTAGTCTTTAATAGGCTTTTTCTGCTATTAGAGTGAAAATATAGACTTATTGTAGAACTAAATTTCTATTGATATTTAATTTGTATACTGTAGAAATTTTTTAATTCATATGAATTTAAGAGATTTCTTATCACTTGAATATTGCTTCAAGCTGGTTTTTAATTTATTTTTTGTTGTACCAATATATGATTCATTCTTGTTATTCTCCTTGCAATCTAAATATCTAATTATATAATTATTTACATACAGAATAAAGATTTTAATGATAAACATTTTGAAAAACATGTTAGAGAGTGTTAAATTATATAAAGAAAAAATGTTAACATTTGTTTATATATTAATAAAAAAAATCAGTTGTAAATGGAGTGAATTGTCAATTAATTATAGATATTGTAGTATTATAAAATATAAATAGCCACTACTGTTCTACTAAAATAACTACTGAAATATGTATATCTGCTTAATAAAATTAACCAAATCCTTTTAAGGTTAATTTGAAAGATGAAGTTTTTATTTTTGTTTTTAATAATTTAAATTAAAAATTCTACAATCAAAACTGATAACATCTATCTCTGATTCATTAATTTATGTACAAAGAATTCTATCTGCAATAATTATCTAATCAAGATATTTGTAGTCTTAACGTCTCCTAATTCATCATTATCAATATTTATTTTCTTCTGAGAAAATTCATTGAAAACAATGGATAAAATGAATCAGGAAAGTGCTTTGAAAAATATATTTTACCAGTTCTTAATTATGGATTTCAGAGTTAGACTTTAACAGAAGAGCAATATAAACACACTTCTGAGCATCCAATGAATTAATGGAGCAATGCATGTTAGGAGTAACAAGAACAGACCAAAAACAAAATGCATGGATGAGAACATATAACTATCATAGATAGTGCTGCATACTTAACATAAGAGTAATGCAGAGGCTTGACATCATTCAATGTAGTGATGGAGAAATGCATGTTAGGAGTAACAAGAACAGACCAAAAACAAAATGCATGGATGAGAACATAGGACTATTACAGATAGTGCTGCATACTTAGCAGAAGAGCAATGCAGAGGCTTGACATCATTCAATGTAGTGATGGAGAAATGCATGTTAGGAGTAATAAGAAATCAAAAACAAAATACATGGGTGAGAGAACATATAGATATCACTGATAGTGTTGGATACTTAACAGATGACCAATGCTGAGACTTCAAGCCAGTAAATGAAAGAGTGGATACATATGTTCAGAGTAATAAGAAGAGATCAAAAATGAACACATGGGTGAGAGAACATATAGATATCAGTGACATGATTGAAAAAATTAAAAGATCCAAATGGAACTGGTCTGCATATATTGCTATAAAAATGCTAATAGATGACAGTTAAAATTTTAAACAGGATTTCAAGAGATTGTAAAAGATCCGGAAGGCGACCACGTGTGAGATGGATGAATAAAATTAGGAACTATGAAGCTATTGATTGGAGAAACTGGATTAAACTTGAAAGACCTTCATCCTTTAATGACTGGATAACGGTTGAAAATGATGAGAGCGAAAAAGTTCCAAATTCTCTTAACACAATTATATATAAACATATCATTGATGAATTATTAAACAGCGATTTTTTTTACTTAAAAAATTAAATGTATTTTACTTACTTAATTAAATTTTTAACATGTAATAAAAAGTATAGCTTTTTTATTAGGAAAAAAACAGCTTTAATTATGATTTTGTTTTAATTTTCTTTCATAATCTTTTAATGACTTAAAAAAAAATCAATGGAACATAAACAATAAAAAATACCGCAAAGTTAATTTTTTTTAAAATTCTAAATTAGCAGTATATATGCATGTTATACTTTTTGATTTAAAGTATGAAAGGATAAGTAAGCATTACGATACTACTGGCAATTCATAACATGATCATCATCAGTAGTAATGTGCCATTCTCTTAATATTACTAAAGCAACTGAATATAAAAACTGTGTCATTAACCTTAATACCTTTACATTGTTAAAAATGACGGGTTTATTGAGATTTATGACAAATAGTTCTGTGTTATGGTGTAGAAGATGAAAGTCACGTTTTGAAGATCACATTCACGGATTATAGCCCAAATCTGTCACTTCTAGTGTATGAACTTTTTAAGAATTCACCAGCAACAAAGAGTTTGATAATTTTTTTTTTCCTATAGTTACACCACCCACTGAAAATTTAGGAATCTATCAGTGATAGATGGTAGTATCTAATAAATCTCTACACAGTACCTTTTTATTCAATAAGACCAGACTAGTTTCTACCTTATAGCATTCACCAATGAGGAACTTTGGATCATGGATCAATGCATTTGGCTATCAACCATATTTTATTTTTTTGTTATACTATCAAGCCATAGTCCAAACTGAAAAACATATTAAGTTTTCAATCATATGGACCTAAAATCAGTTCAATATCTATATATCATGATGCCTTTAGTTGTTTTTTTTTTATCAATTATAGGCACCTCTATTTACTGACTAGGATTGGTACAGAAGCAATAAAATATCACATGACCCCAGTTTATGCAATACTGTTAAGCAGGAAAGTCTTTGTTTTCATCATCACATAAGTTTACACTAGGTGGCACAACTGCAGTGAAAAACAAAAGGCTTTGTTGCTAGACATCATAGTATAAGTTCATGTCATGTGTTGTTTTACTGATTTTAATTCAACTATTTCTATTATTTTTAAAACAAATAGTTTAATTTTGAAAATAGTATTATACAGTATGTTAATCCAAATTTTAATAAAATAATTTTTTAAAGATGTGATAAGCACAAATCACTGAAGATTTTAATTCTCTTATGTCACATATATTAAAACAGTCAGTATGCATTATGAAGCAATATTGTAGCAGTAGCACTGTATCTATTGTATAAAATAATGGAATAGTTTAATTGCTTGAGATTTCACACACAAAAAATTGGAAATGAGATAGTTACTCTATGATTCATCAATTTTGAACTCCAGAGTTGACACACTACATTGCATTCAACCGCAAAGAGTAATCAATTATGAAATCTATGGTATTACATCATGGAACAACAACCTATAAGAATTTATCTTAAGTATACAAATTGTAAATGAAATTATAAGTTACTAATGAAATTATAAGTTACTTGGAAGGTCAATCAATACTATAACACCAGACTGGGAGTTCAGGTTTGACCCCAAAATTTTTAACTTCAAAGATATCACATGATGCCTATTATAAACCACCCAGGGCAATTTAAAATATTATTTTAAAATAATATATATATATATTTTTTATTAAAGAAATGCTTTTATTTAATCTGAGAAGTCATACATAATTAGTATCTTTAAATACAATTTTGATTGTTATATTGAACTTGAAATAAATGCACAAGACATCTATAAATTAATTAATTCAATCATTAGTTTTAAAAATATTGATTGAATTAATTAATTTATGGCTATGTCATGTTTTTCTTTTAAATTATATAGAACCACCAAAATTGTGGTCAAGGAAAGAAATTATTTTTTGGTTTTTAGTCATTATATATTAAATTAAATAAAAGTGTTTTGATAAAATACTATATACATATATATCATTAAAAAACAGTCAACACTTAAACAATCCCAATTTCAATAACAATCAACAATTTCAAGCTGTTGCCAAGGCAACCTTCTTTTAACAATATACATATATTGTTAAAAGGAAATTGCCTTGACTATATATATATTGTAACGGGATGGGGGTATAGAAGGTTGGTGAAAACAATCAATTGAACTGGGTGATGGCAAAACATCATCACTACCAATTCATCAAAATGAAATATTTCAAATAATTTACAAAGTATCTATAAGTAATATAGTATTTTATAAGTTTGAGATTAGACAACCTCTGAAAACATTGAGGTCAGCCAGCTACTAAAATCCACCAGCATTATAAAAAAGTAATTATAAGTAAATACTCGAGAGAAATAACATCCATCATCATCACTGATGGGAATAAACAAATTAGTACAATAAAATATATAAATCAACAGTCAACTTGTGACTGGATTGAAAATGGGTCTTCTGTAGACCAGGCTAACTATTGAGCCTTTGCCAGCTTGGGCAATTATATAAACATAACTTGGATGCACCAGTTTAGTGCCCATCCATTAAAATACACAATAATCAGAAATAGAACAATAATGCTGGGACATTTAAAGCATGCTGATCATCATCAATGCTCTGGCCACTAAAGTACTATTAATGTACTGTCCAACTATAAACTTAACTTTTAATAAGACTAAAGTAAAATAAAAGATAGTGCATGGGCTTTAAAGAGTATCCTCTTTTGCGCCAACCAGGATGATGATGATCATCTCCGGATGCCCAAAGCACTAAACACATCCCCATTTATCCGTGTCCGAAATCTAACTCAGAAGAACATGGGCTCTATTTCTGTATGTGAACAAGAGATGATGGAATACCATTTTTAACAATTAAATAAGTTTATTAATAACAATAAAAAAATAAATGATTAAGGTCTTATAAGGGTTCTGATTTTGAATGGTATACATTGAGTTACATGATTAATAAATTAGGTTTATTTAAAACCCATTCAGCACACAGGCATGTGGCTTGATACAAAATAAACATGTTTGAATTAACATTTGATTTAGAAAAATGATCAAAAAATTTATACATAAGTGTCTATCTGACACGCATTGTTATTTACAATACAATTGACATAAAATAATTATTAAAAAAAATGATTAAATTTTACATATGTGTTACAACTGATAAGCATTGGTATCTGCAATACAATTGACAGATATACGCATACATACATGCGTGTGATTTCTGAACATATTTAATTTTTACATAAAATAATACATGATTAAGCTTTTAAATTATGTTTTAAGTAATACAAATACTTATGCTAGGTTTACTACAACACGTATATATAATTTGCACAGACATGCGAAACATTAATTTAGCTACAATAAAATTATGAAAGATTATTTTCGCAATTTAACCTTGAATATAGTCCTTTTCTTTAAAATAAGAACTTTCAAATTTTTGACAGTTAATTGATTTAAAACGTCTTTCTTTTTCCTAGTCTAAAAGATTTTTGGAAATCTTTTTCTTGATTATTAATTATAACTTTCTTTGTAGTTTTTTTTTTTTCTAAATTATAAATATACTTTAAACAGTTTTTTTCTTTAATAAACGATTTTAAACTAATATCGTTTTATATATTTCTATCAGTTATAAAAATGTCATTTTACTAAGGAAATTGTTTAAAACTTCCTTATCATATATAACGCTACTCACCACCAGCTGTATATACGTTTATCCGTGTTTCTCTGCCTTTCAGCAAGCTGGAAGATTTTTCTTGATGAGTTTGGTTTTTAGTGACTGTCATAATCAGGAAAAATTACATAATTCAGGTATGGTTGGCGTTTTCCTTTCTGTAGTCAGTTCCACTTATACTTGGATTTTTTAAACTTCAGGTCAGCAAGCTGTTTTCCAGAACACTTTTAAGGCTATGAATTACAAAGAATCTTGACCCGTTTCCTCCATGTAAATTCAAACTCCTCCAGTGAAATGTAGTGCAGCCACTTCCTTGCATTCTTAAATCCTCATGGCAGTTCTCTTGATAATTATACTAGCCATCTTTGCAGCTAGCTTTACTATGGCTATTTTCTGCTACAGTTACCAACTCTTCACAAAATACTTGAGCCAACTTTATAGCTGGTTCTTCTGTTAACTCTTAAAAAACTGCCAGCCAAACTGTTCTTTTTAAAATCACTCTCCAGACTGGAGCTAGTTTGTTATCAGCCCTTTTTATAAAATTATCTGAGGTGATAATAACACCTTCATTGAAAACAAAGTTTTTTATTTTTAGCTCTCTAATCCCTTTAAAAACATATATGTTTTAATTAATTAAAAAAAAATTTCAAAAACAAGTATTGTGTTTTTACATTTCGCAATCAGAATAATAATAATAACAATACAATATTTATATTTATTAAGACCTTTTTTAAAACATTAATTTCATAATGAAATTTTATTTTAAACCCAGAGTTATTTAACCCTTTACTTGTTATTATTTTATTTTAGTAAATGTAGAAAAATGTCTGCTATATTTTTGTTTGTGTTTATTTCTAGTTTTCCTTTCAATTTTACATATATATTTATGCACACACACTATATTAGTGTGTCTATGTAATCCAACTGGTTACAATATATATATATGAATTAAATGTTTATATGGATTTTATTATATAGAAATGAAGAGATAATATCCATTAAATAGAGAAACACTTAACATTTGATATTTCTAAGAAACTATCAATAACTACTAATTGAACAATTCCCGAAACAAAGCAAGTTTTTTTCATAAACCTGTAATAGCTCTTTTGTTGGACCCCTTTTGCTTTGAGACCTCCAAAAAAAAAGAGTTATTACAGGTTTACGAGAAAAACTTGCATTGTCTCAGGAATTGTTCAATTAGTAATAATTGATGGTTTCTCAATAACATCAAAAGTTAATCTCCTCATATATAATCAAAAAACCAAGTTATATATCATGTGATTTGTTTTAAGCTTGTATTACAGATATGTAATATAGGGAGCATGCTAATAGCTCTAACATGCTTTTATCGATAAGTGCCATAAGAGAAAGCATTTAAAAAATCTCTATCTAGAATAACCCCTATCTCCAAACCAGTTTCGAGCTGTTGGCTCTTCTCAATGCATATTAGTTTTTCATTTCAGTAATCAGATATTTTGCAACTAACTTTTTGTAATATTGATATTCAAATTTACAAACTGAAAATCGTCTCTGTTATCAAGATAATATAATAGTTACATTAAGTTTAGGAGCAAGAAAATGTTTTTTCCTTTTACTTTAAATCAGTCCAAATTAAAAATTCCATTTTCAAATTTATATAATATCTTGATTCCTGTTTCATGAAATTGCCTATGAACTATTCCTAAGATCATTCATAAAAATAAAAAACTATATATTATTGTAATGATTGTGAATATATAACTCATGATAAAAACATTTCTTCAACACCTCCAGAAATTTCTGAAATGTACAAGTTTCGTTGCAGCATCTGCGAATATAAAAGTAATTGCAATGAATTTTATAATGATCATAACTTGAATCATTCTGGAGAATACAAATTTCACTGTAGTAATTGTGAATATAAAACAAATGCTAGAAGAGATCTTAAACAAAGTAACTTGAAACATTTTGGGATATATAAATTTCATGACACGTTTGTGAATATAACACAAACTGCAAGGATTTTTTATAATGAACATAACTTGAATCATTCTGGAGAACATAAATTTCATTATAGTAATGGTGAATATATTTTAAGTTGCTCTGAAATAGATACAATAGATCTGAAACAGTATAGATAATTTAAATCATTCTTAGATAGCATCACCCTTTAAATGTATCCATCCTTTTTTTTATTTTGTGAATACACAAGTTTCAGCAGTATAAGTGGCAATTGGAAAAAAAAAGACAATTAATCAGTTTTAAATATATCAATTAAATTCATTAAAATACTATTTACTTTGTTGGTATTATAGATCAATAATGAGTATAATGTAACTTTAAAATTGAAATGCTGAAATAAATTATGTTCAAAGCTAATAATAGCAAATGATCAGTGATGATGATCGAATATAACTGATTTATCATAGTTCTACTCTAGCCTCTATTTATCTTATCTGTTTCAGGAGAGAAATTAACACACACACACACACACACACATATATATATATATATATTGATTTCCCCTTCTTTGGTTTTTCTTTTGATTATTACATTTCTATGATTGGCAGCAAACCACATCTCCTCGAACCATTCTTTTACTGTCATTATGCTCTATACTCACTAGATTGTCTGTGGGTCAAAGTTTGTGACCAAATTTTTTTTTGTGGTCCCCAAAACAGACTTATATTCCAAATTGTTTTTAGTGCCACTATATAAGTGTTTGTGCCAAGCTAATCTGGTTGAGATAGCTGTAGATTCTTCATAGTATAAAGTCATACAACCTGGGCTGTTGCAAGGAGTCTCACATACTATCTGTGGTAATCCTCCCTTTGTAATTTGTCATTTGTCTTGTTAATCAATCTATTAAGATTAGGAGGGGTATCTTTTTTATCTTGTTCGTTAATCTCAGAATATAAGGCATGCTAACCCATGATCTAGTTTGAACTTACAGTTTTAAAGTTTACTTACATTTCTGTAGAATTTGTTTAATAATATCCATTAGAATGCTTTTTCTCTAACTTATACTACATAAATCTTTTATTTATTCATCTACGTTGGTTTTCATATGCTTCATATTTACAAAGCAAACGTAAGCTTGTGGTTAAGACCTGTAGAGGTTCCTACTATCGCATTTTTACGTGCACATTCTTGAGGTTACAGCCCTAGTAAATATTATTTGAGAAAGATTATAAAAAAGAAAGAAACCACTTTTTTATGCAGACATATTCAAATCTGAATCAAATATATGTGTAATATACACTTAAACATTTGGTAAAATATGTTCAATACTAATATATAAAATTAATAAATTGCTTATGCATAAATATTTAATGTAGATTGATTATAATATTTTAATACTAAAAATTTCTAGATATAAATTGCATAAAACAGGTGAAGCCTTAAAATAATTGTTATTATAATATCAACATATTAATGGCTCTCAACATCAGAAAATTGCAAAAATACATAAAATTCAATGTGTTTTCCATTGCATGGATCTCCATTCCTTTTTATTTTCAGAGAGCCAATAACAAAATAACTAGATTAATGAGCAATTCCTTAGAGATAGATTACCTTATTTTTATTACATCAATGGTCTCTACACCGCTTAGTAATTTCCAAAATATTAGTTCATCTTATTCCTAAGCACTCAATCCTCTTTCACAATTTTTTCCATAACAAGATTATCTGGAAAACAAACAAATGCATTTAATAACATCTAACCATTTTCTTACTCAATAATAAGTATCTTAAGGAAGTCCAAATACTGGTACTTGGACCAAAAATACTAAACTTCTTAATCAAGGTCAGTGTCCAAGCCTTTCTCTCCAATACTTTTTCAACTACAAAATATGCCTTACAAATATGGATCAATCATACACTATATCATAGAGATGAATTGACCATGGAACATCTACTATCGCAATATCCTCTCTCCAAACACATGACACTATTATCACAGACAACACTAACCAGCAACAGTGATATACACAGAGACCTTTTACACTTCATACTATGATTCACAGGATACTATTATCATTGACACTACTCATTCATAGACATAAATAATACCCAACTTCACTGGTGGCATATGCAAAGGCCTTTTTTTCCATTAAGAACTATCATATTTATTCTTTTTATATTCGTGTTTATAAATGTTGGCTAGTCTTTAACCTCAAATCTCACATATATAAATCATTCTTTTAAACAAATTTAGGCAATTAAAATGACAAACCAAATCACTCTCATTCACATTACCATGGCAACTTGGCTGTTTGTTCTACGTTATTGCTATAATGTATTGTAACTTATTAAAGACCTCTTAGTAATAAAAATGATGCTTCACATGTCATGTTAATAAAAATTTAAATTCAATATTTGCCTTTGCAATAGTTTCAGAATTTAAGATTTATTTTTGGGCAACTTTTGAGAAAGATATCATGTGACATTGATTATTTAAAACATAATTTGCCTAGAGATAAAAAGGTAATTCAACACTATTTTCCTAGTAACAACTTTTTTTAAAAATAAAAATATCTTAATGCAAAATTAAATTTGTTATTACAAATTTTGCATATTAATAAAAAATAAAATTAATTATAAGTTTACGTAATAATATTAAACATTTTAAATTAAAAGTGTGTACAATTAGCAAACTCGATTTGCTATATAGCTTTAGACTTGGCAATTATTAGCAAAAGTCTTTTTTTAGAACATGCATGATAGTTTTAATAAAAATAAACAACTGACTTTTTTCATGGTCCGGAAATCCATGAAAATGCATGACAATAATGAATAGACTGATAGTAAGATATTATGTAATACAAAACTATATCTTAAATCTATTATACTTAACTTGAATTTTATTCCATCTAATAGCTAAGCGGAATGATATTACCTTGTTCTCTTTGTGCACAACAGCTTTGTCTCAGACTGATGTTATTTTGAAGTGTCACTTCTTCAGACTGGTTTTGGTATATATAACAGTTTAATTTTAATGGGAATAAATCTATATTTTCATTTTTGGTCCTAGATGTCAGGTCTAGTCAGGAAGTAAGCCTAGCATAAGGGAATTTTTATGTTATGATTATTACAACCAGTAAGCATCGCATGATCACCAGTCTTTATGCTTATATAACCTGTTTTCTCACAGGAAAAACTCTCCAAACAGTAGCGCCACTCAGTGCACAAACCTTTTTGCATCAAATGATTATTACAACACAAAATAAATTTCAATGTAATTTAAAAATTTATTTTTCCATTTCAAATATAGCTTGCTTATTTCAGTCATATATCTATTAATAAAAATAAAATATATTCAATGTATTATATGCAGTAAAGTTTTCTCAAGGATTAAAATCCCACAAAATAAGACCAAAAATATCATTCATTGATAGCTCAGGTGATAAGTTTCTTTGTTTTTCAATATAAATTAAATATTTTCATAGCTTTTAAAATTGTTTTTTTTTTTAAATTAATTTTAAAAACATTTTAAATAGTAATTATTAAAAAAATTATTTTAATTCTGCTGCAAATGTTATTCATAAATATATGAAAAATTAAAACATTTTAAGACTCAACTTACTGTAATTTAATCTTCTGTGAAAAGATCAAAATTATATTTCAATAATATATTTTTCTGATGGAACATGGGATAAGGTTTTATAGGAAGATGTTGCATACAATCAGATTTGCATTTTATTCTGAAATATGCAAATGCCGGAAGGTATCTGATGGTTGTAAATCTGCCATATTAATCTCCTGAGTAATCTTAACAGTTCCTTGATTACTGTAATAGTATGACCACTCTGCATCCATTAATAAAAATATCATCTCTTCTTACAAGTGTTCAATAATTTGGTACAAATATTTAAGTGAATTAATGAATTCAGATTTGTTTTTTTGTATGTTCTTAAACATTTTCATTCAACTTAGAAATTATGTTTATGTCAAATTAAGTAGCCTATTTTTATATACATTAATCAAATAAATTTTATTCAAAATTTATACATGTTGGAGATCGATGAAAATACAATATTTCTAGAATATCCAGCCAGTTGACTAGTCTAATAGGGTTAGTGAGCAAAATTTCATCTGCATTTGTATTGATTCAGTAAATTTTCAATGGTGCACATTAGATGTTCGTATAAAATGTTAAAAATATTCTTTCACTGAATTTCAGGAATAATTCAGTAAAAATGCTTACATGTAATTAAAATAAAGAGAACACAAATGAAATATGAAATTTTAATTTCTTTTCATTGTGAATTAAAACTTGCTTTTTAAATAACACTTCCTCCACAAACGAAAAGCCTTGCATATAATAAGTAAATAACTCAGATTATATGTAACTAAACATAAATGAAGTTTCCAATGAGTTAAATTATGCTTGCAACCAATCACAAACATTCATCAATCTAGAAGTCAAACCAATCTCTCAGATCATAGATATATGAGAAACATTCACTTTGTCATGCAATCCATATAGCATGTTAGGATTTATACCATATCCATATTATTTGTAGAAAAAATACAATTTTTTTAATACAATTCCACTACACATTATCAAAAGATATGATCAAAGGTATGTGAAAAAGATAAATGATGTCCAAGATACAAATTTTGTGCTGAAACAGCACTCATCAGTAATTTGTTAGTCTGACTTCTGGACTGATGGATGGTTGTGATAGGATTGTAAACATGATATAACTCATTGAAAGCTACAGTTAATCCCTGTTTTTTTTTCTTTTTTTTCATATGTCAAAGCATCATCCGGAAACTGTCTGCAAGCAGTTGCAAGGCCGCTGCACTGAATTCTTGGCTACCAACACTTGACTAAAAGACTTGTAAATAATTTTTAGTGCATGCCAATTTCATTTCAAATACTAAAAACATGGAGATCTTGTTTACATTTTCTGTCTTTAAACTCAAATATAAATAGTAAATAAAATAAAGTCATACATCACTTGATTTAATTTGATAAGCTTGTAATTGTAAACTAAAATAAAGAGTATGCTAATAGCTCTAACAAGCTTTATTGAAAAATGCTGCAAGAAGGGTATTTAAAATTTCTATCTAGAAATTATCCACAGCTCCAGACTAGTTTCTAACTATTGGCTTTCTTCAGTACAAAATATCCATTGTCAAATATCTTAAAACTAAAAAATTAAAAAAAATGAATACAAAAAACACTTATCTAATTTGAGAAATAATGCACTAAAAACCAAATATTTCTTCCTTTATTAACAATTTTGGTAGTTGTATTAAGCTTGAAATAAAAGAGAGAGCATCCAGAAATTAATTAATTCAATCTCTATTATTAAAACCAATGACTGAACTAATTAATTAATGGATGCTCCATACTTTTATTTCAAGTTAAATATACCAATCAGTGCATGACTCCTCAAATTAAATAAAAGGGTTTTTAATAAAATATTTTATATATTATCTTTCTATTCTGCTTTATTTATTTTGGGCTAGAATTTTGTGTGTAAATTTCAGTCACATGACATTTATTTTAATGCTGTAACAATTTTTACTTCTTTTACTATGTAATTCTCTGATAAGCATTTATTCACTTCCAAGGAAATGATTAATTTATTTAAACTTTAAATAAATAGCTGAGTGATGCTTTCAACCTAGAAGGTCATATTCATAGGGTTCAAACTCGGCCACTGAGTTTAAGCATTACGATTATGATTGTTTAGGTTAAAAAGCATCACTCAGCTATTTAAAGTTTAAATAAATTAATCTAGTCTTTGGAAGCAAGTAAATATTTATCATAGAATTATTTATTTTAATTTATGCAATGCATAAGAAAAGATGGAAAACCAGGAGATGTAATTCACTAATGGGTTTTCCAAAACAAAAAAATAAAGATTGATAATGATGAATTAGAAGAATGACAACTATAACTATTTACAACAAATTAGTAATAAAGATAGAAACATAATGGATGGAATTAGCCCTAGAATTAAACTTGGGTGAAGTGCTTTTGGTAAAAATAATTTAAAATTAAAAGGAAATATATTTTTGAAAAAGAAATTTTTAGTAGAGATGTTTTACAAGGTGTTATTTATTGTTCTGAGATTTTGACACTTAAGGGAAGAGAAGTACAGAGACTTCAGACCATTCAAGAAGTATTAGAGAGTATCACATGATAACCAACTCTTGTGCTTGCATATAAATAGGTGCAGTGTTCTTAGATCCAAGGCTCCTCACTGATAAAGGTCATAATCCAGAAACTAGTCTGGGAATATTAGATGAATAGGCACTAGATGGCAATTTTATGAACAAGCCTTCCGGCATCCATTGATTACTCTGGCTGGCACTGAGTGGCACTAGTATATTGAGTGTTTTGCCTGTTTTAATATTGGAAAATATGTTATGAGTAACACAAAATGATCAAAATGAACTACAGCAAACAGCTATTATCGACATTTAAAGGAGTAAAAGACTGGAGCTAGCCTTGGACATATTGTTAGAGGAGATGATAAAAAATGAATTGTTGAAATCTTAAACTGGGTCTTAAGAGATTAAAAAGATCTTGAAAAGGACCACATATAAGATGGATTGATATAATAATAAAGTTTGCTGACATGATGTAAAGAATAGAGGTTAGAGAAACCGGATGAAACATGGAGAGACTTTCATCCTACAATGAATTGATAATGCTCGAAAATGATGATGATAATGATATATTTATTAGATATTGTAATACAAAGGTTTTTAAAACCCTTTGATCCATTGTTAATACTACACAAACTCATACCTTTTAATTTTTATTTGTTTAGAAAAGCCCTGTGTATTATATATATGTTTATAAAGTTTAACAATATTTAATAGATAGCTATTACGTTTTTCTAAAGGTTTGTGATGATGGTATTTTAGTTGCATTTATATATTGGACTATTTCCATAATCTAATATTAAGTATTGACTTTAGAAAAATTTAACTTTATTTAAATTTTCAATTACATTAAACTGTTAGTAATAGCACACAGGTCAGTACACACAATGCTTAGAGAGATATCGTTCTCTTCTCTTCTTCAGGTGTTGTTGGCCTGATAAGTGACCGTATTAGCATGGGAAATCAGGACTCTTAGATTCTTGAATATAGAATTTTTAAGACAATGCTCTAACCAACTAAACTATCATGCCAAAGGCAACGGCCAATAGAAATTTAATATACCTATCTATAAGGTTTCTTCTGATTTCTTCATCTTTTTCTAAGTGAAAAGTTGATTAGTGGTTTCCATACACGACGTGGTTATTAACCATTACCAGGTGAGCGACTTCTTAAATTTTCTTCTTTGAAATATTTAAATAATGTTAATTTTTTTTCTGAAGACAATCAATACAAAGTATTAGATGATGGAAATAGTTCAATATATAAATACAAACATTATATTATTTGCTAAAGCCATAAAATATTACTTCAATTAATGCATGTAAATGTGAATATGTCTGCATTATTTGATGCACGGTAAAGTGGCTATCTTCTGTGTTCAAGATCCCATAGATCATGGCCAGATCCGTAATCCCTGATGTTAAAACTTCTTATTAACTCCCGAACAATAGATCATTTGATTATCTAACTGATGTGTAATAAATGTGGTTTTAATTTCTCCTTATTTGTAAAAATGAAAAATACTTACTTGTAAATTATTAGAGAAAAAATATAGTTAGTAATAAATTTGGCTGAACGTTTTCGAGGAACCGTGCCTCATACTCATAGCCTTCGTGAGAATGTACTTGATATATGTAAATGAGAATATTCAAATGAGTTACTGTTAAGTAGCCCATTTTTTCGAAATGTTGAAGCACGTGTCTCTTCTGTTGATTGCATGGATGTCTCTGTTGATGTAGAATGCCTCTTTTATCTTTCTCCTGTAGTCGTTTGGTTCTGAGCATAAAATAACGGGGTTAGCGGGTATGAAATTGTGCCCTGATTGTTTAGTATGTTCAAAAAATGCAGAAGATGTACTGCTGTTCGTTTGGGCTCTATTGAAGGTGTACCGATGTTGAGCCAACCTGGTGTTAATTGTGGCTTTCGTTTCCCCATAATATGTGGCGTGGCATCCGGCCTGGGGGCAGGAAATGGAGTACACCACATGTGGGGTGAGCGCTGGATCAATGTAATCTTTGGAGTTATTAATCAACCTATTAGTGTTGGGTGGAGTTCTGAATATTATGCTGAATTTGTTGCTTAAGGTTTTCGTTAGTTTATTGGATATTTTAGGGATGTAGGGGACCGTTATTCTGGGTAGATTGTATATGAGACCTGGTGACCTGGGCCAACTGATGAGTGCTGGTTCAGCATGAAATGCATCTTGGGGGTTATTTATCTTTTATTGTATCTTTATTCATATGAAGAATAAAAAAGAAAGAGGAAGTATGGAGATATTAAAATGATGTGTATATGAATAAATATTGTAAAATCTTCTTTTCACATTCTGATTTATAAAACGCTACCTGATTTTTAACGCCACATCTCATAAATATATAGCCCTCTTTCTATAAAAAAATTAGGCAATATTAAAATGAGAGACTTAACACGTACATTAGGTGATATTTTTGCGGCTACCTGGAGTTTGGTCTCGTTCATCTTAGCACCTTGATTACTTATTTTTATTTTATCGCGGACTATAACCCTAAAGACCTCTTATAATATTTAAAATATATTTCATAACTGAAACACACAGGCTTATTATATACCTGTGTCTATATATGTAATACATAGGGTATATAAGCACAGACTTTCACACGACCCACCACTCTCCTCTCTATCTCATAATACTGATACACTTGATCACATACATGTTGAAAAAATAAATAATCACCAATATACGTATTTCATGCTAAACTAACAATCATCAATTGGTCCAGATTACCATCTCTACACATATATGCTATAAGTGCTCAGATATATATTAAGATAGCCAATTCTCATACTTTAATGGACAGGCTTCAATCTATTCCACACTCCAATTCTTCAACCGTCCATCCAATTGAAAATCTGATGATGGAATGCTCAAAGGCCACCCTGAGGCCGAGATTCTTGTCACACCCATGTTGACATAACGTCAATCTGTCCCCTCATGTACAGCACATAATCCATTTAATACATATACAAGGGATGGGTAGACATCTCTACTACGTAATATCAGATTTTCAATTGGATGGACGGTTGAAGAATTGGAGTGTGGAGTAGATTGAAGCCTGTCTATTAAAGTATGAGAATTGGCTATCTTAATAATATCTGAGCACTTATAGCATATATGTGTAGAGATGGTAATCTGGACCAACTGATGATTGCTGGTTTAGCATGAAATACGCATATTGGTGATTATTTATCTTTTAAAAATATATTTCAGTAAATAATTAGATAAAGTTACTTTAAAACTAAACATATATACACGTATTATGTCTAAATCAAAAATAATCTCATTGGTAAACAAGGATGTTACAGAATAAGTTTCAATTCTGCTTTGGGATCAAACATTTAAACCCTTAAAATTTAAATGAATATTTTAATCTTCTATTAACGAAGATGTCAGGAATATCATTTATATTAATAAGATACTTCTTAAAAGGTCATAATGTTTCTGTTCATGAGAATACATCTCTTTATTCGTTCTTTAAAGGTTAAAAGGATTAATGACATTCAGGTGCAATACTTCGTTAAAGTACTATAAAAAAGAATGTTTCTTCCGCGTTGAAAAAAAATAAAGATGGCTACTTATATATATATATTATTTATAAAATTAGCTTTTAATATTGCTTTTTTTTTTTGCTATTGATACTTAGCGTGAAATTCGTTGTTATTAACTGCAATAAAAGCTATTGAATGCTTCAAATGCTTGTTTGGGTTAATACGGTGGACGAGGGTTCAAATTCCGGATCTAAAGTCCTCTGATCGGTTCAGATTGCAGCACTTCCGATTTCCGAACTTCTTATAAATTTACAAGCAATCAAGCCATTCGATTACTATAATTATTTGTTAATACCTAAAATGCAAATATTGTTTACTCATTTAAATATATTTGCATTTATTTTATTATCAAAGCATATTACTCTATATGTAATTTTTCTTAAAGCAAATTTCAGAAAAATTAGAAAAGTTATTGTTAATGATATAAGAATAAGGTATAAGAATAAACTGCAGAGAGAGGAAGGCAATCATCTGGGTGTTTATAACAACAGTGGTTTAGTGCAGTAGAGTAGTTTTCAAATTGATTCCAGTTCTAGAACTTTTGGGACTCAAACTCTTAATGAACTATTAAGCAATAAAGCCATTTGATTTTGCCCTGCAAAGATTGGTGCAATGGTAATGGGTCTAATTTGAGATGTAAAGTCCTTGGATGTGAACTATTCCCAAATAAGACAAAGCCAGAGGAAATTCCAGTGGAGGTTCACAGTAATTCTGATAGGCAAATCAATCATTAGACCTGGATATAGGGACAACAACTAATTGAACCATCTAATAGCTGGTTCCCTTTGAAGTTTCCCTCAGGATAGCAGAAACCTATAAAGGAATGTCTTCCAGTAGAATGAAGGGTCTGAAGTTTTCATGGTGGTTGTTGGTGGAAGAGTCACACCCTTTTTTAGCTCCCTGCCATGTGCTTTGGCACACTGGGTGCTCAAACTTTTTTGTGAACTTCTAAGTGATAAAGTAATTTGCTTATACTGCTTTATATAGCAGTGTTCAACCTTCAATGATTCACAAGCTACTTTCCTTTGACAGCAATATCTCTGCAATTCATACTCTACAGGAATTTACTACAGTAAGAAAAGAAATAGCTGAAAATTTAAGTATAATATTTGTCACATCCAGAATTGCAAATACTTTTATTTTTAACATTAATGCAGTGATACCAATGACATGTCAATGCACCATGTGAAGTTTCTCTCTAAAACTTATATAATGCAGAGCCAGCATTATGCCTGTTGTTGGTAATGATAGACACATTCTCAGCAAATAGATATAGTGCAAGTTAAATAAGAATAAAAAGTAATATTTGTGAAAAAATTGAAGTTCTAATCATAAAAAGTTATAGGTAGTTCATATAGTTAATTGCTTGGGCAGTCAGGTGATGATGAGAAACAAAATAATAAGACAAATATAATACATCAATTAACTAAACTGAGATTTCTCACTTTTCTTAGCTAAGAATCAATGTAGGAACTTTTAGCTCTATGTCTGTTATTCTTATGACTAGACCAAATTAAAAAAAAACTTGCTTGTGGTAATTTTTGAAATGGTTTATATTTTATGTGAATATAGAAATAAGCATAATATATTATTACCACATTGGTGTAGATCTTTTGACTTAATAAGCTTTATGGTTGATGACTTTACCACATGAACAGAATATGTAATATTAATTCAATGATACACACTAATTATAACCCACTTCTGAGGAAGGCTGAAGGACAGCCAAAACTTCAGATTATGCTTGTATAAATACAATAAAAAAATTTGTTAAAAAGCATTTAAATAAAGGGATACAAATTTTGTATTATATAAAATCTTATAGCAAAAGAAAGGAAGTTGTAGAATTAGTAACATTTGTAAAAACGTAAGATGATTGAAAAAAATTGTTAGAAAATGGAGGGTTAAATTTACAACACATAAATAATTATTGACAAGTATCTGCTTATAATTTAATAAAGCTAATACAATAAAGATATCAGGCCATAAAATTTAATCAAGGAAATATGGTTCTAATCAAAATTTCTCATCATAACCAAATGCAACAATACCCAGAGGTCTTATCCAATCATATTAAATATTCCTCAGCTTCTATCTTCGGAATATACAAACACGATTTTGTTATTATTATTGAAAATAAATAAATAAATTTTCAAGTTTGAATGTTATTTTGCTTATTTATAAAAGTTAATAATTTTCATTCAACTTTCTGAATACTAAAATAAAAACATTGAAAATGAATCAATTAATTTTTAGTAATAACCTCCTCGAAGAGCTGGGAGAAGTTGGGATCCAATATTGTAGACAGCATTTTTTTAGAACAAGTTTATTTAATTGGTAAATATTTCCCTTCTGGAACAATTTTATTACCATGAAAAATATTAATGGCCCATTCAAACATGCTTCTTCATGGTAGTTTCATGTATCCTATGCTAGATATCAAAAGAGAAGTCACCTCACTGAATATATATATATAAACAAATTATTAAGCATATCAAATTTACCATTAATTCAAGATATATGCTTTCAACACCTGTGACTTGTCTTAAATCATGATCCACTTTTTGGATGTTCATCCATAAATCTACAATCAAAGAATTATATCATCAGAAATAATTGTTATGAGATTGATCAAGATCCTATTTTTTAGAGTTTAGCCATTAATCTTATTATTAAAAATGAAATTCTTATGAGGTTGATCAAGATTCTCTTTTTGGATGTTCTACCATGAATCTACAATCAAAGAATTATGACATCAAAAATGGAAATTTTTATGAGGTTGATCAAAATCCTCTTTTTGGATGTTCAACCATGAATCTACAATCAAAGTTGAAGTTGTTACGAGGTTCCAAGCAAATTTTTTCTCTAGATCCATCAATAAATCCCTCTGTATTTGATCTTTCTAGACTGGAATATTATCAATAGATTTAGGGCAATCCATGGCCATTGCATTCATCTACTTCGTAAAAGAAATTTGACATTCACTGACTTATATAAATATGGACAAACACAAATCATACATATTTAATAAATGTTGAATTTACAATCACAATGCCATAATTGATGATTTTAATGAAGCCCTTAGTGAAACATCTTTTTTATAATCTCAATAGGTTTCTTTACAATATGTTATTAATAGTTAAACTGCCTAAAAATATCATATGCTAAGCAAATAAATAAGAACATACATATTATTATTTTTTAAATAAGACCATACATATTATTATTTTTAAAAACAGACCATACTATTATAAGTTAAATTGCTATTACCTCCACACAGTCATTCATAAACATCAGATTAATTCTTGCAATAATAGTATTTATCCATCACATTATTTTATTGTACAATTTCTTAAAGAATTAGATAATCTCAGTACTTGACTAAAATAAAATGACTTCAACCTAGTCATAATAATAACAATGAAAGACTATGATAAATATTATCCAACAACAACAAATAGATTATTATATCAGTCCTAATTTATTTACAACATATTATACAGATTTCATTTTTAAATAGATAGAAAACAAAACAATAAATATGGTAATACTGTTTAAATTATGTGATTATAAACATATCCATTTATTTACACATGTGAGTCTAATAATACAAAAACATTCCAATTATCTATATATTTGCATTTTTTCATTTATATATTCAATAGCACTAAAGTTTAAAAGTACTAATAATTTTATGTTTCGATTTACAAGTGTCAAACTTAATTGACCCACAATTTTGATATGATCTACTTTAGATAAATGCAATAATGAGTACCACTAACCATTTCTTAAATTAAATATTATCTCTACCCCAGATATAAATTTAAACCTTAGTATTACATTCAAAACTTGAAGTTATGTATTGGTTTAATGATCTTGCCATTCTATTTGTAAAATTTTACAGAACATTAATAAATGAAGCTTCTTCTAATATTCAATATATTACACTGATAGGATGTCCATGTTTCACTTCCATATAATAAATTAGGTAATTATAGCTTACTTAATGGCAGTGATTATTTTTCTGTGATGAAAAACCCTATCTATTGACTTGCTAAAAAAAGCAGCAGCACATTGTAATCGAGCTATATCTCAACATCCAAAGCCACTATTCTATTTATAAACTTAAAAAAGTATTTAAAGGGGTTTACATTTTCAAATTGATAATGATATAAGTTAAAGTTGCTATACATTTTTCTTTCTTTAAGAATTTTGAGTTTTTGAAATATTAATTATTAATGACCTATCTACCTACCTGCTTACCTACCTACTCACCCACTAACCTATCCACCAAATATACCTACCTACATACTTTCCTTCCTACTTACATACCTTCCTTCCTATCACATACTTACCTTCCTTCCTACCTATCTATCTACCCACCAGCCCTACTCACCTATCCTCCTATCTACCTACCTACCTGCCTTTCTGTCTATCTATCTATCTATCTATCTATCTATCTATCTATCCATCCATCCATCCATCCATCCATCCATCCATCCATCCATCCATCCATCGGTCTGTCTGTCTGTCTGTCTGTCTGTCTGTCTGTCTGTCTGTCTGTCTGTCTGTCTGTCTGTCTGTCTGTCTGTCTGTCTGTCTATCTATCTATCTATCTATCTATCTATCTATCTATCTATCTATCTATCTATCTATCTATCTATCTATCTATCTATCTATCTATCTATCTATCTATCTATCTATCTATCTATCTATCTATCTATCTATCTATCTATCTATCTATCTATCTATCTATCTATCTATCTATCTATCTATCTATCTATCTATCTATCTATCTATCTATCTATCTATCTATCTATCTATCTATCTATCTATCTATCTATCTATCTATCTATCTATCTATCTATCTATCTATCTATCTATCTATCTATCTATCTATCTATCTATCTATCTATCTATCTATCTATCTATCTATCTATCTATCTATCTATCTATCTATCTATCTATCTATCTATCTATCTATCTATCTATCTATCTATCTATCTATCTATCTATCTATCTATCTATCTATCTATCTATCTATCTATCTATCTATCTATCTATCTATCTATCTATCTATCTATCTATCTATCTATCTATCTATCTATCTATCTATCTATCTATCTATCTATCTATCTATCTATCTATCTATCTATCTATCTATCTATCTATCTATCTATCTATCTATCTATCTATCTATCTATCTATCTATCTATCTATCTATCTATCTATCTATCTATCTATCTATCTATCTATCTATCTATCTATCTATCTATCTATCTATCTATCTATCTATCTATCTATCTATCTATCTATCTATCTATCTATCTATCTATCTATCTATCTATCTATCTATCTATCTATCTATCTATCTATCTATCTATCTATCTATCTATCTATCTATCTATCTATCTATCTATCTATCTATCTATCTATCTATCTATCTATCTATCTATCTATCTATCTATCTATCTATCTATCTATCTATCTATCTATCTATCTGCACATATCCCATCTTGCTTCATTAGTTAAATGTAAAATAAAATTTATTAAGAATTAACTTATCTAATAGCTATTGCTTTTAAATACATATGTATTTCTAATGATCACCTGATCAAATTTCACAGACTTATAAGTGCAAAGCATTGAACTTGCATTCATATCTTTCAACAACCATTTTTTATATTTTATTTATGCTAATAATCTGGGATTGGAAAATACCGAAGATTTTAAATCCAGTTATTTATTTTTTAAAACTTATTTGTCTGAAATTAGGATAGTAATTATGTGTTTTAGTGGCCCTTAGTTTTAAACTAACTGCAGGCACCTTGACCACTGGGTGATGTTGGACCAGCAGCTAACAAATCAAACTTTGAATCATTCTGAGTCACTATTTACATCAAGTGATTCACTGTGGATTATTGTTAAGATATTTTGAGATATTGCGTAAGTAATGAAATTAGCATAAAGTATGTTCCTGTACCTGTCAATAAACAATAAGTGCCTGCAATTTGATTTTACCCCTGGGCATCGTTTGACTTTATAAACGTTGCTTTTATAATAAATAAATACAGATATATTATATATTGCAAGAGAAATTAATTTAATAAGAATTAAAATTGATTATTTTTTCAGAAACTCTAGCTAATCAAATTATCACTTTTACTACCGAAAATCTGTTTGTCTGCAGTTTCAACATATTACTGGCTTAATAAGCTCAATCCAATTTACATTAGAAGGTGAATTAGTTTCAACAATCATTTTAACTTTTCACATTGTGTCAGTATCTAACTCTGACTTCTCTTGAGTATTCTTTATAGTTGGTGATGCGGTACTAAATTACTAGACCACTTTCCATCAATCTTGGCATCTTATTACACGCAGCTGACAACCTAAAAATAAATAGAAATCTTAAATAACTCGGAAATAGGAAAGAAGAAAAAGAATTGTATTATGTAAATATCTAAAAGTCAAATCCTCTGCTATTAATGTCAATTATACAGAAGTTGAAAAAAAAAATTCTCAGTTGGTTCGCTTACATAAACAGATGCATACTTGTATGTGCGTAGGTGTGTGCACAATAGTTCTTGAGCATATATATATTGTTAAAAGAAGGTTGCCTTGACAACAGTTTGAAATTGTTGATTGTTATTAATATTGAGATTGTCTAAGTATTGACTGGTTTTTAATGATATATATATATAAATTGTTAATGATAATTGTAGTAGTTTGTTATTAATTTTCATTTGGTATTTTGTACACTATAGACAAACTTGCAGATAAATATGAAACAAAAGATGAAAAAATAGTCTCTTAAAAAAGAATTGAGCATGATGATTGATTTTAAAAAATTGGTGAACATGATGTAAATTGGTTATACAAGGGGGAACCCAAAAGCAACTGGAATCATTTTCTGGTGGGCTCACTTGCATGTGTCTGCTACTAGGTACCTCTAGTGGGGACTCTTCTACACCAGTCTGTGAAATTATATCACCATGTAAAACCGTGGGTTATGCAACTGTGTTTTTTTTTGTAAAGTGGGTTTCATTGAATTTGAAATTCTGTTCCTTGTAGAGAATATGACAGGGAAAACAGTTGTAATGTTTTAAACAGATTACAAGTAAGCTGCTCTGAGAAAAACACAAGTTTGCTAGTGGTTTAATGGAAGTGTCAAATTAACTAAGTCCAAAAAATTTTGGCAAGTGAAGCACAGTAGCAAAACAGTGCTGATTTCTTTTGGATGCAACATGGCTTTGTTCATTCAGAATTTGTTCACAATGAACAGACATTTAAAACCTGCAAGTTTTGAAAAATTTGAATGATGCAGCAAAATGTAAAGTGAGAAGTGCATCACTATGACAACACATAGCACACAAAGCATTGAGTGTGAAAATTCAGCATGACTCTGCTTATCTAACAGCCATATTTGTTTGATGTCACTCCATGTGACTTCTTTTTATTTGCTCGAATAAAAAAAATGCCTCAATTTTTTTTATCTGCGAACATAAAAGTGGTGAAAAAAAACATGATGCAGGCATTAAAAAACATCACTTTGCCAAAGTTTCCAGATGATTTAAAAAGTGAAAAGCATGTTTAGACTGGTGCATTGCATTAATTGAATCACACTTTGAAAGAGAATTAACTTGTAGAACTAAAATTAAAAAACAATTTTTTTTTTTACAAAATTTGGTTATTTTTGAGCCTCCTCTTGTAGCTTAACATTAAAGTGATGTAACTAATAAATACATTACAGTGGACACCAATTCACATATAATTTTGCATCTGATACAATATATATGTAATTATAGGATATTTGAACCCAGACTTTCAAGCTCTATTCAGCCATCCAATCTATCTCATTCAACCGATACAATGTATGTATATAATTAATCAATTGCAAAATGAAGATCTTCTCAAGCTTAATCTACTCTCTCTGATCTATAATTCTCTTCTCATCACACCAGCCTTATTTCATTCTGGACTTTTTAAAATGTTTTGGGATCCAGTTTAACATTTTAATAGTCCATCTATTATTATCCCTTATACAACCTATCAGTCCACTTCCATTTCAGTTTCTTAATTATTCCAATAATGCTGATGTTATCTGTTTGTTCTCTCACCTAATATTTCACTCTCTCGTATACTGCTTATAATAACTCCTCTCATATACACTTTAATACAAAATTTTTTTTTAATAAAACATTTATTTTCCTGACAGTTTCGACTGTCCAGCAGTCTTCATCAGAGTGTTCTCAATTTCCTCTACCTTTCAACCCTCTTCTTGTTAATTTGAACATACATCTTTCCACATGAATTATCTGAAGTTTGTATGCCACTCTTCCATTAAGTCTCAAATGTATATATAAAACCAGATAAAACACATCTATTAAAAATCTTCCTTTTCAAATGTAGTGACATATTTTCTTTTAATATGAAGTTATTTCTACCAAAAGCATTTCATTCAAATTTAATTCTATGAGGTATACATGCACAAATGTGATTGTAAGATTACAATTACCAGCAGTGTTTTTGTCACTCTACTGAAGCAAATGATGAGTAATAGATGTTGTAAATAAGTATTTTATAATAAACTTGAGCATTCATAAGAATGGCAGACTCTATTTACATTATCAGGATTAACTTTAAGAGACTTTATAAGAAGTTGTCTTATTGAGTGTTTTCACTGGGACAATATGGCTGGCCAGAAATGATGCAGATGTTAAAATTCAGCACCACAATATATCAAATAATCAAATCTAAAATGCCAGTTCATAATATATATATATACCCCTATGATAGAAAAGAGACTGTCTTACCAACAGATTGAAATAGTTGATGGTTTTTGATATTGGTATTCTTTAGGTGTAAATACTCATATATTGCAAAATCTATCTAGCCTTGATCATTGTCAGCCTTATTATTTAAATAATGCCTAGTTTCAATACAGTTTGAAAATTATAATTGACTATTTGTTAATCTGCTTTAAGAATAGATTATATTTGCCTGTTTAATGTGGTTCAGTTAAACTTCTTAAAAGTAATAATATTACTCCTTTTAGTCAAGTTGCCATCATTAATATCTATATGAACAAATTAGACTATAAATAAAAGTGAGGGGGGGTATTGTAAAAAAAAGAATTACCTTGACAATGGATTGAGATTGATGATTGTTATTGATATTGTCTATGTATTGATTGCTTTTGTGCATTTACACACGCACATGCACACAAACGCGCACGCACACACATATATATATATGAATAAATTGTAAATATCTTATTTTTGCATAACATATTCATGAAAGAAATACAATTCTTAAGATTATGTTAGAGCAGTCTAAAGTTGTGTTCTTTGAAAAGAATAAAAAAAGATTCTGAAGCTAATAACTTTATATAAAAGTTCTTTTGATACTAAATATAATTGAAATGTAAGTTGGAATTATAGAAAAATAGTATAATATATATTTACTTTGTGTTAAATTGATTTGCACTTGATATATTTGTTTTGGCAGGGAAACCATTGGTAATTTAATTTTGATTAGTAGTTTAATTGTAAATGTGTGCTTAGTTTAATATATTAATTAATAATACAATGTTAAAAATTATATAATCACTCTGTTGATAAACTTTACAAATATTTACTGACAAATTAGCTTTTACAAATATAAAATATTTTTTTCTTTTATTTAATAGTCTTATTAATAATAAACATTATTAAACTTTTCTTTGTATGAATAGGCCAATTGAGTTGAAAATTTTGACTTTAGCTTGGTCAATTAAACATTTATTTTTAGGCTGTTTCTAATTGTAATAAATTTAATCAGCCATTTAAGTTATTGTGCGCTTTTTCACGAGTGTTGAATAATATTGTGAGTGACGTTTAGTAAATTCTAGATAATTTCATCGGCATCATTCATTCAGATATCGTAAACAGTAATTTGAAGTGAGCAGTCCATCCTCACACTTTCACTTACAGTACTTAAGATTTGCCTATATATAAGCATTTGGGTTGGATTGAATAAGTGGATTCATTTTATTCTTTCCTAAATACTATATCTTGTGTTAATAATATTTATTTTCAAAGCGCAGATGATATGAAATTAACTTACGAGAGAGTGCAAGTCTCTCAGCGCTTGTGATTATTAATAGCCAATCAGATCGTAAATACTGGGACAACGATTTAACAAGAAAAGAGTGGTAACCACTCTTAACTTTAGTGTGTGAAGGTATTTAATATTCACACTTTCAGATATAAGTACTTTGGACTGGCTTGGATATATAGACAGACAAGTAAAGTTAAGAGTGGTTACCACTCTTTTCTTGTTAAATCGTTGTCCCAGTATTTACGATCTGATTGGCTATTAATAATCACAAGCGCTGAGAGACTTGCACTCTCTCGTAAGTTAATTTTATATCTTGTGTTGTAAGTGGAAGTACTCATTTATTATTTAACACTCGTGAAAAAGTGCACAATAGCTTAAATTGGTCAATTATAGATTCAGCAATAAAATATATATTTATCTTTTTAAATTATATTTTTGTTTTAGTTTAGTTTCTAAAATGTAAATTAATAATTTATCAGATGATGAAAGTAAATGAAAGTTTTTTTAAAACATAAATTTTTATTTCTGTAGCAGACAACATAAAATATATTTTTGTTATCCAATTACAAACTGCAGCCATATGTCACCCATTTCTTCCTCAATTTGTCTTCTTGTAAAAGTAAATATTTTCTACTAAAATCTGAATTATTCTTCTAAAATAATTAATATTTCACAAATATTTTCTGAAAAAAATAATATATATGTAAAAAATGAATAGAAAATATGTTTTCATTTTCAAAATCAAAACAAAAAATAGAATTATCAAAATCATTGATAGGTGCTCTCCGGTAGAGAGAACAAAAAACCATCAGTGAGTGCCTATAAAGGCAGGTGATTCAATCATTGTAATAGTGTTAAATTTACATGATCACTATCTTCCATGCTTGCTCATAACTGTTATTAAAATAGGCAAAACTTTCTCCATACAGTAGTGCTACTCTAAGCAAAACAGAGTAATCAATGGATGCCAGAAGGCTTGTGCATAAAATCCCTATGTGCCTGCTCATCCAATATCCCCAAACTAGTTTCTGGCTTATGGCCTTCATCAGTGAGGAGGCTTGGATCTGAGAGCACTGCACCTAGATCTTAGGATCTAATGCAACTCTCCAGCAGCCACCTTTTAACTCTACATAACTACTAAACTATGAGAATAAAAGTGAAAATACACAGATATTTTCAATCTAAGCTTAGTAGCCTAAATAGTCATATGGGTCTGAACTCAGTTCAGCACCCATACATTTTGGTGTCTTTGGGTCTTTTACAACCATAGCCACCACCTTCCTATAAGGCAGGATTAGCATTAATCACATGATCACTATCTTCCATGCTTGCTCATAACTGTTGTTAAAATAGACAAAACTCTCTCCATACAGTAGTGCCACTCTAAGCAAGACAGAGTAATCAATGTATGCCAGAAGGCTTGTGAATAAAATTCCTATCTAGTGCCTACTCATCCAATATCCCCAAACTAGTTTCTGGCACTACTGTATGGAGAGAGTTTTGCCTATTTAAGTGTTAAATTTAAATATTATTGATTTACTAGTTCTAAAAAGACCTGAAGATGGCAGCATTATTCAGTAATTATTATTTCAGCAAAGGAGGCAATTCAAGAAGAAATTGGATGGTCAAGTTTTTATGAGAGATGCAAAAAAGCAAAATGAAAATGTTTCAGTAGATTGCAGTTTATGGATAATAAAATAGTATCTAATTGGGTTATGAATAAAAGGCAGGCAACAAGATGGGTGAGAAATGTAATGTGATATGCAAAAGATTTGGATAAAGAATTTATGACAGTATACTTATTTATACAAAAAGTGGGATGATTGTGTTAGAAGAATTGTTGAGTGTTATAGTGTTAAGGAATGGGATAGAAGAATAGATGAATTAATGAAAAATAGGGAGCTGGAGAGATGGAGAACTAATATGAAGAGTAAAAAGGGTTTAAATATATATATATATATATATATATATTTAACCCGTGCAAATCTTCGTTTTAACATATATATATATATATATATATATATATATATATAAATAAACAGAATATTGGGTACAAGTTAATTTATGATAATAGCAAGGAAAGTAGTTTATTGTTTAAGGCTTGAATGGAATCATTAGCAACAAAGGAATATACACATAAATGGAAAAATATGGGTGATTTAGTCTGCAAGTTGTATAAGAAAGGCATAGAAAATATTAGGCATCTGTTAATTGAACATAAATGCCTGAAAGTAGGAAGAGTACAAATAATGAAGTTGTAGAAGAATAAATATAAACAAAGTGATTATACAGAAAGTGGGTTATTGGTTTTTATGCTAAGTTTGGGAAAAGATAAGGAAGATTTAGATATAAATCCAGGAGATAAAAAAGATCATATTGTGGAAATGTGATGGAGCAGGATAGAGAAGAACATGGAAAAACTTAGGGTGGGGAATGAAAAGGGAAGTTAAAGTGGCTAATGGGTTTCTCTGGGCATAGTTGCTGAGAGACTATGCCCAGAGATTCCTGACTATTATACATGGATAAGTCACAGTGAATCACATCAAATTGCATTCTATAAAACAAACAGAAGTATAACAAAACAACATTAAAAATAGTACTTAGAAAACAATTTAAAGCTACATATGAGAGAATTTTATCCATGCTGTTGAACCATTAATATGGTTCAACATCCAATAATCATTGAAAACAATAGGCTCATTTTACATGGCAATGACTTAATTTTATAAAATGAGGATGATATAATTATCACTTGGAAAGACCACCAATCCAATAGTTTGCATTTTCTTAATTAGTTTTTAACAAATGTAAATATATCAATTTTATTAAGCACAAGTAAATAATATTGTAAAATTTTAGTATTCAATATTTTGATTATTTATTCATAAAAATATTAAAATGAATAGACATGATCTCTATCTTGTGAAGTTAAATTATTAGCATTATAGAATGAAACTATGTTTCCATATGAAAGTGATTAGACATACAGACTGATTAGTATCATTTGTAAGATTATCTATGTGCACAAGAACTAGAAAAACAAATGTAAATTGATTCATTTTACATTTTCAAAAGGATAATTTAAAGTGAAGCATATTGTTACAACTAATCTTTGGAAAATGCATTAATCCAATGTATATGCATAGGTATATTTATATTTCATAGATTTGTTTGTGCAATAATTACAAAAGCCTTCTTTAATTTTTTGTTCATTAATTTTCTACTTTTAAAAAAAAAACAACAACAAATTTGTTAAAAGAATTAATAATTTCCAAGCATGAATTATATAATAGCAAATTCTCCATTCAGTAGTGCCACTCAGTGCAAGCCTAAGTAATCAATGGATGCAAAAAAGTTTGTGCATAAAAATCTCTATCTAATGCATATTCATTCAATATTCCAGATTTGTTTCTAGCTTGTGGGTTTTATCATTGAGGAGCCTTGGATCTGAAAACACTGCTCTTAGATAATATAATATAATGAAATCCTCCAGAAGCCAACTTTTAGTTAACTATAAAGATATAAGTCCAAGTTGAAAACACAATAAATTTTTCCAATCCAAGCTCATTTATTTGTATAGCCATGTAGATCTGTACCCAGTTCTGTATCCATACATTTTGATGTTTTTTTTTATAAATTACAGTCATTATCATCTATGGAAAGGTCACTATTTCCTATTTTTATAGAAGCTTCTAAAGCTGTAATGTGATGTGATGTAATGTACTGTGGCTTCTCCTTAAACGGAGTCAGGAATCTCTCAGCAGTTATACCCAGAGAAACCTGTTAGCCACTTTATTTTCCATTCCCCACTCTAAGTTTTCCCATATTCTGCTCCATTCCATTTCCATACAGTAGTGCCCCCCCCCCCCAGTGATTATGTAAGAATGGGAAATAGTGAATATGTGATATTTTAGTGGCTTTTCATGAAATATATATTATGAACTGTTAATATATAATTTTTTTAAATATTTATTACTCACGCTATAGAAATCTAATATTTGTTCAATATAGAAGCATTTTTTTTATCGAAGATAAAAATCACCAGAAAATAAATGATATAAGAATAGCAGATGTGTTCTTTAGATAGAGTAAACAAATACGTAAACACTAACTTCAAATATGTAACATAAATGAATAGATTTTTATCCATAGATATATTGATTATTAATAAATTTGT
The DNA here is from genome assembly GCA_028023455.1 of Epiperipatus broadwayi. Lineage (NCBI taxonomy): Eukaryota > Metazoa > Onychophora > Udeonychophora > Euonychophora > Peripatidae > Epiperipatus > Epiperipatus broadwayi. Next base: position 2,698,295 of record JAQFVV010006353.1, read on the forward strand.
ATGACATTAAGCGAAATGTGTGTTTACATATCAATACACGACAGAACGTATTGGGGGAAAACTACAAATATAAATAGGAAAAAAAAATCAATCTTACAGTTTTTGAATCTCACTTTCAAATTTAAAGTGCGTTTAAATCTATACTTCACACAGAAGAGTCTGGTGAGATTAAAAAGATAGAAGCAATTCAATTTTTTTTTTAAATATTACATCTACGGCAGGTATCAAACTCAGGGCCTCTGTTTAAAGTTGTTTAATTTCTTACATTATTACTCGTATTTTTATCTCATTTGCAACATCTGTGTAATATCTCTGGAACTAAACAAATATCAACCGTAAGGGTAAAGAAACAACCAATAAGTCACCCCATTATTTAATTTCAGGCATTGATATTTATATGGCAGAACACTAGTATATAATTATTTATTTATGCTTGTCTATAAAACATTTGTACATTTGCATAAAATCATATGCAGTGAAAGAAATTATAAAATTAAAAAAAAATGAAATATTTTAAGATATTTTAAACCCAATACTTAAAATCACAAAAAATATTAAAAAGCAATAAATAAACAAAACAGTTTTGTCTACCATAAAACATAATACTTTAAATTTTACAAATGAAACACTGTAATAAAACAAAGTATGATACAAAAATTTACTTTAATATATACTTTTCATACTGATTCGTTTTTGAAGTACTAATTAAAAACAATATGAATTGTATTTTTGAATAAGCTCTGGCTAAGTTGGCTTGTCAATTATGTAAATACAAGTCAATTGCTTTCTATATAATTCATTAAAACAGGCAAAACTCCCCATATAGGGGCACCACTCAGGGCAAGCCAGAGTAATCAATGGATGCCAGAAGGCTTGTGCATAAAATCCCTATCTAGTGCCTGCTCATCCAATATCACCAGATTAGTTTCTAGCTTGTTGCTTTCACCAGTGATGGTCCTTGGATCTGAGAGCACTGCATCTATACCTTAGGATCTAATGCAACCTTCCAGCAGTCACCTTTTATCTCTACTTAACTATAAAACTATGAGACTAAAATTGAAAACTATAGTATTTTCAATCCCAGCTCATTAACTTATATACCAGGTCTGAACTCAGCTCAATACTCATACATTCTGGTGTCTTTGGTTTTTTAATAACCATAGCCACCACTATCCTATTAGGCAGGATTGGTATTAAATCACTAAACATCACATGATCACCATTTCTTATGCTTGCTCATAACTGTTATTAAAACAGGCAAAACTCTCCATACAGTAGTGGATTAGATCCTAAGATCAAGGTGCAGTGCTCTCAGATCCAAGGCTCTTCACTGATGAAAGCCACAAGCTAGAAACTAGTCTGGGGATATTGAATGAGTAGGCACTATATAGGGATTTTTACCCACAACCTTCTGGCATCCATTGGATTACTCTGGCTTGCAGTAAGTGGCATTACTGTATGGAGAGGTTTTACCTGTTTTAATAACAGTTATGAGCAAGCATAAAAAATGGTGATCATGTGATATATAATCCATTTGGTACAAAATATAGACTATATTAAAACTACTATCACAACATGTCATTTGCCATGTAATGTTGTATTAATATATGGATTAAATTCGAAAATTGTTTCCATTACTTTTTATATGTACCCATAAAAGAAAATATTACAAGAATACAGCATTTCAGAAGTAGGAAATATGCTTTATTTAATGGACCAGCTAGGTAAAGTAAATGCTTGATTCCTACCATTTCAATTCAAACTTGCCTTTAAGTAATAGACTTGTTCAGCTTGTGGATTCATCATTCAGAATTTCAGACCAATGAATATACATGCAGATAAAATTTAACCAATGACAGAAGCAGACCAAGAGGTGAAAATGCTCAGTGAATATGATTGCTCTCTTTCAGGAAAAGTATGTCATTATAAATTAGCATTGTATTTGGGATGTAGAGTCAAGCAATAATAGATATAATTCTGATTTTCCTATATATGATTGCAAAAGCAGTGGGGTACATTCACGGTTGAACTAGAAGTTGCCACAATACAGCTGCAGGCGTCATGATACCATGACATGAGATAAAGTGTCATGCTACAGCTGGATGGATTAGACTAACCTATAAGGGCCCCTGAAGTTCCTTGCTTCAGTAGCTGCATGATAACTAGTCATTATTTATACCCAACCAATTGTATTAGTTGAGCAGTATATTAGATGTTATGCAAATATATATTGAATATAAGTTCTCAATAAAACATTTAACCATATTATAAGGATATGTGTTCATTATGATTGATTATAAACACAACAGTTTTGGCACAGTGGTAGAGTGGAAAATTATGGAGTTTAATGACTACAGATCAAACTCAGTTTTGTGACATTTGGTGTTCAAACCTCTTTTGGACTCTCAACCTCATAAACTTTGATTATTTGTTTTAATAGTTGATTTTAAATATATATATATAACAAGTAACATGAAATATTTAAATAGAGGGGTTTGAACTCAGATTTTTTCAGTCTATTCATTCTCCATTCTTATCTTTGAGTTGAGTTTAAAGTGCTTCATTTTATGTGGAAGATTAATAAGCTTGTGATTTGTATAAAAGATCCATTTGATAACTGTTAATAATATGTCTAAAGAAAGTAGACTTTTCAGTTTTGAATTTTTGAAGAAAATATTCTCTGCACCACCTAAAAAAAAACCGCAATAAGTTCTCGAAAGCACTAAGCCGTATTTAATTTATAGAACTACCAAACTTCTCTATAGTTGTGTTTAAGTGCACTTATTATGTTTATTACATTTTATTGCCTTCAGCATTGAAGTATAAACAGTAAACGCCATTACGCAAAAATTATGCACATAATCCTAATTTAAGAATAAATTTATCACATCTAAGTGTGTGGTCCTCTGTTTACCAATAATTAATATTTCCGCTTAAAATTATCATTTATTAAATCCATGTAATATTCAAATTTATAAATATTGGACAGCTAAAGCAATCAATAGATGGCAGTTGACAATCCTTTCACTAGGTGGCATAACTGGAGTGAAAATAGAATTTATTATTGAAAAGCACTATATTTGTATTTAATAAGGCCTTAGTTTTTCCATATACGCATTTGTAATGACCACAATACAAATTTCTTTCCAAAAAACAAGACAGGTCTGAAGTAAAGACATCTTTTGATCTTCAGTTATCAACTGTAGTTTAGATAATTACGAGGCTCATTATTTTATATTTTAACCCTAATGTATCTGTTAGAATTTACTTCCCAAAACAATACAAAATGTAATCGCACATACTAACAGGTGTCACACAACCATGCACACACACACAAATTATTTTTACTTTTAAACAGACAAACATTGTCAGTAAAAAAGAACAACATGTTTACTTGGTCCTAAAATCAAAGATGAAAGCCAATGAATTAATTTTTCTGGCCAATGCATACAAGTAAGCTGAAGTTATATATCCATTTACTATGTGAACATTCACATTGTAATAATAACTATATAAGAGAAGAATAAGTAATGAAAACATTTACTTTATGCACTTTCTAAAATTCATCCTTTATATATCACAACTATAGGTTTCGATTATCCAACAGGCTTCCTTTCTTTGCATAGCTTTATTAAAGACTTTGGTGAAAAATTATGCAATATTTATTCATCTTTTTAATTTCATGTATGCAGGTTTATAATTCAATCTTAATCTTTATTTTTGAATTTTTACGGAAGCTTTATATGCAATTTCTGCACATTTTTGTTTCTATTTTTGAAAAAGATTATATTGATTTTAAGATATAAAGTTTAACTTTTGAAGATAAATTTATAGTTTTTATATACAATCAGTACCCTCTTAGGCAATTTCAAGTTATGTATTTTTATATACAATCAGTATTCAAGATATGTATTTCAGGCTTAGGCGATTTTTCAAAACAATTATATAAAAGCAAACATTAGACACTTGAAAAAAAGTTTTATATTCAATAATTATGAGACTGAAGGGTAATTCAATATGACAAATTTATTAACATTTTTTATGAGACTGAAGGGTAATTCAATATGACAAATTTATTAACATTTTTTTTATAAAACCCTAAAATTTCAATAACGTTCGATTACCATTGAGTAGATTTATATGTCTTGAGGATTTGGTTTTATAGAATAGATGCCTAATTATTTAATCTCCGATATTGTGCTATTTCTTAAATATTATAAATCTCTGCGCACTCTCCCTCAGGTAAGAGTTTTAAAAAACTTATACACCAACTCTTACAGATCATGCTAAAATCAGGGCTTGAGTCTATTGTGTGCCTGATGTTATAATCAAATTATTCAATTGTATAAATCTATTTAAACCATCGCAGGAGAAAGACAGTGTATTATTTTTAACATTTATAAGTCATGTTTGTCTAATCGTAGGTGGTTAAAAATGAGACACTGGCTTTCTCCTGCGATGGCTTAAATAGATTTGTACAACTGAATATTTGATTATAACATCAGGCACACAATAGACTCAAGCCCTGATTTAAGTGTGGCCTGTGAGAGTTGGTGTGAATAGAATGTATGCTCTAAACTTAAGTGATTTACTTAAGTTTTTTTTAACTCTTACCATGGGAGAGTGCAAAATATTTAAGAAATAGGGCATTATCAGAGATTGTTTGAATAATTTCAAAGTTTTCATTGCTTTATAATAATAGGTTTAGAATATATGCCATCAAATAATCTGAGTTGGTCTACAAGGGATTATTAAATTATTTATATAAGCTGTTTGTAATTTCTGGTTGCCTACTTTACAATAATCCAATAAGAGATAGCAACCCTTTCTTGGGTGTGTATATATAGAGAGAGAAAGAGAGAGAGAGGGGATTTTAATACAGACTTTTAAGCTCCTTCAATAATCCATTCCATTCTATACAATCAACACAAATAACCACATCATTGTGAACATGATAAACAATCTCCAATATACATATTTTATACTGAACCAGTATTAATCAGTTGGTCCAGATCCTCATTTCCTCCACTAATATATAATGTGCTCAGTACATATTAAGACAGCAAATCTTCACACTTTACTGGATAGGTTTCAATCTACTCCACTCTTCAGCCATCCACATAATTGAAAATCTGATGGAATGTTCAAAGCCCTTGTTGATTTAATATTATCATACCCATGTTGACTTTAAGTCACTCCCAGCCAGGTGTAAGACCTTAAGTCTATTTAAATACATAGAAGAGGCCAGAGAACAGGCTGACTGTAATATTTGAATATAAGTATAATGCATATATTTAACCTTGATGTAATTGAATTAAAGGGGATTTGAGATCATTTATCTATTTCACATAAGTGTGGTCATGTGTGTTGGTTGTATAGAATAGAGTGAATGATTGAAGAGAATTTGAAAGACTGAGTTCAAAACCCCCCAAATTACATCAAGCTTAAGTATATAAATTATATCTGTATGCAAATATTATATATATATATATATATGTGTGTGTGTGTGTGTGTGTGTGTAACTGAACAGGAAATATTAAAGATTCCAATATTTATTTTATAAATGTATGTAATTAATAGATTGAATTAACTCCCTTACACAAAATTGCATGATTATGTCCTGTACATGAGAGGTCATATTGACTTTAGATCAACATGGGTGTGACTAGAATCTCAGCCTCGGGGTGGCTTTTGAGTGTTCCATCATCAGATTTTCAATTGGATGGACAGTTGAAGAATTGGAGTGTGGAGTGGATTGAAGCCTGTTCATTAAAGTATGAAGATTGGCTATCTTAATGTATATCTGACCACTTATTGCATATATGTAAAGATGATAACCTGGACTTACTAATGATTTCTGGCTTAGCATGAAAAACGTATATTGGTGATTATTTATTTTTTCAACATATATGTGTTCAAGTGCATCAGTGTTATGGGATAGATTGGAGAGTAGTGGGTTATATGAAAGTCTGTGCTCATATATCCTATGTATAAATAAATGGTCTAACTGTCTTTTAATAGTTTGCTTATGATACAAAGCTCACTGAAAGAGTAGCTACTTCCACTTCTATTATATATAATTTGAAATATAATTATAATTTATTATTTAAGGTCAAAGCATAAATGTCAATGAATAGTAAAGGACAGCTGGTATAATACTGTCTTTTGTTTGTTTACTATACAAAAATTATTGGAAAGTACAGTAAAAATTATTGGAAAGTACAGTTACTTCTGATCGATGTTAAAAAAAGCAAAACTCTCCATACAGTAGTGTCACTCAGTGCAAACCAGAGTAATCAATGAATGCCAGAAGGTTTGTCATAAAATTTCCATCTAGTGCCTACTCATCCAATATCCCCAGAGTAGTTTCTGGCTTGTGGCCTTTGTCAGTGAGGAGCTTGGGATCTGAAAGCACTGCACCTAGATCTTAGGATCTAATGCAACCCTCCAACAGCCACCTTTTATCTCAACTAAAAAACTATGAGAATAAAATTAAAAACACAATCATATTTTCAATCTAAGCTCAATAGCTTATATAGTCATACGGGTCTTAACCCAGTTCAGTACCCATACCATCACAATCCTATTAGGCAGGATAGGTGTTAAACCACTAAATATCATACAATCACTGTTCCTTATTCTAGCATAATACAGTAGAGCCACTCAGTGCCAACCAGAATAATCAATGGATGACAGAAGGCTTGTGCATAAAATCCCCATCAAGTGCCTACTCATCCAATATCCCCAGACCAGTTTCTAGCATGTGGCCTTCATCAGTGAGGAGCTTTGGATTTGAGAGCACTGCACCTAGATCTAAGGATGTAATGCAACCCTCCAGCAGCCACCTTTTATTTTCATTTAACTTCAAAACTATGAGAATAAACACAATAATATTTTCAATCTAAGCTCAATAGTTTGTATAATTATAAGGATCTGATCCCAGTTCAGTACCCATATATTTTGGTATCTTTGGCTCTTTAACAACTATAGCCACCACTATCCTATTAGGCAGGATTGGTATCAAACCACTAAACATCACATGATCACATGCTAGCACCTAACTGTTATTAAAACAGGCAAAACTCTCCATACATTAGATCCTAAGATCTAGGTGCAGTGCTCTCAGATCCAAAGCCCCTCGCTGATGAAGGCTACAATACAGAAACTAGTCTGGGTAGACCCTAGATGAGGATTTTATGCACAATCCTTCTGGAATTCATTGATTACTCTGGTTGGCACTGAGTGGCACTACTGTATGGAGAGTTTTGCCTGTTTTAATAACAGTTATGTGGTAGCATAAGGAATAGTGATCATTAAACCATCAAACATCACATGATCACCATCTCTATACTAGCACATAATTTTTTGTAAACAAAGGCAATACTCCCCATACAGTAGTGCCACCCTGTGCCAAACAGAATAATCAATGGATGCCAGAAGGCTTGTGCATAAAATCTCTATCTAGTGCCTACTCATCCAATATCCCCAGACTAGATTCTGGCTTGTGGCCATCATCAGTGAGGAGCCTTGGATCTGATAGCACTGCACCTAGATCTTAGGATCTAATGCAACCATCCAGCAGCCACCTTTTAACTCTACTTTACTACAAAACTATGAGAATGAAATTGAAAACATTGTTAATATCTTCAATCTAAGCTCAATAGCTTATATAGTCATATGGGTCTGAACTCAATTCAGCACCCATACATTTTGGTGTCTTTGGCTCTTAAACAACCATAGCCACCACTATCCTATTAGGCAGGATTGATGTTAAAACATCAAACATCACATGATCACCATCTCTATACTATCACATAATTTGTTGTAAACAAAGGCAATACTCCCCATACAGTAGTGCCACCCTGTGCCAAACAGAATAATCAATGGATGCCAGAAGGCTTGTGCATAAAATCTCTATCTAGTGCCTACTCATCTAATATCCCCATACTAGTTTCTGGATTGTTGTGGATTGTGGCCATCATCAGTGAGGAACCTTGGTGATCATGTGATGTTTGATGGTTTAACACCAATCCTGCCTAATAGGATAGTAGTGGCTATGGTTGTTTAAGAGCCAAAGACACCAAAATGTATGGGTGCTGAATTGAGTTCAGACCCATATGACTATATAAGCTATTGAGCTTAGATTGAAAATATTAACAATGTTTTCAATTTCATTCTCATAGTTTTGTAGTAAAGTAGAGTTAAAAGGTGGCTGCTGGATGGTTGCATTAGATCCTAAGATCTAGGTGCAGTGCTCTTAGATCCAAGGCTCTTCACTGATGATGACCACAAGCCAAAAACTAGTCTGGGGATATTGGATGGGTAGGCACTAGATAGGGATTTTATGCACAAGCCTTCTGGCATCCATTGATTACTCTGTTTGGCACAGGGTGGCACTACTGTATGGGGAGTATTGCATTTGTTTACAACAAATAGTGATCATGTGATGTTTAGTGGTTTAACACCAATTTTGCCTAATAGGATAGTAGTGACTATGGTTATTAAAGAGCCAAAGACACCAAAATGTATGGGTACTGAACTGGGTTCAGACCCATATGACTATATAAGCTATTGAGCTTAGATTGAAAATATTATTGTGTTTTCAAATTTTATTCTCACAGTTTTGTAGTTAAGTAGAGATAAAAGGTGGCTGCTGGAGGGTTGCATTAGATCCTAAGCCCTAGGTGCAGTGCTCTCAGATCGAAATCTCCTCACTGATCAAGACCACAGGCCAGAAACTAGTCTGGGGATATTGGATGAGTAGGCATTAGATGGGGGTTTTATGCACAAACTTTCTGGCATCCATTGATTACTGTGGTTGACTCTGAGTGGCACTACTGCATGGAGAGTTTTGCCTGTTTTAATAACAGTTATGTGCTAACATAAGGAATAGTGATTGTGTGATGTTTAGTGGTTTAACTAAGAGATGCAAACATTTTTTCTCAAGCTATGAATAAACAATAATCTGTATGTTTAGCAAAGATCAAGAATAGAATGAATCCAACTACATGTGAAACTTTTACCATTTATAAACTTATCTTTGCTAACATTAGTGGGAATTTAGGATAAATTTACTATACCAACCCAATGGAACTATAGCATTAATAATCATTAAACTAATAATCAATTATACAAGAATGGAGTATGAGTGTCACATTTAATAACACTGTTTTAATAATCAACAGAAGAATTGTAAATATGAAATTAATATAGTTTAATGTATTTATAATTAAAAAAGCTAAATGATTCTTCATCAGGCTATGAATAAATAACACGCAGTGCATTTAACAAAATTCATAACTGGAATAAACTCAACTATTCATTAAACTTTTGATGTTTGTAATTTCATCATAGCCAACATTGGTGGGAAATTCAGAATGAATGCATATACTAACCTGATTAAATATTCTTAAAATAATAATCAATTATTCAAGGATGGAGACAGAATCTCATTTATAATAGCCCTATTAAAATAATCAAGAAGAATAATTGTAAATTTGAAATTAATATAATTTAATTCAGGGAACAAATCACTCTTCCTCCTGCTGTCAATAAATAATACAGTTTGTTTGGCAGTGATTAAGAATGGAATGCACCCACCTATTCCTTAAGCTTTTGATGTTTATAAGTGTAACCTTGGTGACTTTAATGGAAATTTTAGAATAATCTTAACATTCTAGCCAGATGAAAAGATGACATTATTAATTTTTAAAATAATAATCACTTATATAAAGATAGACAAAATATCTTTCAATAATCTTTTATATTGCTTAATGCATATGAAATTGAGGGAACCCAATTATTAATCTCAGGCTATAAATTAAAAGACTTTGTATGTTTATCAAGTACCAAGGGTAACTTTTGAGGTTTATAAACTTGCTGTTGCCAACACTAGAAATATACCAAACAAATGAAACTATAACTAATAATCAATTATATAAAGACAGAGAGAGAAAAATCTTACTTTTTAGAACAGACAGTATGTATAATTTTTAATGTAAACAGGAAGAAAATATCTCATAATATGATCATTTATAATAGTAGGCTGAAACATAAATGTATTAACATTATTAAGGAATAAACCTGGGTTATAGCTTTTATTTTTTAAATTTAATTAAGGTTAGATCTAAATTAATTTTAAAAATAATCTTCTTGGACAACTGACACACTACTTGTGATTGGAACTTTATGGAAATCTTTTTTACCACTATCTTATTCTATAAGATGCAAAGATACAAGAAAGACACCACACTTATGGTTGAAAACACATCAGCTTTATAAATGAAGATAATAGATCTACTGATAAAGATTACAGACTTACAAATGAAGGCAGTAGACCTTCTGATGAAGACACTGAACCTGATGAAAATGGAACCAGGGAAGTGACAAAAATGTCCACCCATGCATCTCAGTGACTACACTATCAAAATCTAATTTTAGCAAGGTGAAGAAATGTTATGATTTAACTTACTTTTAAATGAACTGCCAATTTATATCCACATCATCTTCCTTAATGGGAGCAATTGGATTGGCCTGTTTCTGAATTATATTTTATCTATATGTATATATAATCATTGGTCTGCAGTCAGTAAATGCTGAATCCAATCAAGGTGAGATTATACTTGAAGGTAAATTAAACCATAGCAATATTCCTGTTTGGGAAATTTCTGAATACTCATTTAAATATTACAATGAAAAAACTTTACAAACACATTCTACTCTTTTGCTGAGACCTTATGATCATTCCCATGTATTATAGCTATCAGAAGTTCACAAAAAAGTGTATAAAAACTGTTACATAAATCAAACTATTATTACATAATGAGTATGAATAGCTCTTAGCAAGCTTGACCAAATATCTCTATCCTCAGAGTTTTCTAGCTGTTGGCTTTCATCAGTGAGGCACTAGGAAATTCTGATATTATATATTAAATGTAATATCTGAATATCTCAGTGCCTCACTGATGAAATCCAACAGCTAGAAACAGGTCTGGGAATATCTGAATATCCCAGAGCCTCACTGATGAAAGCCAGCAGCTAGAAACAGGTCTGGGGATAAGGATATTCAGACAAGCTTGTTAAAAAGCTATTCATGCTCATTACATAACATTTGTGAACAAGCTTATTAAATCAAGTCACATAATATATTACTTGATTTCCTTGCAAAAATAAATAAAACTATATAGTTTCTCCAGCTAAGATTCAACCAAATTAAGTGCCATTTGCTGGATGTTCAACCAAATATCTGCAGTGAAAGAAAGAACTGATGGATTTTTTATAAGATTCCAAACAAATTTCTTTTACCATATACAATGGTAAATCCATCTGGAGTTTGATCTTGCTATATGTAATTTGAATCTCATTAACAGATTCAGTGTAACTCATGGTCATTATGATCAAACTGCTTCACACATGAATGTTTACAGTCACTTAATCTGTGGAAATGTGAACAAACACAAACCATAAAACACATCATTAATGACTGTAAAATCTATGGCTTAAGTGGCAGAATTAAAAAATTTAATAAACCTATTAGTTAATATATAATATATAAAATAAAGAAAAGAGGAGGAAGAGTATTGAGGATTATATTATAAACCTATTAGTTCTGGTTGGATTCTCTATATATTCCTTCATGATATTTTGTTAATAGTGAAACTGTTTAAAAATTGCACATCCTAAATAAATAAATTCCTTTAATCCTACATATAATTAAAATATCATCACAAATTCAGAATAACCAGTAGTCATTGCACTCATATTCTTTATAGATGAAATATAACAATCACTATTTTATGTAAATATGGACAAGCACAGAACCTAAAACACATAGTTACTGATTACTGAACCTATGGTTTCAGCGGAGAATTGACTTAACATAAAGTTATTGGTGAGTGTAAAAATCTCTATATATACCTTTAATATATTTTAGTAATAGAAAATTCTCCATGCAGTAATACCATTTAGTGTAAGCCTTAGTATTCAATGGACACAAGGAAAATTTCTATCTAGTGCCGACACATCTAATATCCTGACTAGTTTCTAGCTTGTGGGGATATTGGAAGAGTACGAATTAAATAGGAATTGTATGCACAAACTTTCTTGAATCTACTGATTCCTAAAGTTTTCACTAGGTGGCACTACTGTATGGAGAGTATAGAAGATTTGGATAAAGAATTTGTGTCAGTATACTTATACAAAAGACAAGATAATTGTGTTAGGAAAATTGTTGAGTGTTATAGTGGCAAGGAATGGGATAGAAGAATAGATGCATTAATAAAGAATAGTGAGTGGAGAGATTGGCTGTCTGAGACACAACTGTAGTGCATGTGAAAGACTAGCAACCTTTGAATTATTACTAAGTAAACAGAATATTGGGTGCAAGTTAATTTATGACATTAGAAAGGAAAGTACTTTACTGTTTCAGGCTTGAACAGGATCTTCAGCAACAAGGGAATATACACATAAATGGTGTAACAGTCAGAAAACGTGTGACTCGTAAACATAGTGCAGAATTCGACCACCACACAGAACAGCAGCACCATCGAGGAAGCGAAGCCACCCATGTTACTGAGTTCGAACATAGTTTATCGGTTCCACAATACAATCCATGAAACAACGCATCTGATGCGACATTAGTAAATATTTCCTTAGGCACGGTGGTCAGGGATATGCAAGAGATTCATGATTTTATTCTCGAGTTAGCCAATAATCAAACTAATATTAATTAAACATTCATATTTACATAATCGAGGAAATATTATATAGAATGGGTATCGAATAAATGAAACGTAACTGCAGACGTATAGTTTAAAATTATTTATTCACACATTTTAATAAGAAAATCATTTACTAATAATATTTTATGGATTCAAAGCTTCATTAGCGGGATTTGCAATACTATTATATTTTAAAGAATACATTTATTTATTTAGACATTATTTTATATTGAGGACTTCAGTAGCGGTATTTCCGATACTGTAATGTTTACAAAAGGAATACATTTATTTGTTTCGACCTTATTTAATCTTGAGGACCTCAGTAACAGTATTTCCGATACTGTAATGTTTACAAAAGGAATACATTTATTTGTTTCGACCTTATTTACTCTTGAGGACCTCAGTAACAGTATTTTTGATACTGTAATGTTTACAAAAGGAATTCATTTATTTGAAGGTGTAATCTAGCTACCTAAAATTCTTGAGTAAGTATTTCTAATGCATGCCTTGGGGACTTTATACCTTTGCAATGCAAGAGTCTAAAGTAAGATTTAAGAGTAGCGGTGGACATATATTTATTTAATTAAAATATTTATTTTATGACTAAGGGCAAACATTTATTTGAGAGTGAATTATGAAGATAATGCAGAGGTGGAGTGATATATAGAATAATAAAATTAAGTAAAGGAACACGTGGTACGCTTTAGAAAGGCGATATGGAATGGCAGTATATCGAAACTGCAATGCCGTGAATGAGTTTATAAGAATGTCGGGCTGGTCTCTGCCATCGGCCCGACAAAGTAAGGTGTCACATAAGCATAACCAGGGACAAGCGGTCCGTGTCGCAGTTTGCCGGCTGGCTGCATGACGTCGTCAAGTCCTACGGGAGCACCCATTATGTCCGCTTGTGTAGGATGACTGGGGTTAATTTCAACCCTGAAGAATCCGGAAATTTCACGGCGGAATGGGTCATCGCATCTCTAAAACGTAACACATGTATAATGTATAAACGATTATGATAAGATTTAAATAGATTTCTAACTCGGCCCTACATTATCAACATTTACTAAAGAACGTTGGCGACTCTCAAAGAAATGTAATTTGATGGAATTATTCATTGAGATTTAATAAATACAAAACGTATCTAAACTGGGAATGACTACAACTAATATGCCAGCCATTTGTGAAGTAGTAGACTCTGCATTACAATAAATGATGCATTGAATGCATGTCGATTTATATGAAAGTTAAGTTATTTATGAAAGTAAATATTAATGAAAATTTGACACGCATTCACTGTTTCAAGCGATCATAGATTTAAACTTTGAAAATAGAGACAATTATGAGCATGCAATAATTAAATAATAAATATAGATAAAATGTAGATTTTAGAAATACGCACCCAAGAAAGATAGAATGAGGTAAGCTAGATTATTAGAGAAATTTACACATTAAGTTAATTATTCAGTTTTAGTTATACATATGGTAGTTTTTACATTTTATAATTTAGATAAGTAGTATGAAGAAGAGCTATAGCATATTATTAGAGTACTCTAGAGTTTGAACGCAGACAGGTACCTGTTTTATAAGAAGTTTTCTGATTCCATTAGTTTAGCAGCAAAAAGTTCACGAGTGGCAATTCTTTCTTGTATTTAGATATTTCATTTACTTTCACAGCAGCAGCAGCTTTCTCATTTATTTCAGGCAGCAGATCTTCATGGTGAATTTATGATGGGCAATGGAAAGTTCGGCATCCGATAGGCCATCTCCCGATGGAGAATAATCTAGGTGCTTTTACTCAGTCATACCTTGGCAGGAACAAATTATTTTTATATTTTGGAGACTCTCAGTGATCGAGAGCAAAGCTAAAGTTTAAGTGCATGTCCCCAGCAAGTCTAAGATGGCCTCTTTCCTTATCTTGATCTTTCACATTTTTGTTAAGGTATTTTTAGGTTCTACTTAATCTGCCCTGAGGATAATCAATGCATTTTGTTGGTTTTAATTAAAGAAAGCTGCCGTTCTATTGTTTACATTTTACATTTACTAATTACATTTTGGGGAATTTTTCTTTAATTAATCTATTATCTATCACTGACCGATGCTTTTAAATTTCAAAGACAAAAAGGGAACATAAGATTATTTTAACTTTTAATTAAATATTACATCAGATTTTTTTAGAATTATTATTAAACGAAATTTAAACAAAGCAATAAATACGAACTTTATAATTCAAAATAAATGATTAAAATTATACAAAATTATATAACTAAAAGAAATCTAAATTATATTATTTTACCCCCATTTATTGCCTTTAATTTGAGATCAAAATGTGTGCGTGTTTATGCTGAATTCTACATATATTTATACATTTTTAATATTGCTACACACACAATTCGATACCAATAAGTTTAAATTTGGGCGGGATAGACCGGTCAGTGAGAGACGACAGAAAAAGGTGAAACTTAAGATTCGAATACGAATCTTACTGTTTCAATGGAAAAATATGGGTGAGTTAGTCTGCCAGTTATGCTTACAAGCAGAAAGAGTACAAATAATGAAGTTGTGGGAGTATAAATATAAACAAAGTGAGTATATAGAAAGTAGGTTCTTGGTTTTTATGCGAGTTTTGGGAAAAGATAAAAGGATTTAGATATAAAGGCCATATAGTTGACTAGGATTTAGATATAAAGGCCATATAGTTGACTAAGCTTATGTTGTGGAAATGGGGTGGAGCAGGATAGAGAAGAATATGGGAAAAACTTAAGGTGACGAATGGAAACACAAGGTAAGATGGCTAACAGATTTCTCTGGGCATTGTGGCTGAGAGATTTTTAACTCCGAACAAGGAGAAGCCACAGTGCATCACATCACATCACACATCGTTTTAACAGCTTGTGTAAGCATAGAAAATGGTGACCGTGTGATGTTTTGGTAGTTTTATATCTTAGTAGTATGGCTGCTTTAAATATGCTAAATAAGTAAAATCATTTAATATTATACCTTTTTAAAAGATGAGCATTATTTAAAATAGTTTGCAAAGCAATAATACACTCGCATCTTCAAAACAACAATAAAAAAGTTTTTTTTTAATGAAATTCGTATTCCAAAAATTAAGTAATGACGAAGTATTAAAACAATCAGCTGACAAACAAACGTTAAACCATTTCAAAATATTTAATTATTTATGATTAAAATCTGATATAAAAACATGAAAAAGATAATCACCGCTAGCTTTTCTATATAAAGCTTTTAAATAGAGCTTTATTAAGCTTGTTTTTTTAAATTTGCTTAAATAACACCTTTTTTTTCTTCCTCAAACTTATTAAATATTTTCTTGTCTTTAAACAGAATAAAATGTCAGTTATAAGACTGCTTATTTTGAAATATATATATAAATTTAAATTTCAAAATAACTTAAAATAATTATTTTTGAATGTTACACTGAGCTTGTAAAATTTATAGCGTATTACGTAATTAATTTTTTTAAAGTCCATAGTGATAGGAAAGGTCTCGTGGGATTTATGCAGAAAATTAAATAAAGGATAAAGAGAAATCTACTAAATAAAAATGTTGTAAATTATAAAATAGAATCAAAATCTAAAAAACATGTTTTTAAATTTTATTTACAAATTATTTATTTCGTTTTAACAATTTAACATATAAAGTTTGAGGTATGATGGTGAAATTTTTGTGCTATAAAAAACCAACGCAGTTTTACTGAAACCATAGGAAGTCAGAGTAATGCTGTTAGGAGTTTCTTAAGTTTACACAATATCAAGATATTAAACCACTAAGCATCACATGATCATCATTCTTTATGCTTACACAAGCTGTTTACACAGAGGATAAACTCTTCATACAATAATGCCGTTCAGTGCAAGCCAGAGTAATCAATGGATGCCAGAAGGCTTGTGCATAAAATCCCTATCTAGTGCCTACTATTCCAATATATCCAGAATAGTTTCTAGCTTGTGGCTTTCATCCATGAGGAGTCTTGGATCTGTGAGCACTGCACTTAGATTTTAGAAACTAGTCTAGGGATATTGGATGAGTTGGCACTATATATGGATTTCATGCACAAATCTTGCATTCATTGATTACTCTGGTTTGTACTGTGTGGGCTACTGTATGGAGAGTTTAGCCTCTGTGTAATATCAAGATATTTTACTTATGACAACAAAAACGTTTTGAAGACAACTATTTTTGGGCAAAAAATATACATTTTTTCATACACTTTTAGACCATCGTCCTTTCTAACAATGCAGTCATATAGTGATGAAGTTGAACAGTATCTGGTATTTACAGGTTATATCCATTGCTTTGATCTGAATCTCATAATTTTAAATATTTATTTATTTATAGTACTTTTTTTTTTTAGTAATTTCTTTTAAGTGATGCTTGCAATCAAAGCACAATATTGATTTGCATATCTTTTTTAGTTAGCATGTGTGGACAGTTAAAAAAGGCCTCCATTTTCTTCCTAGCTTTGGGAAAATAAATTTATGCAATTGTACAAAAGTTTTTTTTGAAAAAAAGTATATTTTTTATTTTTACTTTAATACCGTGTAATATAATAGTGGTATTTTCCTAATAATCCTGCACTGACATGTCACATATGTATTAGTCTGGCAATCGTTTTCTAATCTACTGATCTAGAAAGTAGCATCTACATGAGACTTGCTGACAAAATTAATAAATTAATTAGAGATTTATTTAAAGAAATGACTTACAACTTCATTTAGTGAAAATGAAACAAATGTCTATTAACACAGATTAAAATTTTTTGTGAGAAATTATCTTCCAGCAAGTAAACTTATAAAGATTTATTTTGAAAATGGTCAACTAATATCATCCACAAAATATATCATCCATTAAGCATGCCATCAAAAGTGGCACATTCTCCCTCATCAGATTGTCCATCTTCTTCACATTTGCAATCTGGCTTATCAGGTGTAACCTCATTTTCATGCAAGGAAACCTCAATGCCTGCCAGACCTTCCTCGAGCTACTCACCAAGATAAAAGAGATAAATTGTTGGCTCCTCAATGGCTTTTCAGAGACACCTGGACAAGTGTCTTCTTCCCAAGCACATGAACACTCACCTTGAGAAATTCAAAGCACCCACACTTACACCATGATGCAGCTGTCTAGCACTACAATGCCAGCATAAGGTGACAAATTACCTGGACTCTTTGACTTATTTAACTCATGTAACATGAATAATTCCAATCAAGTTGTTTTTGGAATAAAAATGGTCAACTATAATTATCCTTATTTAGTGGGAATGAAACAAATACACATTTACGTTTCTTCTGAGAAATGACCTTCCAACGAGTAAACTTTTGGCAATATGAGTTTATTAAAAGTGGTTTCCTTATTGGAATATTATCTAATATTCACTTACAAAATTAATTTACTTACTCTCCTGAAAGATAGTAATGTTTTTAATTCGATCTTCATATACACATTTGTTTGTTATCAGTGACTTTCGTTAGTGCAGGATTAATACGTAAGTACCATAATAGGTAAGTGATAAATATTTTTATTATAATTTTATTAGATTCTATAATATTTCACGTAATAAAAGAATAATCTCTTGAAATTTAAATTTTACATTAATACACACAGAAACATTGGAAGTGCTCTTTTCTTCACTTGGTAAGATAAAGCTCTACAGACTAAATGGCTAAATATGGTTTTAATCATTGTCTACATGTTCGTAAATTAAACAAACTTATATGTGTTTGAATTGACTAACACCATCATGTATGTGATAGACATGATCAGATTAATGTAAATGGGCCACAACTATGATTTTCTGGAATGGGAAGTTATATGTCTTCAATTTCTGGTGATAACTAATGTGTTAATGTAACTGTTATGAAATTAATTGGTTATTCTATGTATACAAGTGTAACCTCTATTTTGTTAACTGGTCTCCATTGAGTTTGATATGTAAAGGTTCTTTTTTTTTTGTAAATGATTCTTATGGATTGTGAATAAATTTTTTTTTTGAAAGATAAAAGAATAAAGTTTTTTAAATAAATTTTTGGCAAAAGTCTTATTGGTCTTTTTTTTAATCTTGGAATATTACAATATCTTACCAAACTTATTTATTTCACAAAACACACATACTTCAAAGGGTTAGAATTTCAGTTACATATCTATAATTTAGTAGGTCAAACATTTTATCAATCTAAATACAAATAATTATATATAATTTAATAGGTCAAATATTTGACCAATCTCCATTTTTTTCAATATATATTTTGAAATACTTCAATATTTTTTGTTCTATATAAAAATGATATTTATTCCACAAATATTTCAAAGTGTTAGGATTTCAATTACGTATTTATAATTTAGTAGGATAAATATTTTACCAGAATTACAAAAAATCAGAATATATAATTTAGTATGTCAAATATTTTACGGATCTCTATTTTTTATATACATTTTGAAATATTACAATAAATTTGTTCTGTATAAAAAAATGTTATTTCTTTCACAAGTACAAATATTTCAAAGTGTTAGAATTTCAGTTACATATTTGTAATTTAGTAGGTCAAATATTTTACCGGATCTCCATTTTTTTATATATATATTGAAATATTACAATAATTTTTATTCTGTTATAAAAAATGTTATTTCATAAGCGCAGATATTTCATAGTGTTAGAATTTCAATTATATATTATCTGTAATTTAGATCAAATATTTTATCAATCTCTACTATATATATATATAAACATCACTTTTTGAAAGATTATAATATTTTTTGAGCTGAATGAAAAATTTAGAATTTTAATTATATAACTAGGATATAATAAAATATGTATAATTTAAACAAATGAAAGCAGTTCACACCTAAAAATATCAATACCAATTAACAATATCAATCTATTGTCATGGCAATCTCTTTTTTACAATAAAGGTGGATATCCCCCACTTTTATCTATAATATGTTTATATAGATATTAAAGATTGTAACATGACTAAAGAAAGTAAGTTTATTACTTTAAAGAAGTTCAAATGAACATCATTAATTAGTTTAATATAACATGGTCTGAAAGTAGACTAATATTTAGTCAATTATAGCTTTCAAACTACAGAGAAACTATGTATTACTTGTTAATAAAAGTAATAATGCTCAAGGCTAGATACATTTATAAATGTACATAAATGAAAGCAGTCAACAGTTAAACAATATCAATATCACTAGCAATCAACAATCTCAATCTGTTGCCAAGACAACCTCCTTTAATCAATGATGGTAGAAATTCACATTCATTTATGATCCAATAGGTTTTATGTAGATACCGAAAATTGTAACTTTACTATAAACAGTAAAATATTAACCCTTTAGTTATCAAATTTTCTTACTGGTCCATGAGTAAAAATTTGAGTGATTTCATTCATCAAGAACATTTCTAGATAGCTTCTATTCAGAAATATTTTTATATTAATAATCAGAATTATCATAATTTAGCTTCTAAAAATTGAATTATTTTATGGACAAATCAGTTAAATTTAACAAAAAATTTAAAATAACATTAATAACTAAACAAAATTATAAAAAAGACATAAGAAAATTAGTCTGCAGAAAAACAAAAGAATTATATTTCGACCAATTATAACATCAAATCACCACTTATTCCCTGTATCTTAGAAATTACAATTGCTGAATATTCATTTTCGTTGTCTTTTCTTCCATTTAAAATCAAATATTTTAAATCATAATATTAATCTAGCTACATTATTAGATAATATAGTATAAAAAATAATCATAAAATACATAAATATTTATGAAAAAGTTGCTTAGTTTTTATCGAATGTCATTGATATGCAAATAGTGGACAAGCATCATTCATTGTCTAAAATAGTGGCCAAGCATTGTTCACTTTAGCACACTTAGTTTTCTACTAAAATTTAAAATTTTTCAAATCAAACTTTATAATCCGATAAATTAATGTAAAATCTTAATTATGAATGCAAAAAATTATGTGAAATATATTTATTTATGTTCAAAATCAATTATGAAAGTGTAAAACATTTTGTTTTTGATTTCTGACTTTGACAGTTAGAAAGATCTGGGGAACAATAGCCAAAACTGACAGTTAAAACTTACCAATGCCTTATTAGGGTCAAAGGTGGGACTATATAACAATAGACCTCAAAGAAAAATTGATTTTTTTGAAAGAAATAATGCCAAATGCAGATTTTTTCAGAACTAAAATTTTAAATTTAGATTATAATACAAATTTATCATAAAATGAATGTAAAACAAAGAATATGTGACAAAGAATGACCAATAGATGGTGTAAAATGTTGAAATTAAGGTTAGATTTTGGAATTATCAGCTAATTACAATACCAATATCATTTACAATAAACAATTTCCAAAAATATTACCAAATTCACAACTTCCTTTATTTGCGGTAATATTTTATATAAATGCAATTTATCCACTACTTTGAAGACTTTTTAGCAAAAATCTTTTATTGTACATATATGCATCCACAATCTTATGTTGTGATTGTCCTGCAGTCTTCTTCAGAGCTATGATATAATAAACAACATAAAATAAAATACATAACAATATGAATAGCTCTGAAGAAGACTACAGGACAGTCGAAATATAGGATTGTGTATGCATATACATACAATAAAAGGTTTTTGCTAAAAAGTATTCAAAGTAGAAGATAAATTGCATTTGTAGTAAACAATCTGAATTTAGTATCATATTAAAGATATATTTAAAAAAAATCCATTTTTAGAACTAAAAATGTTAAATAAATGTTCATGGTCAAAGGGTTAAAATAGTAGTTTAGCAAAACACAAAGATACAGTAGCTTTTATTTAACAAAGTAGTTTAATAAAATCACACATGCAAGGATGTAAATGAATAAATACTAGGGATTTACATCAGTCTGTTTCATCACTACATAAGATTTCAACCCAAAACACTTATTTTATTAAATGATCCTGACAATTAGCATTGACCTCCCTTCTGAAAAATTTCCATGATAACTTTGAATATTTAAATTTAAAATGTGTGTTTATGATCAAGGAAGGTGTAGAGAATTAAAAAAAAATCAAAACCATTATTGCTTAGGAGTTCACAAAAATGTTTGAGTTCAATACCAGAAGTGTCAGAACTGTAATCAATCCAAGAACCTCATGTTCCAAAATCTGACCCCTTGCTGCTGCACTAAAACATGAACCTAATATATATATATATATATTGTAACGTTTATTTATATACGTTACAAATATATTGGCATTTGGTAAAAGCTAAAAAAGTAAATTTAGATTTTTTTTTGATTAGTATAATTTTTGTTAAAACGTGCAATGAAGGTTAAAATTGTCATTCTTATTTTTTTTTATCTAATTGGAAAGAATAAATGACATACAGATTACTAATCCAGATAAATTAAAAGAATTCCAAAAGTATAAGCTAAAAGAAAAATATTTTAGCTAATTAAAGATGGAAGAATAATGCTAAAAAAAAAGAGAACTTTGTAACTTAAATTTAAGAGAGAGTGTATAAGATTATTATCTTATACACTGATAAAAAGACAAGAGTGCGCAGAAGTTCCAAAAATGGAGCGCGATATAAAAAGGAGATACAACTTCAATCTGGGTCTTCTCTTTAACTTCTAGTTACGTCTCTGAAAGTTGGAGGTTTCCACGAGCATAACCTGTGGCAAGAAATATACTTCTACACAGGTATGCCCCTTGCTGTACCAAGTTGTCACGCAAGCATGGAAACAGGACTTGTGAAGACCGCTTTTTGCAATAAAAGGGTCACTACAACCATGCCTTTTCTCCAGCTATAGAACGGAACAATAATGGAAGACGCCAGGAGGAGAGACCAATGGAAATTCTCATGATCTGGGATCCCATAAACCTACATGAACTTACCGGTAAGTTAAGAATAAATTTTCCTGATAGTGACTTAAAAGTTTGCAAACAATTATTTATCTAAGCTTAGACTACCATCCTGATATAGACTTTACTTTCACATTCAAGGGACTTTCTTATAAAAAAATTTATACAAGATCTTGGAACATTATTAAATTGCGTTCATTATTTAATCTAACTGTTTTTGTTAATCGATTCATTATCTGGATTAGCATGTGTGTACTTTCCAGTTTAGTTAATTCGTAATTTAACTTATAAATATTTTAGTTTGTTAGAATAAAGGAGATTATACTTTTATCAACCTTATCATTGTGCGTTATTAATAGTAGTTATTATTTTTTTATTATTAAATCTATTAGTAGTTTAATAAGATTTAAAAAAATGTAATTTACCGTTGCCAATATGTTTGAATAAACCCAGGAATAATAATCTTAAAAAATTAATTCTCGTTACGGTAAGACGCAATACCGATTAGTTTAAAAGCACTTTTTTTCTGTTTAGTTTACGAGTTACAATATGTTTGACGCCGACTCAGTGGGTCTAATGACTCTGGTGCCCTCATGTAGAAATTAAAAACTGAGTCAGCTCACGATTGTACTTAGCAATAATTCTAGGCCGAGTTGATCAGGAAATATAGCTAGGTTTTTAGAATAGAAATATAACTTTCTTCTTTTTTGACATAGCTTGATCAACTCACGCGCAGTTTATATTAGCGTGTAAAGGCCTAGCAAAACGAAAAAAGGTTATAATATATATATATATATATATATATATATTACAAATCCCAAGTAGTATTTCAGGGATTGAAGCCCAAAATTATTAAAATTAGAAATGTTCAAACCTAATTAAGAGAACTACTACTTCTCTTTTTATTTACCATTAAAAATGTTTGTATTCCCATTGTAAAAAGTAAAGTTAAAAATACAACTAAGGCCGTATATCTTTTTTTCTCAGACCAAACTGTGCATTTCTAGAGGCAGTTACAATCTTACAGAGAGGTAAACCATGATTGGTGAGAGTTTAATAGTGTGATATTCAATAGATCATTATCATCATTACTATTTTCAACCATTATCAATCCACTTCAGAATGAAGGTCTCACCAAGTTTAGTCCTATTCTCCCTCCAATCTCTGGCCTCTCACACTCGTAAGTTTCCTTATTTCATCTATCCATCTTACATATTGTCTCTTTCTAGGTCTTTAATAATGTCTTGGGATCAAAGTTGTTATTTAACAAAAATGACATCACTTTCTATTCAGTGTCAGCAGAGGTCACTTAATCTAACTGCAGACTAATCTTACTAAACAAAGTCCTTGTTTACCATAACATTAGTTGACATCTACATATTGTCACATCCAAAGCTACCATGAATTGACATGCATAATTTTTTTAATCAGTTTTGCTTTTGCATTTGTTTTTAACTTTTAAAAAGTGTTGCCTACTGAAAGAGCTAAAAATAATACTTCACATAATAGTAAAAATCAGTCATATATCACATGACCTATATAGCTTGTATTACCAATATGTAATATATAAAGAGCCTGCTACTAGCTCTAAACAAGCTTAATTATTTTATTTTTTATGATAAATGCTACAAGAGAAATACATGAAGCTTTTATCTATGATGGTCCCCATCCCCAGACCGGTTTCAAGCTATGTCTCTCATCAGTGAAAAGCTAGGACATAAGATTCAAAATATTAACTCAAGCCAAGCATTTATCTAATTCTTAAATATTAAGAAAAAGATCCAAATCTTCAGACACCTACATGTCTTCAAACTCAGCTCTTTAAGAGCTAGTAGCAGGCTCTTTATATATTAAATACTTCACATAGCAATCCTGGTAGTAAAAATATTAAAACTTTTAATTAAATAAAGATCAGCACTAGGTAAAATATTACCATTTTTGCCTGCCACTAAAGAGAGAAGTCATACTTTCTAATTATTGAAAGTTATAGAGAAGAATATTATTTTAAATGGAGAAATTAATTAAATAAAAAAAGTTGGATAAGATGGATAACTACAGAGAAAAAATGAAAGTAAATAGCAAACTACTAGAGGATATAAATAAAAATGGAAGAAAACTAAGAAAAACATTCGGAAATATATATAAGAAAGAAATATAATAATGAAAAGAGAAATTATATTACTGGATGGTGAAGAAAGAAAATGTAACTGTAAAGAAGGAAAATGAATTATTTTATATAATTATGCAATAAATACAGAAATATAGATCAGAGGGAGGATGAGGATATGGATGGCTGAAGATCTTACAAAGTCAAAACGTAAAAATGCAACAGATTTTGCAAAGCAGGTGCTAAATTTGGAATTAGGATGAAATAATTTGTGTTCATACAGATGGGGAACAATGGATTAAATTAATCATAGAGTTGAATTTAGATAGAGTGCTTTTCTGGTAAAAATTACCTAAGAATGAAAGTAAACGTGTCTATGTGTCTGAAACTTTTTAAGAGATGTACATACCATTTCTTAATTCTTAGTCTGAAGTCATAACAGTTCATAGAAGAACAATATAAAGGCTTCGGATCACACAGTCAAGTTTGGAGAGATGTATGTTGGGAACCACAAAAAATAACTGAAAGTAAAACATTTGTATGAGAGATATTGTCATAACTGTAAAAAAATAAGGGGCTACAATGAAGTTGTAATGAGAAGAGATCATCTTAGATCAAAGATTAAGATAAAAAAAAAAAACATTTGCTAAGATAATATTATTACAACTTCCTCCGTCTCTCATAAAGTTTAAATCATATAACAGTAATATCTTTATATTACGATTACTATGTCACATTCATGTGAGTACTTCATATTAACTGAGAATCTTAGCTCTCGGGTTAGAATAAATAATCAAATGATTCGTTGCTTGGAAAGTCATGTGATATTTGAGCAGTGGGGGAGGGGTTGATAGAGCTAGGCAAATCCATCACTAGAATTCCATATCAAATCATGCAAAGCAGAATAACTGATTGGTTATTTGCTCAGAAGGTCATATGATGTTGGAACAGCAGAAACGTGAAAGAATAAACTTTGACCCATAAAAGTTTAGATCTGCTGTATGAGAGTAACCGTGGTACCGCAAAACATATAATAAGTAAATAATGGCACCAAATAGTGACTGTTAGCCATTTATTATTTGAATTAAATTATTAATAATTTATGTATAATAATAATTTCGGACTAGCATTAATCAATAATATATAGAAATAACATAATAGAATTAAAACATAATTATATAAATATCTCTACTTCTATGATTACTTATGAGAACTGTACTCTAAGACTTATCAAAATATAAGAAGGTTAGCCCTATCTGTAAAAGTCTTAAGCTTTTTTTTGATCTTCAGGGATAAGCAGCACTGGGATAATAGCCCTGTTTCTGCAGAAAGTTTTCGTTTGCCTTCTTTCGTCATTTGTCCATCCATCTGCTCCAGTAGACATGCTAATATGAATTAGATTT
Organism: Epiperipatus broadwayi; assembly: GCA_028023455.1. Lineage (NCBI taxonomy): Eukaryota > Metazoa > Onychophora > Udeonychophora > Euonychophora > Peripatidae > Epiperipatus > Epiperipatus broadwayi. The sequence goes on from JAQFVV010006353.1 coordinate 2,724,413, forward strand.
GCAAGGGATTTTATACTATCTGTAGCTATTGTTCTCTGAAGCCACTAATTGATTTTTTAATTAATTTTGTACTTCGGACTGCATTGTATAGTCTATTATTAGAATTTATATAATTTTAGGTCTAATTAGTTTTTTTTTTTCTGTCAGGAATTATTAACTTATTACTTTCAGGAATTTTTGACTTAATCGATTTTAACTTATGCATTTTAACTTATACGTTTTGTAAATATATACACACATTAGTGTATGATTCTATTATTGTTTTAAGTCAATTCCAGCTGAAAATAGAACATATACATCTATCAATCCCTGACTAGAGAGTAGCTGAAAATAGAAGATATTATCAAGCTCTGACTGAATGGTAGTTGGTTTGACTTTGGGTCATCTACTTATTTTAGTTTTAAATTGCCTGGAAGTAGCCTTCAGTAGTATCTGCTTGAAACAATATATATATGGATTCTCAATCAATACTTAAAATTTATTACACAATATTTCATCCACATTACCATATCTTAGTTAATAAACTTAAAAGAAAAATATTATAAAAATTTGATGAAAACACTTAATTCATTAAATGTCTTTTTTTTTTAAGAAAAAATGATTTAAGTAAGTAGCACTTCCTATTTTGACTATGAAAAATTTCCTATATTTCAATATATCGATTGCTTGCGTATGATAAATGGCTCTTTGTTAAACTTCATATGAATGAAAAACATATTTCAATTAGATCAGGAATTTTTTCCCCCCACACACTCAGTTTTAATAAATTGATTTTGCAAATTGAAGATTGAGATTATTAATTGGTTCGTTCGGGATGCTTGTTTTTGTTTTATTCCATTAACAAACAATAAACATGGGAATCTCATTATAACAACTCGATATAATTGATTAAGTTGATTAATGCGAGAACAAGGTTCTTGCATAACTCGATGCTGCAATCTACAAACAAAATCTCTGGACAGAAACACGATCCCTACTTTGACTAATTCAAACTGGAACAAAAAAGCATTCATTAAAAATTAAATATGCCTCAGAAATAATGCTCGCATTGTTCTTTCATATCTAATCAAAGAGAACCGTTATTAAATTATGCCCCAGATGAATAGAATCAGCCTTTCAGCTAAAGAATTTAATATAAACCAGCTTTAATAAAATAAAAATAAATATTTTAATATACAAAAAAATCTTTTGATCTAGATCAATATTAAATTTAAAAAAAAAAAAAAAACAACAGAAATTATTAAGTTATATTGTTTCTCGTTTTCTTTCTTTTTTATTATTATAATGAAAACTATTAATGAACTGAAAATTAATGGTGACTAAAATATTAACAAAAGTAAAACATTTTAAATTTTAAATTAAAATCTTAAAGAAAATTTTTTTATATCAAAATTATGAATATACGTGTGCCTATGTATATATAAAGCCCATAATTTTTGAGTTCTAAATAACGCGTAAAGTCTCACAGAAGACGTGATATTTCATGACGTAAAAGTTTTTGATGTCGAACTCAACTCACATCTTTGACACTATCCACTTTAAATAAATACAGTAAACATGTGGGTTGAATTAGTTTGACACTTGTAAGTCAAAATGTAATTATTTAATATAGATAAATATTTTTCATATAATAAAAATATATATGAGAGATAGTGACCTGGGCCAACCGATGAGTGCTGGTTCAGCACGAAATGCATCTTGCGGGGCATTTATTTTTTATTGTATCTTTTATTTATATGAATTTAAAAGAATATGTGGTAGTATTAAAGTTATTTAATATATTTCTAAAGATATTACACGTGGGAAATGGAAATGTGAATAACTCCGTGCGTGTGTGTGCGTAATTAAAAAAAATACATATATTAATCTTTAATTGAGTTTTGAAGTGTATATCGGTTCTAGAGATAATCTCTGTAATGTCTTCGCTCCTAAGCTTTTACAAAGGGGTAGAAAAACACAATCCGATCGAAACTCGGCTGAACAACTCTTAAAACCGTTGTGCCGCAAATAGCTTTACGTATCCACTTCTGTTAACAAGACTGTAACAAGTGCCCGATGTTTTCCTCTAGCAGTTTATATATCTCTCTGAGTTCTTTTGTTAAGTCTTATCTGCTACATTCCAAAAACTTAATCGCGTGTTTTCCAAATCCGTTTTATTGTTCTTACTTTAATTAGATATTTTTATCTCTGATAAAAATAATCCCACAACTTGTTTTTAATTATAATTATTTTCCATTATAATTATTTTTACTTTCAATAAAATAAATCGAAAACTTCTGGAGTAAATAGTCTCTAGTAAACTCGCTGTAAAGTCACCAACCAAGGCAGCGGTTGGTGGCCGAAGGCGGAGGATGCTAAGAATCCCCTGATTGCGGACCCAGGCTGCCATTTGATGACGACTTTTTATTTAGGTACTTACAACTGCAGATCACTTTCAAGTGAAGGAAGATTGCAAGAATTAGAAGAAGAACTCTCTTATATTAAATGGGACATTATTGGACTTTGTGAAGTTAGAAGAAAAGGTGAAGAGACAATTGATTTAAAAAGTGGACATATACTCTATTATAAAGGCACAAATATTGGAAATACAAGTGGAGTAGGATTCATTATAAATAAAAAGTGGAAGAACAATATTGTGGAGATTGATGGTGTATCGGACAGAGTGGCAAGATTAGTTATACAACTTAATAGCAGATACCAAATGCAGATAATTCAGGTTTATGCCCCAACAAGTTCTCATAGTGATGAAGTAGTAGAAGATTTTTATATGGATGTACAAAAGGCTTTTGATCAGAGTAAACACCATTTTAAAATTGTTATGGGAGACTTTAATGCTAGAATTGGTAAAAAAATGAAAGATGAAAGTGCTGTGGGTAATTTTGGTTATGGTAATAGAAATGAGAGAGGACATAGACTTGTGGAGTTTGCAGAAAAAGAAAAACTTTATATTATGAATTCTTTTTTTGAGAAAAATGTTAAAAGGAAATGGACATGGAAGCATCCAAATGAAGGTACAGCAGAATTGGATTATATTTTGACTAACAGGAAATACATATTTCAAGATTGTAATGTTCTTAATAAATTTAACACAGGAAGTGATCATCAATTAGTAAGGTGTAAGATACGTGTTAATGTAAAACTAGAGAGACAAAAATTATTAAGAAAAACAATATTTACAGTTGATATTCCTAATCTTCAGAAACATTCTAATGAATTTAAATTAGAACTTACAAATCGGTTTCAAGTATTAGTAGATTTTGAACATGATTCAGATTTGAATGAAATTAATATGAAAATAACTGATACACTTTTGAAAACTGCAACAAAGATAGCTGGTAGAAAGAAACAGCAATTGACCAATAAAATTTCTACTGAGACTAGAGAATTTATGAAGAAAAGAAGGAATATGAAGATATACAAAAATGATGCATTAAAAAGAATTGAATATCTCGAATTTTGTAAAATGGTGCAGAAAAGAGTTGAAAATGATATAAGAAAGTATAACTGTGAACTAGCAAAGAAAGCTGTAGAAGAAAATAAAAGTCTTAAGAATGTAAAACAACATTTTGGTATTGGTAGGAAATTTATATCTGCAATAAGAAAAAAAGATGGAATTATTACTAAAAGGAGAGATGACATCATGAAATTGGTAGAAGATTTTTATCAAGAATTATATAGTAATAAAGAACAAGTACCTCCTATATCTATTACATCTTCCAAATTGCCCAGAATTTTAAATGAAGAAGTGAGACATGCAATTAAATGTATGAAGAAAGGAAAGGCTCCAGGTAATGATGGAATTATAATTGATATATTAAAAGAAGCAGGTGAAGAAATAGAAAATTTTTTAGCAAAGTTATATACCAAATGTCTAAATGATAAAGACGTTCCGGATGATTGGAAGAATGCAGTAATAATATTAATATTTAAAAAAGGTGATAAAGAAGATATTAGAAATTACAGACCTATCAGCCTTTTATCAGTTTTATATAAAATTTTTACCAAGATAATTACTACTCGTCTACAGAGAACATTGGATTTCCACCAACCAAGAGAACAAGCTGGATTTAAAAGTGGTTTTAGTACAGTAGATCATATCCAGGTATTGAGAGAAGTTATAGAAAGGGCAAATGAATATGAGTTGCCATTATGCTTAGGATTTGTAGATTATGAAAAGGCATTTGATTCTATAAACATTTCTTCAGTGATTAAAGCATTAGATCATCAAGGTATAGATCCAGGATATTGTCATATTTTAAAGAATATTTATAAAAATGCAACAGCAACAATTAGATTACATAATGACACTGGGAAAGTCAACATTGAGAAAGGTGTAAGACAAGGTGACTCCATATCTCCAAAACTTTTACAGCAGTGCTGCATGAAGTATTTTGTGGATTAAAATGGGAAACTAAAGGAGTGAAAGTAAATGCTGATTATTTAAGTCATTTAGATTTCGCAGATGATGTAGTTGTTTTTGCAAATAATGCTTCAGATCTGCAGGAAATGTTGCAGGAATTATCAGATGAAAGTAGGAAAGTAGGACTAAAGATAAATGTTAAAAAGACTAAAGTAATGTTTAATCGATTTGCTCAAAATATGAAAATAAAGATTGATTATGATGAATTAGAAGAAGTTAACAGTTACAAATACCTTGGTCAGATTATTAATACAGATGGAAACATAATGGAGGAAATTAATCATAGAATTAAACTTGGTTGGAGTGCTTTTGGTAGAAATAACTTGATTCTAAAAAGAAATATGCCTATGTGTTTGAAAAGGAAGGTTTTTAACAAATGTGTTTTTACCAGTTCTTACTTATGGATCTGAGACTTGGACACTTAATAGAAGAGCAATTCAGAGACTTCAGACCACTCAAAGGAGTATGGAGAGATGTATGTTGGGAGTAACAAGAAGAGATCGTAAATGTAATGTATGGGTAAGAGAACAAACAGGTGTTACTGACCTCATTGAAAAAATTAAAAGATTGAAGTGGAGTTGGGCTGGACATATTGTTAGAAGAGATGATAATAGATGGACAATTGAAATTCCAAGAGATTGTAAAAGACCCAGAAAGAGACCACATGTGAGATGGATGGATGAAATAAGAAAGTGTGCAGGGGTGATGTGGAGAAGAGAAGCTAAAGATCGGAGAAGATGGATTAAACTTGGAGAGACCTTCATCCTGCAGTGGATTGATAATGGTTGATAATGATGATGATGAAACTCGCTGTTTATTTCTCATACCAAATACAACACTTCCTCCCCTCACTCCAGAAGTTAGAGTTTATTTACGTTACACATAATCATCCAATATGCACGCGGTTTCCCTTTTCAGCTTGGAGAAAACTTGTTTTTCCTATTAATCAATATAACCTTGAAAATTGTGTGAACTCTTTTTTTTTCGCCACCTTGAGTGCTTTTTCTCTCGCTTGGAGAGACTCTGGGTTTTTTCCAGTTCTGCGGTTTTTGTCTCTGACCGCTTCCGTTCTAAAAAATCTTCTAACGTGTCAATTTCATTTTCACTTCGGCAATCTTTTCCTGTAGTTCCATTTCATACTGCTGCCAACTCTCTACCTGTTCAGATAATTGTGACGTTGCGAGTTCGCTTTTTAAATCGTTCAATTTCAAAAGTCTGACATTCTGAAAATTTGCTTTGTAATGTTTTACTAAATTCTGAATTTTGTTGTTCAAGTTCTTCTTTTAATTTATTTAATTCATAAACATCCAGTTTTAATTTGTGCACTTCTTTTGATAGTTCTTTAAATTGCAAGTTGAGTTGTAGCTCCGATTGCATCTTTCTCTCAAGCATGGCAGCTAATTTTTGGTTACGTGACTCCAATTCTTGTAGTTTAGTGATCTGTCTTTGTCTTTGTGAAAAAGTCCTATCTCTCATGGCCATGCTTTGTCCCTTAGTTGATACATAGCCAATGGTATACGTTGTATCATCTGTGCTTGGATTACATTTTGTTTGTCGTGGTTTTTTGCATACAGCTGTTAAATGTCCTTTAAATCCGCAGTTAAAACAGTTTTCTTTTCTCCATTTACAATTTTTAGATACATGGCCAGTTTTACCACAGCAGAAACATTTCACTGTTAACATTTTCTCTCTATAAATATTTTCATTCTTCGGCTGCTGGCATTGATATGTTTTGTAAACTGCCATCTTTCTGGTCTCTTCTGAGTTGTTTCTAAAAGCTATGGCTTGCTCAATTACTGCTTCATATGCTATTTCTTTTTTAATAGCGACTTCGTATGATAAGTCACTTTCCGTTAACAATGTCTGTCGCAATCTTTCGTCATACATTCCTCACAATAATTGATCCAGCAAAGCTTGTTCTAAAAATTCGCCATAATCACAGTTTTTTGACAGCTGTTTTAATGCTATATCATAGTCTTTAATTTTTTCCTCCCTGGCTTGCTTTCTTTTTCTCAGAGTTAATCTAGCTATGTGTCTAGACGCTTTGGGCTAAAATAGTCAGTTAATTTTTTAACTATATCTTCAAAATGTACTCCATCAGTTATCGGTCCGTCCCATAATTTATTAATAATTTCTATGAGTTTGCGTCCTCCTAAACATAAAAGTGCAGCCACTTTTTTTTCATTATTTTTTATCCCATTTAACTTGAAAAAATTTTCCAATTGAATTAAATAGAGAGGACATTCCTCAGCATTTTCAATGCTAAATTCAGGAATACTGCTTTGTCCTAATGACATTTTACTTGTTTCCGAATGTATCGATTGATTTTCTCATCTGGCTTATTCCTTCAAGTTTTACTAGGTTCGAAACTTAGACTGCGCCAATCTTATAATGTCTTTGCCCCTAAGTTTTTACAGAGGGTAGATAAACACTTACAATCCGATCGAAATTCGACTGAACAACTCTTAAAACCGTTGTGCCACAAATAGCTCTTAATAGCTTTACGTATCCACTTCTGTTAACAAGACTGTAACAAGTGCCCGATGTTTTCCTCTAGCAGTTTATATATCTCTCTGAGTTCTTTTGTTAAGTCTTATCTGCTACATTCCAAAAACTTAATCGCGTGTTTTCCAAATCCGTTTTATTGTTCTTACTTTAATTAGATATTTTTATCTCTGATAAAAATAATCCCACAACTTGTTTTTAATTATAATTATTTTCCATTATAATTATATTTACTTTCAATAAAATAAATCGAAGACTTCTGGAGTAAATTGTCTCTAGTAAACTCACTGTTTATTTCTCACACCGAATACAACAATCTCTAGTTTAGTAAATGATTAGTAATAATCATTACTATATTTATCTAAAGTAAATGCTGTCAAAAATGTGGGTTGAGTTAGTTTGACACTTGTAATTCAAAATGTAATTATTTAATATAGATAAATAGTTTTTGCATAATAGAGATATAACGAATGAGTTCTGGTCCTACATGAAATGCATCTTGGGGGTCATTTGTATTTTATTGTATCTTTATTTCTATGAATTTAAGAGAATATGTGATAATATTGAGGTTATTTAATATATTTTTGATATCATCTACATATTTTGTATCATTAATCACTGCACATGAAATAAGAATAATTCAGTTGATAATTTAGTCAGAAATTAATTTCTAAGATATCAACTTTTAATTTTTGTTTGAATATATAGAGATTAATATGTTTAAACATCTTTTGTTTTACAATAATAATTTTACCATTATTATTATTTAAATCATATATATATATATATATCAGGCTACCTATTACTTGGGAATGCAGGGAATTTGAACACAGACTTTCAAGCACCCTTCAACTATCCACATTATCTCATATCACTGGTACCCATGACCATACACATGTAGAAAAGATAAATAATCACCAATATATGTACTTCATGCTGAACCAGCACTCGTCAGTTAGTCCAGATTCTCATCTCCCACACACATATATAATCATTGCTCAGTTTATATTAAGATAGCAAATCTTCATACTTTAATGGACAGGCTTCAATCTACTCCAACTCCTCAGCCATCCATACCTTTGAAAATCTGCTGATGGAATGTCCAAATCCCATACTGATGCCAATGTTATTATTACGCCCATGTTGGTCTCAAGTCACTCTGACCCCTCATGTATAGAACCATATCCATTTAAATATATAGAAGAGGGATAGGCAGGATGCAGGCTTGATGTGTAATATTTGAAATAAAGGCATTCTTCATATACCTGGAATGAAGAATGCCTGTATTTCAAATATTACACTATTACTTGGGAGCAAATTGATCAAAATTTTTTAGATATGCCTTTATTAGTTTTTTGTTTTTTTAAAGAATATTGCTGTCTAATTTTATGGCAATGAAAATATGTGTATAAAACTTTGATATTTCTTTAACAATTTAGTTATGCTTGTCTAATCATGCATAATTAGTGTTAACCAGGTTATGCAGAGTCAAAACTCTCCATACAGAAGCACCACACAGTGCAAGCCTGGATGGAGAGTTTTACCTCTGTGTAAACAGCTTGGGTAAGCATAAAGAATGGTGATCATGTGATGTTTGGTGGTTAACCAGATTACTGTATTTTTGCATAAATTAAATTACAACAATGATTTAAAAATATATATTTTTCAGAATAACTTTTGATAGCTAAAGGAAAACAACATTGAAGCAGATCTCATTCATTGCTTGAAATTTCCATTTTGAAGCAGTTTTTTTTTATTACTAACATAAATTTTATTAAAATACTGGAGATTCCTAACACTTTGTTTATCAATTAAAAATGTTTATTTACAAAAAATTCTAAATTAGCTTTTGTAGTCAACATATTTTTGAGAATCATTTTTACATCATAAACACATGCATATATATCATCCTCATTCTTATTATCGATACCGATGTATTATGTAATAGACCTGCTGCCTGTGTTTGCAATCGCAGAATGCCATACCTTTCTCCAGTGGAGAGGGGGTGTTTATATGGTAGAATGTCATACTAAAAAGACAAATTTTTAACAATATAAAAAGTATATATTTGTACACAATAATAATAAACACATTATGATACTAAATAAAAGCAGGTAGTTGGGTCTTTTAATATGACATTTTGCCACCACAAACATACTAGAGAAACATATGACATTCCGCCAACACAAATATGGTCAGAAGTACTTCATTATCATTTTCAACCATTATTGATCTGATAATGCAGAATGAAGGTTTCTCAAAGTTTAGTCCACTTATTCCAATTTGTAGATTCTCTTTTCCACAACACCAGAAAATTTCCTTAATTTCATCCATTCATCTCACATGCAATCTCTTTTAGGGTCTTTTACAATCTCTTGGGATTCAATTCAAAACATCAACATTCTGTGCCTTATCATTTCTTGTAGGAATATTTCCAGCCCAGCCACATTTCAGATATTAATTATTCTAATGATATTATTGATACCTGTTTGTTTTGAACCCATACATATATCTTACATAAACTATTTTAATAGCACGTGAATTTTAGTAGGCCCATATGGATAGCTATTACTTTTTACCAAATACTTGGATTATTAATAATTATTTTTTATTAGATTAAAAATTACTGTGGTTTATATAATAAAGTATTGCACTGTACATAGAAGAATGTTGTAATTATAAATTTATTTAATGCACATTGATTACGTAAGTAATATTTACTAAGGCAATACACCTTTAAGCATGTGCACTTGAAAATATGAAGGTAGGGACTTCTACAGAATTGTGGACTTAATCAGTGAAGTATTGAATAGTTTCATGCTCTCAGTTCTAACCACTTCAGCTTCACCTAAAAGTAGGTTGAAGAAAAGAAGGTTCCCATCTTTTCTTCCAAAAAGTAAGCTTGTGGTTAAGATCTGTAGAGGTCCTTACCTTCATATTTTCCAGCACACATGCTTAAAGGTTTATTGCCTTGGTAAATATTACTTATAGAAGAATGTTGTTATTATTTATTTGATATAACTTCTGATAAAATATTTTATATTGCGTAAAGTTTACTTTGAAGATTTAGTCAAGACTGTACCTATAACAGAGCCTTAATCTATTTTTGAAAATAAATATTTCATGTCAATTATTGAAACTATTAACTATCATTATCACGTGCAATAAACTCAAAATAAAAATTATTGACAATTATTATTTTTCCATATTTATACTTTATGCATTGACTATTAAGGTATGTAATTGTACTTAATACTACCATTCTTTTTCCATTTTGTACAAAGTAAACATATTTTCTTCAAATAATTTTATTTTCTTGTAGTTTTAACTGTGTAGCAGACATTTTCAGAATTTTCATTAGTTTCTAATTTCATCAACTGTCCAGCAGTCTTTTTCAGAGTTTGGTAATGCTTGTAGCTAATACATGCTCTGAAGAAGACTTTTGGACAGTTGAAACTGTAATGAAATAAAAGTATTTGAAAAAAAAGTTTACATTGTATAAAGTGAAATAAGTATAAAAATTGTTAACAAAATAGAAAACTGTTTCATGATTCAAAGGCAATTCATTATATCAGTAAATTAAAAACACCTGAAACCCCATCCAGAAAATTAAAAGCTAAATGAATCTGCAATGTATATAAACAAATTATAAGTAATCCAATTTGTACAAATGTATTACTTTAGCAGAATGTTAAAAGAGAAAAAAAGAAAATTTTGTTTCTGGTGGTGGTCTGCCAAAAGTATACTTAGTGCATTATAAAAGGCTTGAATTTCAGTTTTTCCCTTTTCATAATACTCAATTAACAGATATTTAACACAATATTTTCCACTATGCTTTAATGTATGGTTTTAGGCTCACAACAAATTTCAAATATGGAGAATTATAGGATATATAATTAATTAACCTTCTAGCATTCTGACAGATTTCTTTGTTCCAATTTGCTTTAAGCTTTCACTTTAATATTAAACCATTATTATTTATCAGAATATAATAAATTTGATCTCATTTGATAGATATTTTTGTTTAGAAATTAAATACATTTTAAAAAAGCACATTTAATTTTTGAAATTATTTTAAAAGTTAGATTTTAATAAAAACAAAGCAGTTTTGTCATCAAATTTCAGGTGGAGCAGATTCAAATATACTATTCTATCATTCTCTTTCTTCTCTACAGTAAATTTAATCCTTTTATCTATTTTATTAACTTATACAATAAATAAATCTATTTGCCTTTGTGATCTGTTGAATATTAACAAGTAATCATCCATGTATCTCCTAATAAATAATGGTGCATTATCTTTTCCAATTCTTCCATATAAACTGTGCTCAAAATCCTACTTAAAGCTTTCCCTATTAATAAACCCTGCTTTTGCTTATAAAAATTCTCTTTCAACATAAACATAATTTCTTTACAACATATATTTATAATTTGTTCTAGTTTTTCTCTAGGGTATTTCTACTCTTTTATTACTATCTCTCTCATATCTACCTATTAATATTTCTATTACTTTTTTACATTAATATTTGTATACATCAATACATCCATTTTAACCAAAGTTAACCTATAATTACTATATTCTTCCAATATCTTTCTTATATCATTTATTAAAAACCTTATTATTTTTTATAAATGAACTGCTCCCTTTATCTATCTATATTTTTAAAACTTTATTCACTATCCATTTAGAAACCTTATTAACATATGATTTTTTCCTATTTATAATTGGTCTTAGTGGTATTCCCTCCTTAAATATTTTAGATGCTTCTTTGTTTATTACCATTACTTATGCTTGCTCAAGCTGTTAAAATAGGAAAAACTCCCCATATAGTAGTGCCATTCAATGCAAGCCAGAGCAATAGTGGTGGCTATGGTTATTAAAGAACAAAAGACACAAAAATATATAGATACTGAACTGGGTTCAGACTATATGACTATATAAGCTAATGAGCTTGGATTGAAAATATTATTGTGTTTTTAATTTTGGACTCATAGTTCTGCAGTCAACTAAAGAGATAAAAGGTGACTACTGGAGGGTCACATTAGATCCTAAGATCTAGATGCAATGCTCTCATATCCAAGGTTCCTCACTGATGAAAGCTACAAGCTAGAAACTAGTCTGGGGATATTAAATGAGTAGGCACTAGGTAGGGATTTTAGGCACAAACCTCCTTGCCTCCATTGATTACTCTGGCTTAATGTATGAAGAGTTTTTGCCTGTTTTAGATGATTATCATGTGACGTTTTTGTGGTTTTATATGCTCTTTTCTAAAAATAAAAATGAGATATGTTCATAACATATTGTAGGGTGTGTCAGAATAAATAAAATAACTGTTACTATAATAAAATAATTAGTCATGGATGCATACTACTAATAGTATAATAATTAAATATCAAATGAGAAGTAATTAGTTCTTGAAAATTAGTTAATTAGGGAAAAGAAATACTACAAAAAGACTACTCAGAATTTTTTCTTAATTCAAAATTGACTGGTATAAAGATAGAATTGAGACACCTTATGAAGTCAATAAATCTTAGTTTTTACAAACTGATGTAGGAATATATAATGCATACTAATGAAAATGTAACTGGTTGTTTTTCCAATCTGCCTGTAACACCATCTGTGATTCACACATGAATTACATACATAGTTTAGCTATTCATCATGAACATTTTGAAATACAATGTTTAGATCATGAGTTATGTTCTAAAATGTAATATCTTCATATATGATCTTTCTCTTCCTGCCATCATAAAATCTTACAAGCCACTTGAAAATGTTCTTGTACCAAATAACTTCACTACCATAAACAGTTTGAATCATTTAAAATATTCTGAAAATAGCTTTTCCTAGTTTGAAACAAAACTTAATGTCCTCACATTGTTCCATTGTGGGACAAAGTATAAAACATAGCCACATTTCATGTCTCATCATTCAAGATCCAATTATGTTAGTATCTTAAAATGTTTGTAATGCATGTGAATGATCATGGAGAAGAAATAGATGAGTAGAAAATGAAGAGGACTCTATGGAAAGAAAAAAAGTAGAACACAATAACTATTTGTTACAATTATCATCTTTATTGTTAGTATTATGATAGTTTTTGTTTATGATGTAATATACTCACAATGAAGCGTAAGAATATACTTTAAAAAGGATTGGGTTTGAACTACATCTGACTCACTTTTTAAATTCTAAACAAAACTTAGTGGGATCCAATAAAACAATAAGAAGTAAAAGAGATACACTAAGATAGAGGATCAGCATTACACTATACTAACATCTATTTTCAAGGGAGATGGTGTCATTTTGATGCCCTTCAATGAACACTTAAGATATATTTTGACAATTGGTGAATACCAAACTTAGAATTCTGAGTAATCCACCTCAGTAAATTGTACCTTCTTTGGCAAATTCTTTTAAACTTTATAATTCATTTATTTTGTTTTACAAATGTTAATACTTAATACATTGCACAATGTTTCATCTTATCTTGTTTAGTCTGTATTTTCTATTTTAATCTTGAAGGATTAAAAGTGCAGATTAAAGTGGAGATACTGTTCGAAGATTAAATATCTGACCCCACACTAGAAAAAGTTTGAAAACCCTAACTTGTAGTACTAAAATGCCATCTAATAAACATCAATAAAGCAGTGTTTAAGCTAAAAACAAATTGCTTAACTTCATATTTGATATATATGCTTCAGATATTTTTGCCGCTATTTAAAATATTAGGGAAGAACAAATATCTTTATGCTGTTCTTCCATAAAAATAATTTAAATAATTGTAGAATATTTACAAGACGTCTATAAATTTGGTTAATAACTGGTTAATTAAAAATGAATGAAAAATTATATATATATATAATTGTAAAAAAAATGCATGTAATTTATTTTATTTATTATATTGTTATATAGTCAATTATTTTGTAATTACTGGATTTATATGAAGATTTTGATTTATTTTAATGATTTATATTGGTATTAATTGTTTTAATTTCATTATTGAACACTAGATGGTTTTATGTTTGTAATAGTTCGTTAACTTAATAAATTATTAACATTTGAAAAGGGCACCAAATCAGATGTACAAAAGGCTTTTTATGTATATAAAAAATTTGATATTTATATAGCTGTTGTAAGAATTTATTATTTTCTGATTATTATTAAAATATTAGTAATTATTTTTTGATATCTCCATTTCTCATCTTTATATATATATTTTAGAATTTTATATATATTACAAAAATGTTATATATAGTGTAAATATTACATTTATAGTTTCTCTCTATACATAAACGTAAATGTGTTAATGTATTTTTGCATTGTGTTTTTATCAAATGTTATAATAAATTAAAATGATTTAAATAATTATTCTTATCATAGCTATTTTTAGAATTTTATTTAAAACAATACTTTCAGTTATTTTCATGTAATAGTAATTTTAAATCTTCTAAGCTTTTAAAATTTACATTTTACTTAAGTTAATCTAACGGATCAGAATATTAAGACACTTTATAGAGAAAAAGTTAATATTTTGAATAAACTAAACAATTCTAATTTAAAAATGCAGAAAACTGAAGAGGTTTATTATTAATAACTACTTGGAGATTGGAAAGATGTTTTTCAGTTTTGTTAATACTTATTTATTAAAAACTGCACATTTGAGAATTAAAAAAAAATTCACAACGCTAAAAGTTATACTTCAAAAGAGCAAAATAGCCAAAAAGAATATATATATATTATTGTTATATGCAGTACTTACTTTCAAATGTAATATTTTGCTTTAAAAGTTTGTTAAAAAATAACATCTATTATTCAACATACAATTAAATTTTCATTTTGCTTAATCCTGTGAGTTTATTTCTTGAAAACAATAAAACTTCAATTTAGTATTTTGGAAAGTATTTATTATGAAAGGATTAGGAGAAATTATTTATATAAAAGAATTATGGGAAATATTCATTAGGAAAGGATTATGGGAAATATCGTTAAAGGATTATATAGAAAAACAAATAAACATAATCAACAGTTTTTCAGTTTTCAAAAAGGTAATATAAATGACATATTGACCAATTGTGAAAACACGATCATTTAAAAAAAATCTTTTCCATTCATTAAAATAAATAAATATTTCTTCGTTTTTTCAAAGTTATGAAAAACAATCCAGTAATATTTACTAACATCAAACAAACTTCTCTGGTCTTCTAAATTAAAGTCAAATGTGAATCTATGGATTTTTAATAATAATATATAGAGAATTAGAACACAGATTTTCCAGATCCCTTTTGTTATTCACTCTTTCTTATAAAATCGATACGTATGACTACGGTTATATGAGATAGAGTGAATAGCAGAAGAAATCTTGAAAGCCTATGTTCATATTCCCTACATTACATTTAAACTCCAAGAACATGAATTATGCTTATTTCAATAATAATAATAATAATAATAATAATAATAATAATTCAATTCAATTCTTTATTTATTTAATGTACATATCAACAGCATTTAGCCAATTATAGATTGCACAGTAATACAAATCTAAATAAGCATTAAAAAAAATAATAATAATAAAATAAATAATACCAATAAAATAGAAAATCAATAAAATGCACAAATAAATAAAAAGGCAATATATCAAATGAAATTAAGGATAATATTTTTTTATGAGGACTTGGGTGAATTGTTTAAAATCCAAATTAAAAACATCATCATTACCAAAATCTTTGTTATAAGTTCTAGGTAAACGAAATAAAGGGGAAAATCTTAATACATCAGATTTACAATTTTTCAGTTCAAAAACATTATGAGTACGAGTATTATAATTTTTTTTTTTAATACCTAAGTTAGAAAGCAAATTAGATACAGAAATATTCTGGGAGATGAATTTATGAAGAAGTTTGAGATCTCTTGTTTTTCGTCTCAGTAGTAAATCAATATAGTGTTCATTACTTAAACTATTTAATTTTGCAAATTTGTCAAAAACAGACTGAATTCTTATGATATCTGTCCTGTTATGAGGATTCCATATAATTGAACCATACTCCAAGATGGGAAGAACTAAGGATATAAAAAGTTTAATCTTTATAAATTTATTAAATGCTTTTCCATATCTGTAAATAGCTCCTACAATTTTAAGAGATTTATTCACCATAAAATTAATGTGATTATGAAAAGATCCATTATTGGAAAATATTATTCCGAGATCTCTTTGATGATCATTTGTTATAATTTTAGAGTCCCCAATATAATAGGAAAACCTTAAGACTTCAGATTTTCTAGAGTAAGAGACAATGGAGCACTTATCCATATTTATATCTATATAATTATATTCACACCAATTCAAGAAATTATCTATATCACTTTGAAGTAAAAAACAGTCATTAATAGAATAAATATGCCTAAAAATTTTGCAATCATCTGCATAATATAGATGTGAAAATTTAATGCATGTTTTTAGGTCATCAATGTATACATTAAATAATAAAGGTGCAAGAACACTGCCTTGAGGCACCCCAGTGAAGCAATAATAAGGTAATGACAATTTACCATTAAACCTCACACAAGACATTCTATCCCTAAGAAAAGAGTCAAACCAATTAATTAATAATTTAGAAAAACCTAACCTACAAAGCTTCTGAAGAAGAATTTTATGATTAACTCTATCAAAAGCCTTGGACATATCAAAATAAACAACATCTAACCTAGATTGATTCTCAATTGAATTTGAAATGTGATCAAAAATAGTTAGCAAATTTGTTTCAATGGACCTATTAGGCAAAAATCCATGCTGCTCTGGTGCCAAAACCTTAGAGACATCCAAGATAATTTTATTATACAAACATCTTTCAAAAATTCGAGCAACAGTGTGTAGAATTGAAATAGGCCTATAGTCACTTACCAAATCTCTAGATCCTTTCTTAAAAATAGGAACAACTTTAGCAATTTTAAGGGAAGTAGGAAAAGTACCATTTGCTAAAGAGCAATTAAAAATATGCAAAAGAGGAGAAGCAATGTATTCAGCACATCCTTTATAAATGAAAGCTGGAATATTGTCAAGGCCCACACTAGAATGTAATTTAAGCTGCCCAATAGCAAAAATAACATCAGATTCAATAAATGAATCAAATGTTATCCTTTCTTCAACTAGATCATTATTTTCAGTCAAATCAGTAAAAGAATTAGATTGTTTAAAAAGCTCTGAGAAATAATGAGAAAAATCATCAGCAACTAGATTAGAATTATTATTCTGTAATTTTTTTTTTTTTGTAATACCTAAATCCTTAACTAGAGACCAAAATTGCAAGGGATTATCAGAAATATGACTTTCAGTATTTTGTATAAATTTTTGAAAATCTCTACGATATATAACCTTTGACAATCTTCTATAATTAATAAAATTGTTATAATAATTTAAGTTCTTAGTTTTCCAATATTTACGATGATGAAATGATTTCCTTTTAATAATTTCTTTAAGAGAAACTGAAAACCAGCGAGGAAAATGTTCAGTTAAAAAAATTTTCTTAGGAATGTATTTGTCAATTAGTTCACAAAATGATTGTTCAAAAAATTTCATACAGAAATCTACATCAGATGAAGAATACAAATTTTCCCAGTTAAAATTGGATAATTGTAAACAAAGACCCAAATAATTTCCTTTTCTGTAGTTTCTTTTCATAGTTTTAAAGGGACAGAGTCTATTAAATTTAATATTAATATAAAATTCTAAGGGAGGATGATGCAAGTCAATGGAAAAAGGAAGAGAAGAAGTAGTTAAACATTCAATTGTAGGAAAATTACTGAGAATATAATCCAATGTGTGATCATTAAAATTGGTGTATGGATTAAATTGTTTTAAATTCAACAAATTGCAAAACCGAATCATTCTCAATGCTTTAGATGAAAAAGAGACAGAATCTATGATAGTAGTACCCGAATATAAATCCAGAATATTTAAATCTCCGGTAATAATAAAATTATCATAGCCAATCAGAAAATCTTCAAGTGATGTCAAAAAATAATCAAACTCCAACAATGACAAAGTGGGTTTGAGGTAAACATTACCCAAAATAAATTTAAAATTGTGATTTAAAGTAATTTCACACCATGTAGATTCACAAAAAGAAGAAGAAAAAGAAAGTTCTTTATAAAAAACATCTTTATGAAGAGCAATCAGAGTACCACCACCTCGAGAAATATTATCCATAGATCTGTCAGTTCGCAAAATACTAAATCTATCATCAAGAAAAGAACAATCAGGAAATTGTTAATTTAGCCAAGTTTCTGTAAGTAAAATAAGATCAAAATGTTCTGTTTCAAAAAATTGCTTTATTTGAACACATTTAGTTCTCATACCTTTGACATTCATGTAAAACAAGAAAGGCCTACCATGTTACCCACAAAGATAATGCAAACAACACAAATAAAAACAAAGAGAAAAAGAAAGAGATAAAGAAAAAATAAAAATAAAATAGATAGTAAAACAAAATAAATTCTCTTAAAACCTTAGAGAACTGGCCAGAGATCCATAAAAAAAAAAAAAAAATAAAAAAAATAAAAATAATAATAATAATAATAATAATAATAATAATAATAATAATAATAATAATAATAATAATAATAATAATAATAATAATAATAATAATAATAATAATAATAATAATAATAATAATAATAATAATAATAATAATAATAATAATAATAATAATAATAATAATAATAATAATAATAATAATAATAATAATAATAATAATAATAATAATAATAATAATAATAATAATAATAATAATAATGTAAAAACCAACAATAATATATAAAATTATACAATGTAAAAATATTAAATGCATACCCACAATGTTTTTAAAAAAGAAGAAATATAAAGAGATTGGAAACAAGTAATGGGTCTAGAATCATATTAGTACATATTTAAAAATCAATTTATTATTGATAGATACTGAACATATGATAAAGTTAGATGTGAGAGATAGTCACCTGGGCCAATTGATGAGACCTGTTTCAGCATTAAATGCATCTTGGTGGTCATGTGGTCTGGAGACTATTAAGTAAACGTAAAAAAAGTAATAATCTATAAAATCAGAAAAATATTTATCTTTTCTTGTACTATTTGTAATTTACATATTTATAAGTTTTGAACACTTAACGAAGAAAAAGTAATGCTTTAATTACTGCTATAATTTGCTGCACATTTTCAATATTGGTGGTCAGAATTATGTGCAAATATTGCCATGAAGGTGGGATAGCATAATATCTCTATAGCCAGGCAAATAAAATGTAAAATATAAATCATTATTTCTAAAACATGACTAAGAATATGGTCACACTTTTGACCCAGCAAGAATAAAAGTAGTTTACTCTGAGAGGGATGATAGGAAGTATAAATCCAAGGAAGCATGGTTTATCACTAATAACCCCCATGCTATAAACACAAAAGAATCCTGCATTCTCTTATCAAAGAAATGAAATATGTAAATAGGGCATTTACAAATGTGCACTTTATTTAAATGTATTGATTCCTGTGGCAAAATACAAGAGCTATGATTCTGATCGTCAACATCAAAAGTACGCTCAGCCAATTATAATAATAAAAAGCATTACCTTTTTTGTTGGGCTGGATATATTGCTAGATGATAATAGATGGACAATTGAAATCTTACACCAGATTCCAAGAGATTGTAAAATACCCAGAAAGAGACCACATGTGAGATGGATGGATGAAATAAGAAAGCGTGCAGAGGTGATTTGGAGAAGAGAGGTTAGAGATTGGAGAAGATGGATTGAACTTAGAGAGACCTTCATCCTGCAGTGGATTGATAATGATTGACAATGATGATGAAGCAATTATAAAGAGGCATTAAGGATAACCTCAATATACTTATAATTCAGAGTATTTTTTTCAAAGACAAAAATTTTAAAGAAAAGGGAAATTTGATATTCTCACTTTCTCATGTATGAATTATAGTTTTAATGTATCATCAAATGAGAAATGAAGTTATTACAAAAAAAAACACATTGTAGAGGGAATGTAAGCATTGATGTAAACAAGATTAAGAGTTAAACCAATAGAAAACAAGAACAGAAAAGTTTAAAAATATAAAGGTGAGGTGGAATTATAACAGGTAAAAAAATCAGAAGCTATTTAGATTAACAGATTTAAAAAAAATTCCAAATGGAAGCTTACATGTATGATCATGTTTGTTGATACAGTATGACTTTTTAAGAATCTCAGTGCTTCAGTGATCTTACGATAGCGATAGTGACAAATCTGGATAGAATCCTGATGTTTAAACAAGATATCTATTTAATGATCCACATCCATAGCATAGACTGAGAGCAAAATGATGAACATTGGTGAACTGCAGTAGCATTTTCACTATGAATATAGGTCACAATATAGATTTCTCAAATAGCAGGTCCCATCATGTTGGGATATTCTTCGCCAATGTAAGATTAGAGAAACTCAAAATTCTTAGAAGACTAGCATCAACAAAGGTATTGATACAAGTAAATGAATATGGGACATGATATATATTTCTCAAATACCAAGTCCTGTCCAGTTGTGACACTTTCATTGATATAAAATTAAAATAACCATCAAGATCCTTAAACTACCTTCCATTTGGTTTTTTTTTTAAACTCATTAGTCATAGTAACTTCTGATTTTTTTATCTAGTACTGTTCCATCCTTTCTCTTATATTTTTAAAATTTTATGATCGTTTTCTGTTGGTATTTTTGTTACACACCAATGCTGGTATTTCTACAATTGTTTTTTACATTATTCAATCATTAAACAATGCAATCCAGCTGAAACATGAGTATGTTAGTACTATAGATCATCAAAATCTCACTCTGAATAATTTATCTTTTATATATGTGAAATTTAAATGAAAGTAATAAATAATTCTCCACAAGCTATGAATACATTAATAATAATAAAGAATAGAATGGAACATCTATTGTGTAAGTTTTATATGATTATAAGCTTTCTTTTAATGATGTTTCTGAAAATAAATAATGAGTTTTATATATTAGCTTATTATAAGCTATTTATAAATTATTATGAAATTAATGTCATAAAATTAATGAAATGTAAGGTTGTAAATATAAATATCAAATTCACTTAGCTTAACATGTCCTGTAAATCATTGGATAAATAACAGTATTACATAAGTATATTATGGCACCTTTGAAAATAAGAACTATCTTTATTCTCTCTATATGAAATTGTAATTTCCAATTACAATTAGATTGCATAATGATACTGGGAAAGTCAACATTGAGAAGGGTGTAAGACAGAGTGACTCCATATCTCCAAAAATTTTTACAGCAGTGCTGCAAGAAGTATTTTGTGAATTAAAATAAAAAACTAAAGGAGTGAAAGTAAATGGACATTATTTAAGTCATTTAGATTTTGCAGATGATATAGTTGATTTTGCAAATAATGCTTTAGAGCTTCAGGAAATGTTGCAGGAGTTATCAGATGAAAGTAGGAAAGTAGGATTAAAGATAAATGTTAAAAAGACTAAAGTAATGTTTAATGGATTTTCCCAAAATATGAAAATAAAGATTGATTTTGATGAGTTAGAAGAAGTTAACAGTTACAAATACCTTGGTTAAATTATTAATACATATGGAAACATAATGGATGAAATTAATCATAGAATTAAACTTGGTTGGAGTACTTTTGGTAGAAATAACTTGATACTAAAAGGAAATATGCCTATGTGTTTGAAAAGGTTTTTTTTTAATAAATGTGTTTTACCATTTCTTACTTATGGATCTGAGAATTGGACACTTAATAGAAGAGCAATACAGAGACTTCAGACCACTTAAAGAAGTATGGAGAGATGCATGTTGGGAGTAACAAGAAGAGATCGAAAACACAATATATGGGTAAGAGAACAAACAGGTGTTATTGATCTCATTGAAAAAATTAAAAGATTGGAGTGGAGTTGGGCTGGACATATTGCTAGAAGAGATGATAATAGATGGACAATTGAAATCTTGAACTGGATTCCAAGAGATTGTAAAAGACCAGAAAGAGATCACATGTCAGATGGGTGGATGAAATAAGAAAGTGTGTAGGGGTAGTGTGGAGAAGAGAAGCTAAAGATCAGAGAAGATGTATTGAACTTGGAGAGACCTTCATTGCAATGGATTGATAATGGTTGATGATGATGAATTTCCAAAATGATTTATGCTACATTTAAGCTTGAGCCCTTTTACAGAACATTCTCATTCCAAATATATTACTAAGAATTATTTTTGAAGGCTGTCTCATAAGGAGACATTTTATTCAACTTGCAAATAATTTTACTTTACCTTTATCAAGGCCCATTCATTCAGTCGGATAAAAGCAGAATTCCTCATTTATCTGACCTTCCAACTGTATATATTGTAAATAAATGAACACTGATACCTGAACAGGTGGAAACTTATTACTAATGGTGAACTTAGTTCGCCAATTACTCTAGCTACCTTAACATTTTATATCAGAGTGAATAAATGGGATTTGATAAATAAAACATAAAATTATTTGCAAGTTTATTAAAATGTCTCATTATGAGCTTATTTACAGGCTATTTAAATGAGTAATATTTAAGCAAATACATAATTTTCATTTTTAATTTCCTTATCATTATCAAAAACTTAAAAAATAAATGGATCATTATATTCTTTATCATTTACTTATATATGAATATTAAAAATCCATAGTTTATGGGAAAGTTGTTATTTCTGTTTAAATTGCATATCACGTGATCACTATTTCTTATGCTATCACATTACTGTTATTAAAACAAGAAAAACTCTCTCCATAGTGCCATTCAGTGCGTCTGGGGATATTGGATGAGTAGGCACTAGATAGGGATTTTATGCACAAGCCTTCTGGCATCCATTGATTACTCTGGTTGGCACTGAGTGGCACTACTATATGGAGAGAGTTTTCCCTGTTTTAAATTGCATATACATTAAGCTATGCATATTTGGTATATATATATATAATTATTCGTCTGCATTCAGAATGGGTTATATTTACCTATTTAAAGAAGTTTATTTAAACTTCTTTGTATCAATAATTTCAATCTCTATGGCCAAGGTGCAATCTTCAGTGTTTATATATGCATATTAGACTATTAATGAAGGTGAGATTACATCATCATTGTTAAAACAAGGTTGCCTTAACAACAGTTTGATATTGTTGATGGTTATTGATATTGGGATTGTCTAAGTGTCGACTGCTTTTTAATGATATATATATAAATATATGTAATAATAAATATTTTATACAGAATAAACATAATTTCATGTGATAATTACTAAATAGAATATTTGAAATATCCTTGTGTCATATTCAATAACTTTTCTTAATAAAAATTAATCTATTTTCTATTGTAGTTTAGATTTTTTTATATAGAGCAGCAGCCAGAATGTAATCTTTAATCAGTCCATAACCTTAAATGTAAATTGCTTTAGAAAAGGCTGATGCTAATTTTAAAGAGTAGAGATCTGTTGTGTTTGTGCTATAGACTGGTCAGAATCACTATTCATAGTCACTTGAGAATAACAAGCAACAACAAAATATATACTAAAATTTAGATACAATGGTTTTGTTAATATTAGATCAATGTTGTGATTTTCCTTTTGAACTTTGATATGTCCAGTTTATGGATATCTTACCTCTTGTGCAGGTATGGTGATGACGATTGTAGAAGGTAGCTTCTTGCTTTTGCAGTCTCACTTTTCCAATATATAATGGACAATGTATGTAGTGCCATGCAATATATTACATTTGTCTGATGTCTGAATACCTAAAAGTTAGCCGTCTTAGTTCTCAAATGGGCCTCAATATATAGCAAAATCCCCATCTTTAGTGGAAACAATTGGATTCACTGAACTAGCTTTCCAATTCTCCTGTTTATTCTTCTGTTATTGTTCTTTTATTGGTCAGTTTTGACAATTTCATTATTTGAGAGTAAGCTTAGATGATTAGGATGCATTCACAATTAGATGTTTAATTTATTTTTAAACTCAACAATAGTCACATGTTCAATGATAAATAAAATTTTATATTGAGTAAGTGTAATTTTATGTGATATTTACCAATTCTATTTTAACTAAAATTTAAACTGACTTCTAGCTGCAATATTTAATAACTGTCATTAAAATACATAGCTGATTTAAGATTCCTCTCTGCCTGTTATTGTTTTGGATAACCCCATACAAAAAGATCTACAATAGAATAAGAAGCACTCATTTTTCTATTGCAAAAAGTTGTGGAACATAGCTACTAGAGGACAGTTCAAATATTAATTAAAACAGAATTCACAATTATTACTTGACATTATATATACATTGTAATAAAAATAATGAATTATACGGGTAATGGCTGTATCCCCAATTGAGACTGGATAACCAGCGAACAAATATACATAAACGAATAATCAGAATAGTGAAATAGTCTGCAACAACAATATCTCAACAGTTCACTAATGTTCAATCCCTTGATTTACTTTCAGACTGGCTCCTACAAAAATGGTTCCCAATTGGCTCAGTTTATGCACACCTTGGCCCCAGTCCAATTACACTGCATACAAACACATCATAGTATAGCACTGCAACTGACTATAATATTTTTACAGATTCTATCTCTGCAATAGTCCACTTTTAATTCCACTTGAAACTGCTGGAAATTCAACTCTTCATTTAACTGCTATCCGGATGATTTCCTCAAGCTATGGTCTCTCAATCTTTATGGGCCTATTCAGATATTATCTGTGAATATATTTTCACTGAGTGCTACACATTAACTGAAGCACTGAGACTAGATCTCTGCTACACCAGAATTAAACTGGGAAATCAATTGGAGATGCACTCGAATGGTGGACGTACTTGTTAGTACCCTTTTTATAGCTTTCTGATTACTCCTACAATTAATTACCTTCTCCATATAATGTAAGGTATTTAGGTCTATAGCTAATTAAATTGTGCCTTCAGAATTCCTTACTATATAAGGCAATTTAGTCTCTTAGCAAGAAATATTTCTTGGAATTTTATCGATCGCCATTAATTTATTATAAGAGAGACCTCTACAAATCTAAACACAAGATTTGACTTTATAAAGAAAAAAGAGCAGCCCACTCTTATCTTTAATCTATTTTTCTAATTATATAGGCAAATCTAAAGCATTTTGATTTGGGAGCATGAAGCTAATAAATTCTTCAATGATTATGTCCACTATTTCTGTTAAACATTAACGACCATGAAATCTTTCAATTTACAATGAGTTAATAATCAGATCTTAAATTTAGAAATATTTTGATTCAATTGAAAGTTGTAAATATTAATCCTTATTAAGCACGTGAACCCGTAATATTTAATAAGACTATAAACTTAGTACATGTGCCTTGAATGCTTAATTTATTACAAGAGTGACCTCTACAAATCCAAATACAAGATTTGACTTTATAAGGATAAGAGCAAACCACTCTTATATTCAACCTATTTTTCTAATTATATTGGCAAATCTAAGTACATGTGCCTTGAGTGCTTAATTTATTACAAGAGTGACCTCTACAAATCCAAATACAAGATTTGACTTTGTAAAGATAAGAGCAAACCACTCTTATATTCAACCTATTTTTTCTAATTATATTGGCAAATCTAATTAAATTTTTATCAGTTTGCAATCTAAAAAAAAATTCTAGTTTTTCTGGAGTGCACAAACTTGAATATACAATATTTATTCTACAACGGATGTTATTTTATTTATATATATGTAAGTGTTACATTTTGATTTATATGAGTCAAACTTTCTGTGTTTGTAACTGCGGTAACAAAGTCATCAGATAAATATTTTGATAATTATTACTAATTACTTATTAAACTAGAGATTATCTCTAACTTATGCATACATTTTACATCTCAGTTAAAGATTAATATATCTGTTTTTTCATTCTACATAACTGCACGGAAAAATTCAACTGCAGACATATCCATTGTGCAGACATTATTTCAGGTGCGTCGTCAAAAAAAACAAAACAAAAACAGTACATTTATAGTGAATAATAAACGTTGAAGCACCACCAATTTCCAAATCAATAGAAGATAAAGTTAATTTTTTCATCCTTGCATAACTTTATCATGTCTACACATATACACATAGTATAATTTATTTTCTCTGTACATACATATAAACGGTACGAAAAATGGCTGCTTTCAGAGTTGACAAACGAAATGTTGATTTTCTATTTATTAGTATTTTTTAATTAATTAATGAAAGCTGGCTTTTTTAATTAGAGTAAAACAAATATTATTTGTTTGTTTATTTAAAGGATACAGAATTTGATTTAATTACTCATAATTAAAATTAATTGTGATATTTTAA
The DNA here is from genome assembly GCA_028023455.1 of Epiperipatus broadwayi. Classification (NCBI taxonomy): domain Eukaryota; kingdom Metazoa; phylum Onychophora; class Udeonychophora; order Euonychophora; family Peripatidae; genus Epiperipatus; species Epiperipatus broadwayi. The sequence continues at coordinate 2,750,744 of JAQFVV010006353.1, forward strand.
AAATAAATAGTGCATATTCTGAAAGGTAAAATTTGTTGCCAGTAGATAGTGTTATATAAAAAAAGAAATTCAACCCATTCATTACTACAAGGCAGAGAGATATGGTGTAGGGAAAGAGATGACAAATATAAAAATATAGCCTGAAATTGCTAAAAATACTTGAAAAATTAAAGCTGCTCTAAATAGAAAAAGTGCGTCAAGCATTGGTGGTCAAGAGGTCGGCGACAGCTGCTTTACAAGCAGTTGTCCCGGGTTAGCGGGTTCGCTTCCTGGCTGATGCTATGACACATGGAGAAAAAGTGTTTTACCTATGATTGATAATTATATATGGTGAAAATTTGAGATGAATTTGGAAATCAGAAATGTCACGACTGAAAGTTACTGTAATGCTTTACTGCATAATTTCCCACTCCACCACTACAATAATAAATCATGGGAGGGTACAAGTAACACTTTAATTTATATAAATATATTAAAATAAAAAAATGCATTAAAAAGTAAATTTTCTTCAGCTTTTACAATATTATGTGATGTGATGTATTATGGCTTCTCCTTAAACGAAGTCAAGAATATCTCAGCAATTATGCCCAGATAAACCTGTTAGCCACTTTCTTTTCTATTCCCCACTCTAAGTTTTCCCATATTCTGCTCCATCCCATTTCCACAACATAATCTTTGTCAACTCTATGGCCTTTATATCTAAATCCCACTTATCTTTTCCCAAACCCAGCATAAAAAACAATAATTCACTTTCTGTATAATCACTTTTTCCATATTTATTCTTCCATAACTTCATTATATGTACCCTTTCTGTTTTCAAGCATTTACATTCAATTAACAAATGCCTAATATTTTCTATTCCTTCCTTACATAATTTACAAAATAAATCACCCATATTTTTCCATTTACATGTATATTTTTTTGTAACTAAAACTACTGTTCGAGCCTTAAACAATAAACTACTTTCCTTACTATTATCATATATTAACTCACACCTAATATTGTTTATATATATATATATATATATATATAAATAATAGTATATATATATATATATATATATATATATATATTTAAACTCTTTTTACTCTCCATACTATTTCTCCATCTCTCTAACTCCCTATTCTTTATTAATAAATCTATTATTTTATCCCATTCCTTACTACTATAACACTCAACAATCCTCTTAACACAATCATCCCATCTTTTGTACAAATACACTGATATAAATTCTTTATCCAAATCTTTTGCATACCACATTACCTTTCTCACCCATCTTGTTACCTGCCCTTTACTCATAACCCAATTAAATACTATTTTGGCTATTCTTTTATTATCTATAACTGCAATATACCAAACATTTTCATTTTACTTTTTGCATCTTTCATATAAAAACTTGACCATCCCATTTCTCCTTGAATTGCCTTCCTTGCTGTCCATACATCTGCATCCAATTCATGTCTTCCTACTTCCCTTTGAACTTTTTCTAAATAATCTAATACCCTTTACTAAACTAATGCATCATTACATATGTTAACCCTGCTACTGCAACTCTCTTCCATATAATTCTAGCTACATCATATTTATTATATGAAAACACTGTTAATTTCTTTATCAATCCCTTTCTTTTCTTTGCTTCATTTATCAATTTTCCAAATAATTTTTCTGATTACTTAAAATAATTCCCAAATAACTATATCTATTCACCACACTTAATATTTCCCAATAAAAATTCTACATCTTCTCTTTCTCCAGTATTAACCATCATTATATTTGATTTTTCTTCACTAAATTTAATGCCCATCTCTTTACACACCCTTGCACATGTCATCAGCAAAACTTCCATATCTTCTCTTCTTTCTACACATAAAAAAAATCATCCACAAAAAATACTTTCTATTTCTATGCCCATGCCTTACATTATCTTTCGTATTATTTTTACTATTATTTCTAAAAACCTTTTTAATATCTTTTCTTTTATATCCCATGCTCACATAATTCTTTTCAGCTTCCAATTTCTGTTCAAATGCTTCTTTTATATTCAATGTTAACCTATCATTTCTTAACTTAAGCCCTTTTTTTTCATGTGTCAAAGCATCGGCCAGGAAACGAACCTGTGAACCCAGAACAACCACTTGTAAGGCAACTGTGCTGATCACTTGGCCACCAATGAACCCTTTTAAAGCTGCTATTTTTTGTGACCACAAAGAAAAAAATGAATTAAGTTATTAATTAAAAATGATTACTTTTAATAATAAAAATATTATACTTTATGAGCTGTAAAATAGATTTGATTTGTATTTTAAAATCTGCCAAATAATCTTAAAAGGCAGATGTGCCAAGTTTGTTTAAAATATCAACTATTTTATAAAAAAATATGAGTCTAATAGTTGTGCTTTGGCATATACTTCCCTCAAGATTTGTGAGGATATGAATTTGGTTGTAATTATATGTTGGATCATTTCTATCATTTAATACTAAATACTGAATGTCTTTAGACAAATCCACATTTTATTTAAACTTTTCAAATACCTTCAACTGTTAGCAATAGCACACAGATTAGCATATAACAATGTTTTGGGTAATATCATTTCCATTTCTTCTTCAGATGTTACTGGCCTGACAAACGACAGTACTATCATGGGAACTAAACCTGGAAACTATAAATTCTGAATGTTGAATAGTTCAATTGTTTAAAGAATTTATTTTAAATTCAATATTCAGACACTAAAAGTCCAGGTTTGATTCCTATGATGATGCTGTCACTGGTCAGTCCAGCAATACCTAAAAAAAAGGAGAATAAAACCATTCAAAACATTGTGTTATATACTAATAATTCTGTTCAAAATATTGGGTTATATACTTCTGTGTGCTATTACTAATACTTGAATGTATTTGGAAAGTTTAAATAAGGTTTAAAATTTTTTCTAAAGACATTAATACTAAAATGCTATCATTACGAACCTTCTGACAAATACTAAGTTTAGAATATTTTAAAATACTTTGGATTTAAAAGTGAGTTTAAAATTATCTGGAGAATCAAATATATAGAAAAATTGCACTTGATTATACCCATCATGGTGCATTCACTATAAAAAAAAACTTTTATAGTACGATGCAGTTTTTGTATTGAGGAAGTATCATATTAATATATGTATTGATTTTTACAGTAATAAATTAACTGTGGATGCTTATCTTCAGTTTTGACTTAAAGATATGTGCCAAACTAAGTACAGTATGGTTAGATATCTACTATACTTTGATTTAAAGATGATAAGCACTAAAGTAAATACAGTATAGCCAGATATCTTCTGTTTTAATCCATGCTTTGCTTATATGTAATACACGTAGTGGTTAATAGCTTAATTTTGTTTATATGCTTTGATTACAATGCAATATATATTACTTAACTATAGTACAGTAGTAAGAAACCTTTTTACACTTGTGATCCCCATACTCAGACTGAAATTTCACATGATGCATTATATGTTGTTACCATCTTACTATAAGCATACAAGGATACTGTTAATAAAAATTATTTTACCACATACAAATATGTCTTTGATATATGATCTTTGAAAAAAAAACTGCATATTAACAAAGAATGTATAATAATAATAATACTTGGTTCTTAGTAGATCTGTTGATTTGTAGCAATTACAAACTGTTTTAGCCTGTTTTAGAAAATGTATACATTCAAGAACATAATACCATATATCAGCATTAGAAACATATCAGCAAAAAGAAAAAAACTCTGAGAGTAAAAAAAATGAAAGCAATATGAGCAAAGTCCTGTTATCATGCACTGTTTACACAACCGGATCTTTTTTTTTAAAATTATCATTTGTCAAATATTTTAGATATTGGTCATTCCATCGTAGTAGTATTTTAATCATCATTGCTTGATTCAACTTGCTTTGTAAAATGATTCTAGACCTTCAGGGTTTGAATCCATACTGATTTGCTTGTTGAATTGCAAAACCACAAAATTAATTTCACTCACTGTTTAATTACGTTGGCTTTATATAACTGCATGTTTAGATGTAATGGCCTTCAGTGGACAGAAATTTTTGACTTCATCTAAGATGATGGTATTCTAAGACAGTAACGTGCAACCTTTTTATACTTGCCCCCATACTGAAACTGAAATTTGATGTGACCCATTATATATTGTTACCATCATTTTAAGCATATAAGGATAGTAATAATAAAAACCGTTTTACCACATATAAATGTGTATCTTTATATTATATTTCAGTACATACGATTTGATGTAAGATCATTGAAAAAACTGATATTAAAAAAAATGTATAATAATAGTTGGATATTGGTAGATCTATTGATTTGTAGCAATTACAAACTTTTTATCCTGTTTTAGAAAATGTGTACATTCAAGAACATATGTTTTATAAAGAGCTCACAAATACAAGCTTGTTTAATTAGGTCATGTATCAGCATTAGGAAGATATTAGTAAAAAGAACAAAACTTAGAGTGAGTAAGACAAATAAGAGCAATTTAAGCAAAAAGAACAAAACTCTGAGAGTGCGTAAAACAAATAAGAGCAATATAAGCAAAGTGCTGTTAGCATGTGATATTTATACAAAGTGGATTGGAATGTAATGAATGAGGTTTTTAAATGCAAAAGTGTTCAGACACAAAATAATGAGTTTAGCAGTTTTCATGTATATTTTAATAGTGTTTAAGTTTTTGTTTTTTCAATTAAAAATTTATTTTCCTACATGAGAACTTCTCAAAATTTGCACAACCCTCAACAATTTTTCAAACCTCTTGTGGGGTCATAATCCACAGGTTTCACACTGCTCCTGTATTTGCAACATGCATACACACATGCATATCACATGATAACAGCCCAACCTCATCTAAACCATGAATCTTCAATTTGTTAAATCAAGGCAACTTCTATAAATACAAAATGTATATATCTAATCATTGGAAACCAGTTAACCCTTATAACAATCCAACAATCTCAAACTGTTGTCAAGAAACCTTTTAACAATAAAGGTGTGAATATAACACAATCACATTTTATTATATAATATGCATATACAAATAATATTAAGATATATAAACAATTTTTTTAAAAAAAAATATTAATGTTATTAATACCAAATTTGAGAGTGTATCTTTACATATATATTTACTGTCAGTGTTCATTCATGTACATTGACTCAAAAAATAATAATTAAAATTTATTCTACCATATGTTCAAGACTCTTTCTACTACATTTAAATTTTCTGAAGGAGCATAATAATGTCTACTCAAAACATTTTACATATGCATATTATGTTAGCCATTGCAGGAGTGTGAATTTGTATCATAAATATGCTTTTCTCTTTTCATTATTTTTCAAATAAATGAAACCTCAAACATATGACATGCTGTATATTACCTAAAGTGTCTAAATAATAAAGTTACATGTATGTGTTTGTGCATAAATAATCAGTATAAAAGAGATTAATAATCATTTTAGAAATAATGAAAATGCTTATGCAAATTACCCACTTAACCTGGATATGATAATTTGCAAGGTGATAATAATAAAATCATTTGTATAAATTAGGTCATAGAAACACAAAGGACTATCTAAACTGTTAGCAGAACATTAAGAACATAGCTGGGGAGCAGTGCTATGTTGAATGCGAGTAGTTACGTACTTGAAAAATTAGCAGTCCATGAGTGGTAAAATATGTTGAAGAGAACATTCTGGGGAGGGGGGGGTTAATGAATAAGAGTTAACAGAGTAAAATAAAGAACTGTGCTTGCATGATTAAGACTGACTTTAATTTATGGAATTCACTTAGCAAGCTGGTAATTGAAAATACTAACAAGCTACTAATATTATTTATTCTGAGTAATAAACTCATTATTGTGCATATTATTTCCAAAATAATATAATGAACTTACAGCTGCATGGGGTCAAATATGGATCTGTACACATCATAACCATGTCTGAACATGAGTCAAATTTGGCTCTGTACACATCATAACCATGTCTGAACATGAGTCAAATAAGGCTCTGTACACATCATGACCATGTCTGAACATGATTTTACAAATCGATCAATTCTATTTTATCACTTACTACAGAAAGTACAAAGTCTCTTAAATTACAATGCGAAAACATTTTTGCAAATAAATAAAAAAACTTTTGAATGAAAATAAAAGGAAAAAAGCAAATAGCCACATTTTATATGAAAAAAACATGGTGAAGAAATGAAATTTTGTTAGAATTACTCAGAATGCCACATTATGTAGACATGATTACTGTTATGCTGTTTACGATGAATACTCGTAAAGTTTACCAAATTTATATTTTAATGTTTTATTTTTTGTTTGCTTTCTTATATTTTGTTTTAAAAGTGTATAACTGAAATAGTTTATGTTGATTCAGTGCATATCACAATTTCATTATATCATCTAAATTCACTGTCTTAGATTAGTTTTACACATTCAGGACTGGATTAACAGCTTTATGCTGATTATGATTTAGCACACTAGTAGAATATCAGACCCTAGAATGTGAAGTTTCCAGATAGATTCCAATACCGACACTTCCGGTTCTTGAACTTTTTACAAACTCCTAAGCAATAAAGTCATTCGATTACTTAGTTACCGGAATTTTTTAATATATAAGAACATCGTAATGTAGTGGTTGGTCCATCTGTCTATCAAACTTACAATCTGGATTTGAAACTCTTCCTTGTAAAAGTTGAACCTTTTTTCATATTAGGATTTGCAAAGTCTTCGGAGAGATTTCATTACCGACACTTCAGGTTCTTGAACTTCTTACGAACTCCTAAGCAATAAAGCCATTTGATTACTTAGTTACCGGAATTTTTTAATTGAAAGAACATCGTAATGTAGTGGTTGGTCCATCTGTCTATCAAACCTACAATATGGATTTGAAACCATGCATTATAAAAGTTGAATCTTTTTTCATATTTGCATTAGGATTAGGATTTGCAAAGTCTTGGAAAGATTTCATTACTGACACTTTGGGTTCTTGAACTTTTTATGAACTCCTAAGCAATAAAACCATTTGATTACTTAGTTACCGGAATTTTTTTATTATAAGATCATCATGATGTAGTGGTTGGTCCATCTGTCTATCAAACTTACAATCTGGATTTAAAACTCTTCCTCGTAAAAGTTGAACCTTTTTTCATATTTGCATCGGGATTAGGACTTTTCTTACTGATAGCTGACTGAACATAAGGTGCTTAGATTCTAGTACTGATATTTCTGATATGTCTATGTCATATGAGTTCTTGAACAATAAATCCATTCATTTAATTATTTAAAATCCATTCATTTAATTATTTAGTTTTATGTAACTAGTGAATGCTCATTGGTTAACTTATTCACGTAAAAACTTCAAGCACTTTCATTATATTAATAAAGGTTGCAAAACCAAAAACTGATCTCAGGTTACAGAATTGATAGCATTCTCATTTAATGCATCAAATTTTAAATAATAGATGTCGCTGCTGTATAACGGGAAAAAGAATAGATTCACTAATAAAGAATAGGGAGTTAGAGAGATGGAGAACTAGTATGGAGAGTAAAAAGAGTTTACATATATATAGAAGTAAACGGAACATTAGGTGTGAGTTAATATATGATAATAGTAAGGAAAGGAGTTTATTGTTTAAGGTTCGAATGGGATCTTTAGCAACAAGAGAATATACATGTAAATGGAAAAATATGGGTGATTTAGTCTGTGAGGTGTGTAAGGAGAGAATAGTAAATATTAGGCATCTGTTAATTGAATGTAAATGCTTGAAAACAGAAAGGATACAACTAAGGAAGTTATGGAAGAATAAATATGAAAAAAGTGATTATACAGAAAGTGGATTATTGTTTTTTATGCTGGGTTTGTGAAAAGATAAAGGGGATTTAGATATAAAGGCCATAGAGTTGACAAAGATTATGTTGTGGAAATGGGATGGAGCAAAATATGGAAAAACTTAGAGTGGGGAATGGAAGGTAAAGTGGCTAACAGTTTTCTCTGGGTATAGTTGCTGAGAGATTCCTGACTTCATTTAAAGAAAAGTCACAGTGCATCACATCACATAAAATCTAAATGATGAGTTATATGATATTTAGAATTTTATATTTGTACAGTTTTTTAATGATTTTTAATATTTAATAATATAAATGTTTTTCAATAGTTAAATTATTTTTAAAAATAATATAATACCTATATTAAAATCAACTTTTATATATTGATTTATTTGACTTTAAAATTCAATATTTAGACAATAACTTCAAAAACTTTTATTTGATTCAATTTAATCATGTTATTAACTACAATAATACATTTATGAATACACACACACACACCCACCCACACACACACACACACACATATATATATATATATAGTAATTCTATGTTAGTCTATTTTCATCATCCAATATTAATTATTAAATCTCTTTAAAAAAATTAAAACTATACTTAAATTTTTTCAATACATTTAACTATTAGTAATAGCATATAGGTTAGTATATAATAAAATAATTTAATAGATATTCTTCTTCTCTCTTCTTCAACTGATGTTGGTCTGACCAGTGACAATACTAGAATAGAAATTGAATCTGCTTTTTTAGACTTGTGAATACTGAATTTATGGCAATACTCTAATCAGCTATGCTATTTGTTTCATCTTAAATTCAATCTTCACAAATCTAAAGGTCAAAGTTCAATCCCCATGCTAATACTTCCATTATCCAGACCAGCAGTATCTGAAAATATGTATAATACCACTCTAATCATTATGTTACGTACTAAGCTATCAGTTCTTACTAACATAATTTTTCTACAGAACTTTTAACCATTAATATTAGATGATGGTAATACTTCAACATGCAAGGTCAATTAAAATACCATCATTACAAACTTTCATACAAGCACAGGTTAGTACATAACACAACTGCTTAAGGGGTATTATTTTTCTCCCTTCTTCAGCTGTGTTGGCCTCGCCAGTGAAAGTACTATCATGGAAATTGATCTGTACTTTTAGATTTACAAATATTGATGTTTTAATCAACAAACTGTTGCATCACTTTTAATTTGATATCCATTCATCTAAAGTTCCAGGTTCAAATCCTATGCTACTACTGAAACTATCCAGGCTAGTAGCACCTGAAGAAAAGAGAAGTATAATATCATTCAAACCACTGCTTTAAATATTAAAATGTGTGTGTGTGTGTGTGTGTTATTGCTAATAATTAAACGTATTAGTAAAGTTTAAATAAAGTTTTTCAAAACTCTTAACAATTAATATTAGATGATAGAAATAGTTCAATATACAAATGCAACCTTATTTATAAACTTTCAGACATATACCATATATATTAAAATAAAGGTACTTATGGGGAAAAAAGATATAACAGACATGAATTATATAACATTTATGGAATAACAAAATTAAAGAACATTACTACTACTATTCACGAGTCATGTTCGCAAAGAATCATTTACAACATATTTAATAACAACATCCACTTTCTACTTGTTAGATAAAATTTCGACTTACATATTTTAATATGGTAAATGAATCAAACAGTGATATTGGAAAGGCTGAATCTTAATATTAGCTACGATTTTTGTAATATTAATCAAGATGGTTTACAGTCTCAAGTTGTGCTATATTTAGAATAATGTAAATAATTATGCTAAATTTAAAATAAATACCAAATAAATCAATGAACTAAAGTATTATGAAAAAAAAATTAAAAAGATATAAATGTTTATTAGACCAGAATAGAGATTAATTAAGAGGATAATTAAACAATGGTTAGGTTCAGAAATAGAATAGCATTAATTGGTGTTCTAGAACATTCCATGACCATAATGTTGCTACCTGGGATTGGACTGAAATAAGAATAAAAGCTCATTTGTATGAAGAATCAAAATCATCACACACACTTGTATAGATGGGGCTGATCGTGGAGCCCCCAAAACACAGCAAGATCAAGTATTCAAGAGGATTATGGATGATCCAGTGAACTGAAGATTCAAATATGGACCTAGAAACTTTATGACACCTCTGGCCTTATGATTATTGTGTACACCTCTATGGTCACATATTGTGCCTTCTTTAATATTAATCTGTATGAGATAGCATGGATGGTTGAGGATTGTGTGAAAGTCTGAGTTCAAACTCCCTATAAATTACATATATAAGTGCTGGTATGAAAAAGCTGGTACTGTAGAAAAAAAATTCTTTGTAAGAATTATTAAGGCTTAAGTTGTGATATAGAAAATGATATTAATTTTAACTTACTTTTGTTTGTTATCTTGTTGACAATTAACGTCAAATTTTAATTATAAAATTTTCTTGTATTATAATTATTTCTGATTGTCTGATCACTTTGATCATCACAGCAATACTCGTGGTGGCTGTACACAGCACAAGTAATAACCGAAATGAAAATTCTAATAATTTATGCCGTAAATAATTTATGACTATCAAATATGTAATGCTGAAAATATAAACTTATTCACAAAGCGTCTAAATATGCTATTATAATAATTGACAAGTCAGATAATTTATAGGTCAGACAAAAGATGTCAACTCTTGTCTGGCTTAAATATATAAATCAAACATTGACATTAAAAATGGCTGAAACCTTATATTAGTAGGATCTTTCTAATATTAATCAAGCCCACCTATAGTTTCAAATAACAATCATAAAGAAAATTCTAATAATTTTAATAATGCCTCAAATAAGTTATGCCTATTAAATTATGCAACATATAAAAATAACTCATTTAGAAAACAATTAAATCTATGTATTATATTTACTGTAATTAGAAAGGATTTGAACTCAAACTTTCAAGCTTCCTACAGCTATCCATTCCATTTTATACAACTGATACATATGACCACATACATGTGAAAAGAGATAAACAATCTCCAATATACATATTTCACACTGAAAGAGACTCACCCATTGGTACAGATCATCATCACACACACATATATATATAATCAGTACTCAGTTTATATTAAGATAGCAAATCTTCAAACTTTAATAGCCAGGCTTGAATCTCCTCCACCCTCCAACCCTTCAGCCATCCATACCGTTGAAAATCTGATGATGGAATGCTCAAAGCCCTTGTTATAAACAATATCATCATCATCAACTATTATCAATCCACTGCAGGATGAAGGTCTCTCCAAGTTCAATTCATCTTCTCCAATCTTTAGCTTCTTTTCTCCACATCACCCCTGCATACTTTCTTATTTCATCCATCCATCTCACATGTGGTCTCTTTCTAGTTCTTTTACAATCTCTTGGAATCCAGTTTAAGATTTCAATTGTCCATCTATTATTATCTTCATAGGCAATATATTTGTATTTAAATATAATATACTTAATAACTATAATTTATTTACGGGCTTATTGAAGTTATTAGAATTATCATCTTGATTGTTATCTAAAATTATAAACTCGATTAATATTACAAAAAATGCTGGTAATATAATGTTTCAATCTTTTCAAGCATCAATGTGGGACTTATTAACCATATGTCAATGCGAAGATCATATTTATCCCATAGATTAACATTAATATGAGAAAACAAATACGATTTACAAGTTTATTAAAAATAATTTGTATTCTTTGGAAATCTGATTTGTGAATTGTTGTAGTAATATTTTCCGATTAAATTGCTCCATGAATAAATTTACATTCACGGCACCACAAATTTAATGGCTGTAATTTATTTATGCCCTTATTAAAATTATTAAAATATATACATATATAATGAACAAATTATATATATAGAAAGCAGTTAACACTTAAACAATACCAATATTAATAATGATCAACAATCTTAATCTGTTGTCAAGGTAACCTTTTAACAATAAAGGTAAAAATCCATCTTTATTCATGGTCTAATAAGTTTATATATACACTAAAGATTGTAACCTGACTATAAAAAATGAAATTATTAATTCAATGAAGTTTAAATAAACCTCATTAAACAGGTAAATATAACCTGTTATGAAAGCAGACTAACAAATAGTCAATTAATCCTCATTGTTTATAACTTACAAGCTTAAGAGATAGGGTCATGTGATCTATGACTCTTATTTTGACTATTTATAGTCTCTGCCTTAAGTCTTATGCAATGTTATATTGCTAAGACTATTAATATATGGTATGGCTGAAGATCTATCAGCCCCATATAGCTATTTGAGTTGGATAGCTGGGTTTGAAGACATGTAGGTGTCTGAAAATTTCAGATTTTCCACTCAATAGATAACTTTTAGTTAAATGCTGGCTTTGGGTTGGTATTTTTAGATCTAGTGTCTGAACTTATCATGACACCTCCCTGAGAAGTGCCAAAGCACGAAACTATGGTCAGGGGTTTGGGGAGGGATTCCTGACAGAGATATTTTAAATGCTTTCTCTGACTAAGCATTTATCACAAAGCTTGTTGAGGAATTGGCAATCCTCATTGTTTATAACTTACAAGCTTAAGAGAATAGGGTCATGTGATCTATGACTCTTATTTTGACTATTTATAGTCAATTATAACTTTCAATTTGCACTACAATTATGAATTACTTAGACAGTAAATCTAATAATGCTCAATGCTAGATAAGTATTAATATAAATACAGGAAAGCAGTCAACATTGAAACAATACCATATATACATGTGTATGTATGAAGTGAATGAATTGGAATTGGGGATGGATATTGCTAAAATAAATAGCATTAGATGCCTGAAGTTTTAAAGCCAATTTTAAGAGATTGTAAAGGACCTAGAAAGAGATGCCATGTAATATGGAAGGATGACATAAGAAAGTTTACAAGTATAATCAGGAAAAGAGATGCTAAGGGTTGGAGAAATGACACTGAATTTTGAGAGACCTTCATTCTGCAGTGGATTGATACAGTTTGAAAATGAAGGTGAAATAGTGAATGAACATATTATGAATATGTGAGCAAATTTATTTAGCACTAGTATCGGTGAAGATTATAATATTTAACTCACAAAATGATAAAATTTTGATTCTTTTCAGACTATCTAATCACCCATCACATAAAAAAATCAGGGTAATGACAGATGATGATGATTTGATTTTTTTATCTGTGTTTAACTTCATAGTTTTTAGATATTTATTTACTGATCAATATTGGATAACTGGTTTAAGTTCTATATGTATGATCTATCTGACAGAAATATCAAAGCCTGAAAAAATTTGAAGTTTACCTGGATCCATATTTAAACATAGATTGTAAAGCATTATGAATGGACTTAGGAATAGAAAAAAGCTTATTAAAATTTGACACCATAATACTGAGATATTGAATGAATTACGTTATGCAGATGACTAATAATTCAACTTGTTTTGGACACAATTTTACACACATGCATATGAAAGCATAAAACTAGCATAGCTCAACATATATGCAATTAATAAAGTAAACCACTTTCCTCTGAGGCTATGAATAAACAATATTCCGAGACAAAAAACAAAAATAGATTGTTTGTTTACTCCTTAAACTTTTCATGTTTGAAACTTATCTTGCCAATATTTATGAAAATTTGGAATGAACTCTATATAACAGCCAGATGAAAATGTGACGTTAATAATTATTAATCTTTTCACAGTGCATATTTTTTCTGAAAGCGTTTAGTGACCATTCAGGTTAATTTTGCAACATTTTAATTTATTGTCAAAGCAATTTCTGTAGATAAAGGTTGTATTCCTCTGTAAAGATTGCCTTGAAAATAGATTGTCTATATTCCATTGGAATATTAAACTTTGGCTGTTATCATGTGAATTACATTGACAAAACTATTTAATCATTGGCAATTTATAATTTACTATATTATAATAATACAGAATATGGAGAGCAACAGGGATGATGAATGAAAATCATCATCTTTAAAAATGAATAATCATCACCAAAACAGTAGTTACTGTTTTTACTGAGCATAAAAAATGAACAAAAAATCAGCACTGGACATAAGTAGCATATAAGTCATAAATATAACATCACTGGCAATAATCATCAAAACCAAGAGTTATTCTTTGTGACTGGATTTAAAAGTGACATATTTAATCTAGGATAAGTATCATCAAGCCAATGCCAAACTTAGGACATAATATAAAAGCAATCATCAATATTTTATCTGCTCACACAAATGCTTAAGTGCTAAAATAACTACAGTAATAAACCTATACAAATTCTGGGATTTGATATCAATTTTAATCATCATTATCAATGCCCTGGGCCATCTTATACCATAAGTATAAGTAATCATCATAAAATCTAGTGACTGGATTTTAAAAATGAATTTTATGACTTCAGTAACATCTAAATTATTCTATAAAAAACTATATAGACAAACAAATACACATACTCACCTATATATATATTGTAAATACCATTACTTCAAAGCTAGCTTTGTGATTGCAAACATTATAGAGTCTGTGATCAAGAAACATAATATATACACTTATGTAAATAACCTTTTTCTATTCCATTCATGTCTGGCTTCATATTAAAGCACAACAATAGGAGAAAATCAATCACATATATTGATAAATCCATAGAAATGTTAGAAAAATAAAGACATGAAAAAATAAAATAACCTTGAAAATTTATTATTATTTACTAAAGTTAACTATATATAAGTAGAGGAATTTGAATTTAGGATTTTTCAGTGTATAATTCATTTTCAACAACAAAAAAAATAAACAAAAGAGTAAATTATAAGGGATTCAAACTCAGGCTTTCACACGACCATCAACTCTCCATGCCATCTTATATTGTTGATGCATCTGATCACACACATGTTGAAAAGATAAATAATCATCAATATATGTATTTCGTGCTAAAACAGCACTCATCAGTTGGTTCAGATTATCATCTCATCTCCACATACATATATATATATATACAATCAGTGCTCAGCTTTATATTAAGGTAGCCAGTCTTCATACTTTAATGGACAGGCTTCAAACCACTGTAACCCACAACTCTTCAGCCATCCATTTCATTGAAAATCTGATGATGAAACTTCAAAGGCCACATTAGTGTCAAGATTGTCATGTGGCAAACCTAAAATTAATAATACATATTATCATTCCTATTCATAAAATACACACATAATTGCATAAGACGCACATAATTATTATTGTCTTCTAATTTTTTTCATTAATTAACATTGAATTGAAATGAATTACACTTTTATATTTGATTGAATACAAGTATAATTTTATAGTTGGAGTGTTAGATGTAAATTATAAAGGACTTGAATACAGATTTTCAAGCTCTCCCCTCAACCATCATGTGTATTGGTTGTGTGAGATAGAGCAGATGGTTGAGGGGAGTTTGAAAGACTGTGTTCAAACCCTTTATAATTTATTATCTTATAATAATCAAAACTTTTGTAAGAAAGAACGAAAGTAACTTTAACTTAAACTTTTCTTCTTTTTTAATTTTCAAACTGAAAATGCCACCATATAATTTTAACTAAGTAAAGAAAATCTTTTTAGTGAGGGCTTTGAATGTTCCATCATCAGATTTTCAATAAAATGGATGACTGAAGAGTTGTGGGTTGGAGTAGTTTGAAGCCTGTCTATTAAAGTATGAAGATTGACTATCTTAATATAAAGCTGAGCACTGATTGTATATATGTGTGGAGATGATAATCTGGACCAACTGATGATTGATGATTTAGCATGAAATACGTATAATAGTGATTATTTATCTTTTCAACATGTGTGTGATCAGGTGGGTCAGCAATATGAGATGGCATGGAGAGCTGAGGGTCATGCGAAAGTCTGAGTTCGAATCCATTATATATATTACATTATATATGTAAGCCTGTAGAGTGTATTAATTAACAGAATTAGTAAAATAAATTATTTAATAGTTTCAATTATTTATTTCCCTTTAAAGTAACATTTAAAAATATAGGTATGTGTTTTTTTATTCTTTTATATATGTGTTAAATTTATTAAATAACATTAGTATTATTAAAATATTTTGCAACATACGACAAAAAACCTGAACAGTATAAAATTATTCAAAGTTTGATCTTCGTAAATAAGCATTAAAATTGCATCTTCTAATATAGAATAACAAAACGTTTCTCTTCTATTACACTTTTACAAGCTAATTTTTTTTATATCAGTTTTAACTCAATCTGAAGATTGAATCAAAACAGAAGAAAAATTGCTTGATACGTTACCAATAGAGTAATCTAGAAATCTTCGTGCGCGGAGTACACATTACAATAAAGTTTTACCAACAAGTATAATTCATCTCAAAAAGCTATGAAATTGTTCTTTTATTCTAATTTATTTTATGCTGTGCTTTTTTCTCTCTGATTCTATTTGCAAGACTTGAATATATATATTAATGTAAACTGATTTTTAAATAAATATTTAAGTTTATACAGCAGGGATATTTCGCTCATTTTAAAAACTCTATATTAAATAAACACATGGCATATATATATAATGATAAATAATATTTTAATATTGAATTAATACACCATGTGAAATTTACCTAGTCTGTTTTAAATAATAATTGAACTGTTTTCTAGCCGCCATGTTGACTAACTTTCTACAGCGAGAAAATGGACGTGATTATTTATTATAGAGTTTTAGAGATAAGAGAGATATCTCTGCTGTATCTACTTAATATCAGTTATTTAAAAATCAGTTTGTATTAAAATATATAAACTGGTTTAAATTTGCTCTTAGGCTGTTATGTTCTAGATAACTGTAAATAAAAAGATGTAAAATATGAGAGAAAGTAGTCCATTTTCTTGCTGCAAAAAGTTGTTCAACCTGCCCGCTAGAGGGCAGTTCAATTATTATTTATTATAGATTTTTAGAAATATGTGAAATCCCTCTGCTCCATAAATTTACTATGAGATATTTAAAAATCGACTTCCATTAAAATATGTAGGCTGGTTTAAGTTTGTACTCTGTCTGTTATTGTTATAGATAGTATAAAACAGTTACAGAAAGTGGTTGACCATTTCCTTGTTGTAAAAAGTTATGAAACAATGCAGCTAGAGGGCAGTTCAATTATTATTTAAAACAGACTTGGCAAATTTCATGATATTATGAGAATTTAGTGCTATTAACATTGAACCTCAAACTAATAATGTTTTATTTAAAAATATAATGGAATAGCTTTTTTATTGCTTGAGAGTTCATAAAAAGTTCGATTTTCGAGTGGCAGCTCGAGAAATGATCTGAGCTTGGGAATTGATCTGATAATCTCTGAATCTCTACCATTGCACTAAACTTCACAGGTTTTATTATCAATAGATGCATAATAGAAAAATAGATCTAAATTTATTATATCAATGACACTAACCCTACAAAGTTTGCCACTAAAGAAATTGTAATTTTATATAATAAATGCTTTTAAAATACAAAGCAAGCAAATTATTTTTTGCTTTATTATATTTTTGCTGCCTAGTTTAAAGTTTAGTAATCAATAAATGCCAAATGGTAGTGCTTACTATATTCTTATCCAGTGCAGTCAGTATCTAAGGTCTAGATGCACCACTTGCACATCAAGAAGCTCCTTACTGCTGAAGCCATAAGCTAAAAACTAGTCTGGAAGTACTGCATAGAACAACACTGAATTGACATTTAGTAAAAACTACCATCTGGCATCCAAATGACTACAAAAATTTACACTACGTGGAAGTAATGTGAGAGGAAAACAAATTGCTGCTGAACAACAGGATGCAAGTAGGTGTCATGTGATATCTCATTGGTTTTATAATCATCAGTGGGCAAGGAATAAAGGTGATTATAATTATTAAAAAAGTAAAATATATAGATACTGATTTGGTTTCAGATTTCTACAGTGATACAAGCAAATTGGTTTGGATATAAAACATTAACAGGGTTTTTCAATTTGGGCTAGTAGCTGATAGTAAAACAAAGAAGTAAAAGATAACTGCTAGAGGAAGGATTTATTAGACCCCACCCAATAAGGTGCACTGCTTCCAGTGCACTGCTTCCATACCCCAAAGCTTCTTAATGATGAAGCCCATAAGCAGAAAACTAATGTGGTAATGTTGGATAGAGCGGGATATGATAGGGATTTATTAAGCACTACCATCTGGCATCTAATTAGTTACTAAAGGTTTTACACTAGGTGACAAAATACATTATCTTGTGTCATTAATATAGTGGTGGACTAGTGAAATCTGAAGTCCAAAGTCTATGGACTGGTGGTTCCAGATCCATTTCAAACTTCATATGAACTAAGACAGTAAAGCCAACTACTTAAGGCTGTAATAGGTTTATCAATGTAAATAGTAACAATCAACTCTTAAGCTATCAACAATGTCAACCTGTAGTCAAGGTCACCTTGTCTTAGTAAATATATATTTTATATGGAATTTGAAATTTATAAAAGGAGTATTCATTAATCTGTTTTCAGAACAGGTTATATTTGCCTGATTAATGAGGTTTGTTTAATCTTCTTTCCATTTTTAATCTCACTCTACTTGGTCATGTTGCAATCCTTAGTGTCTATATAAACATATCAGACCATATATAGAGGTGATATCACCTTCCTTGTTAAAGGAGGTTGCCTTGGCTACAGGTTGAGATTATTGCTAGCTTAAGAGTTGATTGTAATTTATATGAACTTCCAATCAATAACCCATTCAATTTTCTTTCTAAAAATACATTGTTTGCAAATCTTTTATATGAAAGCGAAATAGGTTTTTGTCACTGCAGAACACATTTTCTCAGTATTTCCAAAAAAACAGTAAAGGAAAAAAAAACCAGGCTAAATGAACTGAGAATTTTTTTTATTTTCATTCTATCTAAATGTATCTAAATATTCATTAAGTATCAGATAATGAGATAATCAGCCTATTTAGCTATAAACTGGATATGTGGATGAAAACCTGCAAGCCTATTTCGAATTTGGGGGGAAATGACCCAAATTTTAACTTGTCTGTATTCAAACCTTAAGGCATAGCATGGGAAGCATATATAGTATTCACTATACTATAAGGATCATACTTGAGTGTATATATATATATGTAAATGCTTACATAGAAAAATATTATATGCTTAGAAGAAAATCAAGTCATTTGAGCATTTTTACTGTCTTTGTTTATTACAGCACAACTTAACTTAAACTAATGGAACTGTCCAGATTCAATCTTATCTTGTTAGGAATCAGCATTCATCATTTTACACCAATGGACATATGTAAAGATAAAATGTAGTCATGGCAGAAATACGACAGGTGATGATGCTCAACAAATCTAATTGCTCTATTCCTGGCTATAAATTGGCAGTTTATTTGAAGGTTAAAAAGAGACAAGAACCGGAAGCAAATGCTTTGGTCACAATGTTGTTAAGCAATGAGGCAAGTTCAAGATGAAACTGGAAACTGTTAGAATATACACAAAAAAGCAGTTGCAATACAGCTGGATGTATCACTGTATCTAGAGAAAAGGCAGCTGTCACTGTTTAGCTGGAACCATTATGTGAACCTAGAAGAACACCTGGAGTCTCTTCTTTCAATAGTTCCAAGACAACTAGATGCTATACCTAATCAACATATCATGCAAACAGTATATAAAACGTTATTGTAGCTATATTATATATTTTGTTTCAGCATTAATAAATTTTTAATTGCATCTATATAAATCTGTACTTATTACTATTGGATATAAACACAGTATATTATATCTCATATATATCACAATCGGTTTAGAAAACATATTTGTGAGAAAGTTTATTTAGTCGCAGGTTAAAATATTAATAGCAAAAGTTATTTTAATGAAACAAAGAAATAATGAAATTTTCATAATCTTTCAAAACTATACAAATTAAATTTAAAGATTGTTCAAAACAATATATCATATATTTGTATATACTCGAGGCAAAAACATTTGAAAAATAAATATTAAAAAAGTTTTTTAACTTAAATGTTTACGTATTTACATAAATATTTATAATAATCTAATCTTTAATATACTTTCTTATAATATGACAAAAATTGGAAACACAAACAGATATCAAAGCATAAAAGGAAGGTAAAAAATGTGAATCATAAGAAAAAGTAAAATGAATAAGATTCTATAGTCATTTGCCTGAAAGTATGCGATGATGGTATATTAAATGTGATAATACGTTGAACTATTTTCATCATATTTCATTAAATGTTGAATGTACAAAAAATGTTAAACTTTATTTAAAACTTTTCATATCCAAACAGCTTGTTAGTAATAACACACAAATAGACGACACATGTAGATAATTTCACAATGTTTCAAGCAGTATTTATTCTCCACTCTTCTTTGACCTGAGTGGTGACAATATTAGCATAAGAATTGGATTTACACCTTTAGATTCTTGAATTAGTTAATTAGAGAATTGCCATAAAGTTTCATAATCAAGAGTCTAAAGGTGTAAGTTCGACTCCTATGCTAATCCAGCAACATCTGAAAGATAATGGAGAATAATTGTTCCCAAAACATTGTGTAAACTAAACATGTTGCCCATTTGTGTGTTATTACTAACAAATTGTTTGAATTTATAAAAGTTTAAAAAAAGTTTAAAGTTCTTTAGACATTTAACATTTAATGAAAGATGATGGAAATATTCCAACATATTACCGTAGATTTTTTAGTAATTTCTTATATACTGCAAAACTGATAATAATGTTATCATATATTGGAAATGAGGAATACAAAAAAGAATGATTGAAATTATAAAGAATATAAATATGTATATACTAAATGTTAATAGTAAAAATAATATAACCCACGTTAAAGTTTCACTTCTTAATATTCATCTCAAACCAAGATCCTTTTTCTGGGTGTTCAAAGAAAAATCTATCATCAAAAAATTATGACATAAAAATAAAATTCTTTCCAAAAAAAAATTATTTTTCCAGATCTAAGTTCCTATATGAAGTTAGAATCTCATCAAAAAATTCAGGATAAACAATGGCCATATACTCATCGGTTTCATAAAAGTAATTTAGAAGACACTGATCTATCTATATATGGATAAAATCAAAAACTATATAGTTAATGACTGTCAAATCTATAGCTAGGGTAAAAGAATTGAAGGACTTCTTGAAGTCATTAAAGAATTTATCTTCTTGTTGGATTCTTTATGATATTTTGTAAATAAATGTCAATAAATGTCATTTTAAAAATATCCATTTTGTAAATAAATAATTAATCTAACACTAAAATACTTGGAATATGATATTTATTTATTTTTTGTATTTGTTTTCAATTTTTTTTTGGTTCTCTATTTATTTTCTTTTGGAAAGCTATAGACTTATTTTTAATGCGTGTCTAAATCTTTTATTAATACTTAAACAATTAATGCCCAACATGGGCTTTATATTGTCCTGAAATTTATAATACATTAATAAAATTGAAAATTATATTGATAAACTGCTAAAAATTGGATGGTTAAATAGCAAAAGTACAGAGAATTAATAGATAATTATAAATTAAGAGGTGATATAAAAACAAAAAAAAAGAAATCACATATAAAATTAATTGTGACCATTGCAATATGATTTACTATGGCAATATAGGGAAAAGTTAGAGGTAAGAGCCAAATACCACTACAATACATTTAATAGGTGAGTTGATAAATCTGCTTTATATATTCACTGTTTTAACATATAATCATAAAATAGATTAACAAAAATATTAAACCTTTTAATTAAAGATTCAAAAAGAGACAAATATATAAAATGTATTAAGCATAACTTAAACAATTTATGAATATTTATAAAACTTTAATAAATTTAGTTAAATGATCAATTAAAAATGAATGAAAAATTATATAAGATATTATTTAAGCTATATAGTAAAACAATAAATATATATATATGTGCTTTGCACACAGATAATGAAGCTATTTAAAATTAAATGTTGCTGCCAAGGACACTTTTGGGATATTTCATAGTCCCATATTCATGGCTACTGGAATTTATTTGAGAACTATAATGGTATTAATGCAAATTTATGCAAATTTGTGTGAAGATGCTACATAGACCATTTTCAAGATAGAGAAAAGCAGGTCTCTCTTTTATTAATTGCAGCAAGGTCACCCATTACGTAGTAAGCCTCCCTGACTTTGTGTTTAATGTCATTTCTTTCAGAGCAAATAACACTGGCCATGGTGGGTAGGAAGGCATGGCCAGTAGCTTTCTCATGCTCAACAAAAATTGAATTGCCTTCAAGTTGGTCCTGTTGTAGAGGCATCTATGTTGAGCTACTCTGGTTGCAATGTTGATTTTAGTTTCTCCATAATATGTTGCCATACACTTTCTTTGGGGCAGGTGATTTTGTAAACAATTTGAGGTGTGAGTTCGGGATCAATCCTGTCTTTGGTGTTATTGATGAGTCTATTGGTGTTAGGAGGTGAATAGAAAGAGACTGCAAAGTCACATGATAATTTGTTAATAAGGCTTTTGGCTGTTGACTGGATATATGGAATTAGGATTCTCGGTTTGTTTAATTAAGGATTGAGTGTTATAAAGTTATATAAGATATGTATTATTTATTCTGTGTATTGTTATATTATAGAGTCAATTATTTGAACTTATATTCCATCCTTATATCACTATTTTATCTGTTTTATTGAGGTTTAATTTTATTATTCATGTTATTTTACTTCCATTATAGAAAACTAAATGGTATTCTGTGTGAATTAATTGGTTAACATTAAAATAGATACTTAACATTTGAAAAGAACACAAAACCATAAGCTAAAAAGGCTTTTCATGTATAATTATTATTAATTTATATTTATATAGCTGTTATATATGATTTTTTAATTATTTATTATAGTAAAAAGTAAATAATTAAATGCTTTTAACAAGTGTTCAGCATAACAATGGAAAATCTAGAGTTCATAAGTAATAGATCACACTTCAGCTCTCTTACGCAAAACAATAAACCATTTGATTTTATAAAATTAATGATTAATTATCTATTGAACATAGATCTTGGTGAACTTCATACTGTGAATTGATTATTTGATATAAATAAAATTTTATCCTATATATAAAAGGAAACAATAATCAATTATTTATTAGATATCTATTTGTAGCTATTAAATATTTTATATTTACATGACTTAAAAATATTGTAAGGTTTTATATATATGATTTAGTTTTTAACTGCCTACTATTTAAATTATATAGTACTTAATTAATTTGAATATGTTAATCACCAGCTCTATCATTTGCATTAATGATGTCATTCCTGCGACATCTAGGGATATTCTGATTTAGAGCAAAATACATATCAGGATTGAATTTTTTATTGAGTATTGTGGAACCATTAATCTGAAGTGTAAATTAAAGATTTAATTTTATTTAACATACATTGAATTTAATTTATTTATTAAATATTTATATCTCTAACCAATATATGCAATAAATAAATAAATTAATCACAGTAACTTTTAAATATTAAATAATAAATTGTGGAATGCTTTCATATGCAATCAAATTAATTTGATGAACAAAATAATAAATGAGGTAGTTTTGGAAAAAGGAATTAAAAAAATATTGCTTGAGGAAATTAGAGAAAGAGAGAGAAATTTGTTTGGACATGTATTAAAAAGAAGAGAATGGTTACTAGAAACAAGAAGAACAGACAAGATTGATCTAGCTGAATGATATATAAGTAGGAAGAGATATGTAGAAGTAAAGATATAGGCCAATAACAGAGCAAAATAGAGAAATGGACAAATTGCCTGTGTGACTGCTCTTTGGACATATATATCAGAGAAAGCATTATTGATAGATAAAGATATGAAAGTAGTTTGCCTGAAGATTTATGGTGATAATGTTTTAGTTGTATTTATATAGTGGACTATTTCCACCATCTAATATAAGTATTAAATGCCTTTAGAAAAAATTAACTTTATTTAACTATTTTGCTGTTAAATATGGTTAGATTTTGTCCTGTGTTAATTCTTATTCTTGTTATTTATGGTTCATGGGCATTATTTGCACTATCTCTTGGTCAATTTTGGTCATATTTTCTTCATTTTAGGCTTATTTTGTAAGAAATTTGATATGTAAAATTTATTCTAAAAAAGTCTGCATATGGTGATATATTTTGAAAAAAAAATCAGTTTTCATTGCTGCATATTGGTGTGTAAGCCCAACTTCTTTTCTCTGATTGGATGGCTGACAACTAAGAAAATTGTGCCACAGCCATTTTTAAATGACAAAGTCAGAAATCAAAACAAAATGTTTTACACATTTGTAATTGATTTTAAATGTAAATAAATATATTTCTAGTAATTTTTTATATTCATAATTAAGATTTTACATTACATTATCTAAATATAAAGTTTGATTCGAAAAATTTTAAATTTTACAAGAAAAATAAACATGGGAAAGTGACAGCTCTTCAAGAAAAGTGAATAACATTGACCACTACAGAACTGAATAATAAGACACTGACGTTCACATAGATTGGTTGAAATATAATTGTTTTGTTTTACCGCTGGCTATTTTTTAAATGTTTTTATATATTTTTCTTCAGTTATTAACATTATTTTTAATTTGTCATTACATTTAACCAATTTGAATATAAAATTATTCAATTTTTAGAAGCTGAATTGAAACAATTCTGTGTATTTTAGATTAATATTTTATCAATAGAAACCAACTGGAAATGAAACTGACGAATAATAGTTCTCAGATTTAAGTAATGGACCAAAACAAAAATTAGACCATGGTTTTACAAGTTGGTGTTGATATCAAAAAGGTTAAATATTCCAAATATATTCAACTGTTAGTAATATCACCCACATGACAATGGTGAGCAATCCCATAAGTCAATGTAGTATTACTATACATAATGTATGGAAATAACTAATCAACATTGCTCTCTGGAAAAAGGGGAGAGTCAGGAGGAACTTCATAGATAAGTATACAAAATTTCTACTGATGGTTGCCTTTGGCAGGATGGCTCAGTTGGTTAAACTGTAATCTTAAAATTCAATATTCAAGAATTTAAGGATCCAGGTTCAATTCCCATGCTAGTACTATCACTGGCCAAGCCAGCAACACCTGAAAAAGAGGGGAGAATAATACCTCTCGAAACATACTGCATATACTAACCTGGGTGCTATTACTAATAGTTGAATGTATTTGGAATATTTAAATAAAGTTAAACTTTTCTAATGATATTCAATACTTATATTAAATAATGGAATAATCTCGTATATTTATACAACTAAAATAGAGTTCATATTTTAATGCTGACTTTAGTAAGACTATACTCTCAATAAATATAATATTAAGATATTGAAAGTATTTGAAAATATATTAAGTTATCAAATTAAATATCAAAATATAAATTTTATAAATACACATATAATATTTTATGTTTAGTGATTGTCTGAGAGTTTATGATGATGGTATTGTAATAGTAATTATAGGTTAAACTATTTCTATTATCTAATATCAATAGTTAAATATTTTTAGAAAAACTCAAATTTTATTTAATCTTTCCAAAAGACATTGAAGTGTTAATAATAGGGTAGAGGTTAGTATATAACACAGCATTTTAACATGTATTATTTTTTATAAATATGACCAAAATCACATATTTCTTTATTTTGCTGTAATATGCTATAAATTCAATTTATCCAAGCCACTTTGAACATTTTTTAGCAAAACTCTTTATTTGTACACACACACACATATATATACACCTTACATTTTAATTGTCCTGCAGTCTTTTTCAGAGACAGTTTTTTTAAAAGATTAAAGTGAACTGGCTCTGAAGAAGACTGCAGGACAGTCAAAATGTAAGGTGTATAAATATATATGGACAAATAAAGAGTTTTGCTAAAAAGTGTTTGAAATGGTTTGGATAAATTGTATGTATTATTTTTCATATTTCTTTGAGGGTTGTTGGCCTGACTAGTGTCAACACTAACATGAGGATCAAATATGGGTCTTTCAGATTCACGAGTATTGAATTTAAGGTAATACTCCAATCAACCAGGCTATTCTCTCAATAAAAATCAAGTCTGGACCTTTTAGATTCATGAAAAATTTAATATAATACCTTAGTTAAAGAAACACCTTAAATTTATTATTCACTAAATCCAAAAAAGTCCAAATTAAATATACATACTAGTGCTGCCTTTGGTCAAATTAACAATACCTGGAAAAGAAATTAGAATAATACTGTTCAAACCATTATATTATGCATTATGCTAAGTGCTATTACTAACAATTGAATGTATTTGAAAATATTTAAATGAAGTTTGAACTTTTCTGAGACATTTAACAAACAATAGTAATTGATGGAAGTAAACCAAAATTTAATATTCAAAAATAATCAAAATACTTTGGACATATTACAAAACTGATTGTTCAGGAGAAAATTGTTGATGCATAGTAAGATTGGAAAAAAATGAAGGCAATAAAGTTTAGACAGACAGATGGTATAAAGGAGTCCAAATAGAAGTATGTACAATAGTAACCTTCTTCATAAGGAATAGAAACAATGAGAGACTTTTGTACATTGAGTTGACTTGATAATATAAAATGTGGTCTGTGCTGTAAACTGTAGTTAAAATAACTGCCCTTATGTATATTATGGTGAGACCAGAGAAAATCTTAGAATTAGAATGACCCAGCATTCATTAATATATAAAAGAATCTAAAATTATGTCTGAGGCTCTTAATTAATCTATCTTTCATAATCATGAAAGAGAGCATGGTCATAAGTGTGATCCAAGTGTTGTCAAAATTATGTGCGAACAAAGAAACGATCGCAAATGTACAATAAAGCAGGTGTGGTTTAATATACAAAATGAATATGTAATGAACCAAAATTCAAATCAGCAAAAAATTAATGTTCTCAGCAGACTAACCATGAATATGACATGAAAGCACTGAAAGCCAATAAACATCACATGATCACTATTTTTTGCAATGAGTGGCAATATGTATAGTGAGTTTTGCCTGTTTTGAAAGCACTGAAAGTACAATAAATCTTATGAAATTTATATTTAAACTCTGTTTTAGTATTTTTTACATTAATATTAGTTTTATTTAACAACAAATTTATATTTTTAAGTAGTTAGCAGTATTTTAAAAAGATTAATACTGATAAAAATATTTGTCAGAGTGATTCCATATCTTCAAAACTTTACAACAATTTTATAAGAAGGATTTTGTAGCCTGAAATGAGAAGCTAAGGAAATAAAAGTAAATAAAGATTATTCAAATCATCTAAATTTTGTGGATGTAGTTGTTTTTGCAAATAATATTTCAGAGCTTCAGGAAATGTTGCAATAGTTATTTGATGCTTGGGAAAAGGTAGAACTAAGGATAAATGTCTAAAAAAAGACTAATGTAATGTTCATTCTCAGATGATGTAAATAAAGATTAATAATCATGAATTAGAAAATTAACAACTACATTCATCAGATGAAAGCAAAATGGAATGAAATTAAATGTAGAATTAAACATGGATGGAATGTTTTTGATAGAAATAACAATATTAAAATGAAGATGTGTGTAGATAAAGTGCAGAGCTTGTCCTGGTATTTTTAATCTAATGCTTGAATATCCTAGCACCTCACTGAGGAAGCCAGTATCAGAAACTGGTCTGGGGTTGGGGATATTCTGCAAAGCTTGTTAAGAGCTTATTTGCAAGTTCTATATATAACATTGTAATACAAGCTTGTTAAATTAGGTCATGTGACATATTACTTGATTTCTTTGTAATCATTTCTTATTTATAAATATGAAACTTGAGCACTAACACAAGAAAAATACAGAGAGATTAGATCACTTTAAAACTAAGGAGAGATGTATGTTAAAAATAAGAAGAAATCAAAAAGGAAAGTATAGTTGAGAAATGGAGCTGGAATGTACATATTGGTAAAAGAGATGATAACGTATGGACAGTTGAAGTTCTAAATCAGACCCAAAAGATTACAAATGATCTAGAAAATTATCACATGTGAGATGAATGAATGAGATAAGGAACCTGGATCTCAAAAGATTACAAACAATCTAGAAAATTACCAGATGTGAGATGAATGAATGAGATAATGAAGCTGGTTAATATAATGTGGGGAAGATAGGTTAGGACTCAGAAAAATGGATTATATTCTGAAAAATGTTCATTCTGCATTGGATTACTAATTACTGTAAATGATGATAATAATGATTTTACTATATTTAAATTGTTTACTATCAGCAATGATCCTGGCATAGTAACATGATAGTTGCATTTCTAACACCAACTGGAAAAAGTTAAGCCAATAAAGAAGAATTTGGGTAAATATGAATAAATATTTGAAACACAATTTATTTGCTGTTCTTGATCACTTTTAATGGTGAATAGTTAAACTATTTGGCTATGAAATACATGTATTGATTTAGAGGTGGCGCTGCAGGCAGCTTGGGGAGAACCAACCACCTTTTAACTAAAGAAAACTATTTGTATATATGGAATCATGAATACGATAAAATTATCTCATGTTGCTTATATCAAGAACACCGATCTCTATTGTCTAACTTCATTTTTCAAATGTATTCATTTATATTTATTTCTAGGTTTCATAAGAATAGCTAATTACTGTAATATTTACACAGAGGCAAAACTCTCCATACAGTAGCGCCACTCAGTGCAAGCGAGTGGCGCTATTGTATAAAGAATTCGGCCTCTATGTAAACAGCTTGTATAAGCATAAAGAATGCTGATCATGTGATATTTAGTTGTTTAATATCGTAATATTTGTTGCATACATGTCAAAAGATTTATAAATTGAATTCAAAATGGCTACACACACTCGCATATAATTACAGTTCTAAATTCTTAATATTGGCCATCTAAACACAGCATGATAAATTTTTTAGGATTGAATATATATCTATATTCTTTTCTACTTGCAAAATAATAAACTCTTTTTTTTTTCAGAAAGTTTAAATTTTTTTAAAAATAATGACTGATTAAAAATGTAAACATTACAACCCTTGCATTGTAAATCAGGAAATGAATCTCTTTAATCCCTCTCCTCTAATTTATCAAGAGAGCTTCAACGCACAAAGTTAATTAGTCCTGCTTAAGAATAAATTACTGCTTAATTATAGACAAGACGGACTCAGATCTGCATACGCAGAATGTAATTTATCTGACATGGAATCTGATCTTAAAAAGAAGAAACAAATCTTAGCTGGCTAATGAACGTATAAATCTTTATAATATGCTGGTTCTAAACACGCGGCGTTGAACACCTACATTATATATATATAATAATTAATTATTGCAATTTATTTCTAGAGATAGACTTTTAAGACAGTTTTTGCTTCGAGCAGTGAAATATAATGCAGTATTTATTTATTTTCTATTAATACGTTTTGCAAGGTCCATTTTTTGTTTATTTCTGATCATGAAAGAACCTCTGACTACTGATTCTTTTATGACAATATATAACTGAGAACATAGACCTCGTATGAAATGCAATGCGTCTTCCTCTAGAAATAAAAACAGCATCATATCGAAATTATAGTTTTCATTTTGTAGTCAGAATAATGAATTTTTTTTGCTAAATCCAGATTAACGGAGACACTTTATCTTTCAGTTTTAATAGATAAGTATTTATTTGCTGACGAATAATTACATCAGTGACAAGATTGGCTATGATACCTGAGGAAAAAATATTGTCTGCTTGTGACTTAACGTATTATCTTTAATTAAAAGCAAATGATATAGAAATAAAATGAGAATATTATTATTATTTTTACTGGAATCATCGTAGCCAAGAATTTATTACTTTTTGATTTTTACTAGTGTATTTCTTATCTCAACTCTATCACATCACAGCCCATCCACCTGTATTTCAACTTTATCACATGACCACCATCCACTTTCATCTCAACTCTATCACAGCACAACCATCCACTTGTGCGGAAAGTCTAACTACCGTCTCTTTGGATTTTGCAAACATCCTACAATCTTCAGGTGAAGTAGAAGTAACAGTTACATGAATCTCCACACTCAATATTTTTTGATCTTGATTAGATCACTCTTAAGCAATGCAAAAATCGATTTTTCTCCATTTTTATCTTCTTGTAGACAAATGAATAATAATTGTATAATATCATGAATTTATTATGTTAAATCATCACTATGTAAGTAAACTATAAAGTAGTTAAGCAGTTGGGTTGTTAGTGAAGCAATCGATTGCTATTGATAGTTCCCAAGGTTAAAGAAGTCTTTTTACTCTATTATTAATTAATATGTTTTTTGTTGTCAGTTTAATTACAGATAAAGTAGGCAACTCAATTTGTTATATAGATTTGAACCCAGCCAGCCATTTTTTATATGCATGATAATTCAGAAGATCACAGTTTCCTTTAAGATTTTGTGAATGTTTCATCCTTCCTAGGGAGTTGTACTTGTTAAATTTTAATCTTTCATGGATTTATTATGATGAAAAAGAGTTAAAGTTTGGGGTCATTTCCATGTAAATTCATTAGAAAGGGGTTTAGCAGTAATGTTACCAGAGAAAGAGTCAATCACCACCGATAGCTCCCAAACTTACACCACTTTATATATATATATATATTCTAATTAAAGTGGATTTGAACCTAGACTTTTAAGCCCCCTACAGTCATTCACTCCATCCAATATAACTGATACACATGATCACTTACATGTGAAAAAAATAAATGATCTCCAATATACATATTTCAAGCTGAACCAGAACTTATCAGTTGGTCTGGATCATCATCTCCCATATATATATATATATATATATATATATATATTGTGCCATTACAATTTAGTCACTAGATAAATTTATAGTAATGTGCATGTAGAAAAGGTAAACCAAAAATCATCATCACAATTTTATATAACCATAAAAGAAGCTGTAGGGCATCCAAGTTCAAACCCTACAAGGTCCAGTTCTAAAAGCTTTAAACAGAGAAAGAATGGGTCAACAATTACATGCTTTACTTGTTTGTGTGTTGATAGAAAGGTAATACACACATTTAAACTATTTAATATTTAATTTTTCTTTAAAAAGCAAAGTTATAATGCATACATATAGGCAATGTATGTGTAAATTATTTAATTGTTTTATATTTCAAATATTAAACATTTTTAACTTTCTTTAAAACTAACCTATGCTTGATCAATTCTAATATTTTATTCTATACTTTTATTTTGCTTTTCTTTAATTATAATTGGGATTTAAAAGTTACAGACTTAATTAAATAATTGGGTTATAATTACTAAGCTAGCAATCATATTATTTAAGGTTAGTTTATGAATGATTTGAAAGAATGAAGGATCTGTGTACATTACATACAAAAATTTACATTTCCTAAATATTGAAAGAAAAGGAAGTATTAAATCTGTCAAATTATTTTTTTTGTACAATTTTTTGTTAAAAGAGGAAATCTGTTTAATCAGATATCGATCTTTGTAGCAATTTTTTTTTTTGTAAATGATTGTTTCACTTTGGAAGCTTATAATGGGTCAGAGCTCTAAATTTTGAAATTGTCTTATCTCAAGATCTAAAGAAGGAAGCTCAAAGATTTGAAGTGTTACCTGGATGTTAAAAAGAAAGAAAAAAAAAGAAAAGAAAGGAAATAAGGATTGAGTCTATTTTTTTTTTAAACAAAAGTGTCTGAAAAAAGGATTAAACTTTTCAGTTGAAAAATAATTTAGTTGAAAATAAATTAGAGATCTAATTAAAACAAATTTGTCCAAAAATAGCAAGTGATGCTATCTCTGATTGGTTAAGTTAGCTAAAAATTGGATATAAAAAGTGTCTGGAATTATTATTTTTTTTTTTGTTTTTGATTCAGATTATTAAACTATCAAATTGAATGTTGAAAATATAAGAAATGGCGGGCTAGAAAAATTATATGTATATCCCATTTTTGCTGACCATCTGGAGGAAGCTGAACATCACATAGGAAAGAAAAGATGTTGTGTCTAAAATAATATTCTACACCTTTCAACTGACCAGAGAAATAAGATGTTTTAATAGAAGGAAGAAAGCATTCACCTGCATTCAAAGAAGATGAATTAATCTACTGATAAATATTAATCATCAAGTCCAATTAATTGTTACAACAACTGATTTTAAACTCAAGAAAATTTATAAATGTGAAAACAACTGCTGTATTTCATCCACATGCTTGACAGGAAGAGAAGAAAAATTAATATAATGATTTCCAAATTATCCACTAAAGCAAATAACCTCAATAGAGTCATCATCATCAAATAGTTATACACCTCAAGAAAGAGATTGTTCCCAGTAAAACGGAAATGGTAGCTGCAGAAATATAGACATTATACAAGACAAGTTTGAACCCTTGGAAATTTGCCACAAACAAAAGATCGGTAATATGACTTTTATATCTATTTTCTTTATGATATCAGTCTTAATAAACATTTTAGCAATAAAGTGGTATATTTTATTTAAAGAACTTTTAAAGACTATTCAGATCGATTAAAACAAGAATGTCTTACTAATAATAACTTTGAGCTTCATAAATGATCTTGAATGTATCAAAATTATTTGTTTATTAATTTTACAGTTATGAAAAATATTAATGTGTAAAACAATTTTTTTTTATGGTATTATGATTTTAGTTTTAACTAATATATTATTATTATTTTGGTTTTAAATAATATTTTGTTATCATGGGATAAAACACGCACATACATAATAATATTTTTATATGTGTATAATTGCGAGTGAATGTGAAATAATGAGTAGTATTAGAATATTAGATTAGTTTGTTTCATGTTAAGTATAGCATTTCAGAGGTAGAAGAGAGGGGGGAGATACTGATTTAAAACTCTTTTCTAAAACTTGCTCTTTCAATTCTACTAACATTTTTTTTTTACATTCTATTTACATGTTGGATTTTTAAAGTATGTGTGCTAATGAGCAGATAATATTTTTTTTTTTTTCTTGAAATACTTTTCTCATGGAGTGAAAATCCTGGTCAATGTGACGTCCAACTTAATACAAAATACATTTGAAGGGAAAGGGGGAAGAACTTAAAATTAATCTGAGGATTGTTATATAATCAATTATTATTATTATTATTCATGTCAATTTTCATATTTATCTAGAAATTTTTATGTATATGTTAGAAATGTAGTAATAAATATTAGTTTGTTTTATTAAACGAGGCGTATATATTTCATTAAGTGTAGTCTTTGTTAAGTGTGATTATTCATCATCATCAATGGTTGAATATTAGTTATTTAAGATATAAGTAAATATGCTAAAATTAAGCAATAATTATGAATTTCTTCATAAAATTTAGTTTTATGTTTAGGCTTAGTCCTAGAGCTGTAGTTGAAACCCTTGTCATTATTGTTATTATCATCATCATCGTCATCAACATTTTAATTAATGAGCTGATTAACTGTTTAAAGGCCATAAATAAATATTGATTTTATAATATTTAGTGATTTCTTAGTATTATTATAACCACATCCCGTCATCTATTTCATGCAAGGATGAGTGAATTGCCATCCTAAATTAGTTATATATAATCTGAGCTAGTAAACTTATAAAAATATTGAAACACATTTGTTATGTTAAGATCTGAGAAATGATTTATGTCTAATATACTCCACTTTGGTTTAAAGAGGTTTTACTTTTACCTAAATATTAGTGCATATAGTGATATGGCTCAAAAAGCAAAATCTCCCATTTTATTAGAAATAAAGTACCAAGAAGGGATTCAAACCTGGTACATGTGAAAGGTTATCAGATATAACCGTGTCTAGATTCAGATAATCTAGTGGTGCCCTGCTAGACCATATTCACTTAGTATTTGTTTAAAACATGCACTTAACATCAAACCAAGAAATGAAAGTGGATAAAACCTACTGCCTGTATACCTGAGTTATACTTTATTGAATTACTAGTGTACTCACTTCACATGATTTCCATATACCTGAGTTATAATACTTGTTATTAATAATTTGCTTATAAGTATTGATATTGTTATATTTTTATAATTATTGATATTTGGATCTTGAGAAAGCTATGATATTTGGACTACTTTAATAATATTTGAACTAATTTAATTATGTTAAATATATATATATATATATATATATATATATATATATATATATATATATATATATATATATATATATATATATATATATATATATATATAATCAGTACTCAATTTATATTAAGATACCAAATCTACACACTTTATTAGTCAGGTTTCAAGTCACTGAAAATCTGATGATGGAATCTTAAAGTTCTTTATTATGCCAATATTATAGTCATACCCATGTTGACTTTAAGTCAATCTGACTCCTCATATGTAGCACCTTAATAAGTTCATTTATTTAAATCCCCTTTGATTACAACTAGGGTAAGTATATATTATAATTGTATTTCAATATTACATATTAATTTTAATATTCTCATGGATAAAGGAATTCATAGTATTATTTCCAGGAGCTTCCATATAATAAAAATATAATAGCTAAATAGTTGGCATTTAAATACAATAACAAGTTTCATGCAACTCCCAAATGTTACTTTAAATATTAACAAAACAACCACTAAATTACAAAATGCTTAAAATATGCACCTATGATACTTACTATGTAATATATAACATAAATTGCCATGATGAAACAAACAATTTGTCTGTTCTATTTTATTTTAAGTGGATGGATAAAATTTTGTTTCAAAACGGAGACTAAAAGTAAATGTTTATTTTATTTTTCCCAAAATAAAGACTTACTTAACACATGATTGTGCAATATAACATCTGGATGGGATTTTCATCAGAAATGTTAATAAGTAGTAAATGTATTTTTTTTCAAAAACAAAAAAAAAACAACTAAATTACTACACTTTTATTATTTCTTCAATGTGATGGACTAATTTTTTTGATGACGCCCAGTATGATTCAGATAAAAATAGTTGATAATCGGCAGCTCATAATTCAGCAGTTTTATAGGCTTTCCAACAGTCCAAATAAATTGTCGATTCCTCTTTCACATTTTGTTTGATTGCTTCCATCAGAGTTGCCACTGTTCTACCATGAATTCTTATGATAATACCTTCATCTGTCTCCTGTTCCAGCAAAACTCAGCCAGCTTGGTTTTTTTTCTTTTTGTGCAAAAGGCTCTTGTCAATTTTAATAATTTTATTAGGGCCTCCAATTTTATGTTTTTCTCTGCTAAACCAAGTTCTGTTTCCCCCATTCTATGAATGTTAATTTGTGAGCCTAGCTGTAAATAAATCAGATCACTATCAAAAATGGAATTCTGGAGGCATTATAAAGGTCTATTTTATTATTACATTCTTGAACATGTCAATGCTATTGCTTGTCCAAAGTGTGGATGTACTCAAACACATTGATCTCAGTAGAAGGTAAACTCCAAATGTTCAACATTTTGTACTGTTTAAAAAAAAGAAAGAAAAGTAGTATTAATTAGAAAATTGAAAAAATAAATTAGCACTGAAGTAAAAAACACTTTGAGAAGGAATTCTAAAGAAATCTGGGCAATAAATGAAAGTATAAATTTATCATGTTATTGGACAAGGTCGGAAGAGATCACAGAGTTTATATGATGGGATTGCAAGATTAGACATTTATCACAAATGTAAAAATGTGTACCATTTCTTCTAGTTTGCAGGACTAATGTGTAAGTACCTTTACATTTAGAATCATGGCACTCTCTAGAAGTGATGGTGGCAGAAGACAGTCTAAAAATATGACTGGTAGATGTTTGGTGTTCCAAGAAGATGGAATTGTATTTGAGTTTGTTCAGAGCTCTTTTGTATAAGTAACAGTGCTCAGAGATACTTACCTTCTGATTAATCTCCTCACACATTGTATAAAATCACATGCCTCAAACCAGATCCAGCGATATATATTATGGTGAATCTCATGCATCTCTCCATGCACATCTCTCAGCACTGTTACTTATACAAAAGAACTCTGAACAAACCCAAATATAATTCCATCTTCTTGGAACACCAAAAGTCCATTGGTCATATATTTCAAACCGTCTTCTGCCATTATTGCTTGTATAGGGTGCCATGACTCTAAATGTAAAGTTAAAGAAGCATGACTTATAGCTAATAACACGCATGCTATAAATTGGAATGAAGCATGCTTCTATCTCTCTGAAAAATGGATTCTCTAACTCCACTTTGCATAAATTTAATTATTAATCGCAGACATTTTCCATAGTATTCATTCAACTCGCTGGGTGCCATTAATCGTATTATCAGCAATTAGCTTCACCAACAACTAAATTTTAGGTCATTTAGACATATTACTTGTTTAATTAGGAAGTTTAAGTTTTTCTTATTACTAAAAAAAAATAGTTTTTTTTTTTTATTTACGGTAACAATTGGAGTTTAAAAAAATCATGACCGAACTTCGAAATTTGTTCTCTGTCTCAATTTTACTGCTTTATAATTTTTATTAACTTATTTTGATTTGCCAATCAATTTACTACAGAAAAAGGTAAATTAGTTTTTATCCCCCCCCCTCATCCCTTTGCAGGCATATCTGAAAGAGTTATAAAATACAATAGTTTTAACTACATAATTCATTTGTATGCAGTAAAAACTATTTCTTCTCTTTTTCCTTACATAATATGAGTTATCATTTTATTATTTCTAATTTTAAATAATATATTTCTTTTACAAAATATTTAATATTATGATTAACTCTGTAGACTAATTTTTTAATTTTTTAATTAATCTAATTAAGTTACGTACATATCTAGTATGTGGGCTTACACACGTGGTAATTCATAAATTTATTAACCAATCTAGCTTTATAAATATGCAGCTTACGACTAATTCGAGTCACAATCAATTTGTTGTGTTGCAATATATGTATAACAATTAAATATCCCACCAAATACAAGGTGATCTGATGTGATATATTGTGACTTCTCCTTAAACGAAGTCAAGAATATCTCAGCAATTATGCCCAGATAAACCTGTTAGCCACTTTATTTTCCATTCCCCCCTCTAAATTTTCCCACATTTTGCTCCATCATCTTCATAACAGGTCCACAAAGTTGAATAACATTAAAGGCTAGACAACTACAGGATAGCGATAGATTTTTGTGGGGATGGTTTTTCTTTACCATTTTATATTTTTCACTAAAAACATCAAAATACCCAAATACTGATCAATAATTAAATAGTTAGATAGGTTATATCTGAATGATTAAAATATAAAATTTAAAAACTTATAGAGCAATTCTCATATCTAAAAGACTTTCCAAGCTTTCTTTAGTAACCCAGACTATAAACAAGGCAGTTGTATGTACTAGTCTTAATATGTTAAATAGAAATATTTTTGTTATCAGCTAACAAAAAAATAGCTCCTACTGCTAATAACCGGGTGTTTTTTTTTTTTTATGGTGTGATTACAAGGGCTTTTGCCAAGAAACTTTTTTTCCAGATATAAAATCTATTTTTAGGCACATCATTTAATAAACATATATAAAAATTTTTTTATTTATTAATGTAAATATTTCTCAGATTTTTAAAGCGTTGCTACGTTTTAAAATTTATTAGATTTTAATGAGTGCATATATAC
This sequence comes from Epiperipatus broadwayi, assembly GCA_028023455.1. Taxonomy (NCBI): domain Eukaryota; kingdom Metazoa; phylum Onychophora; class Udeonychophora; order Euonychophora; family Peripatidae; genus Epiperipatus; species Epiperipatus broadwayi. Next base: position 2,788,411 of record JAQFVV010006353.1, read on the forward strand.
GTATTTAAATAACAAATTTTTATATAAATAATAAAATAAATGCACGAAGCGTAATATATTCATTTCATAATTATTTAAGAAAAGTGCTTTAATGTTCTTTTAAAGACTATTAAAATTTATATTTAGTTTATGAATATAATGTCGGCTGATAATATTTATTAAAATTTGAGCAAACAAAAAAAAGCCTACAATTTGAATGCGCAATTGTGTATAATTTGCATTGCTTAATTTACTTGAGTTATAAATAAAATTTCGTTGCTGAATTCAATAATATATTGGGAATGAATGCGGTAATAAAAATCAAAAACATTAAGACGATTAATAAATTTTATTAGTTATTCGCTAAACTAGAGATTATCCACTTAAGGAATAATATTTTTATAGAGCAATTATTACTATATCATTCTCATGCAAGATAGGAATTGGTTTCTATCCACTTTTAACATCTCGCGGAGGGATGGCCAAATACTAAAAAACGATCTATGATCCCCAAGATACACATTTCATGCTGAACCAGCACTCATTGGGTGGCCCATGTCACAATCTGTCACACATTTCATGCTGAACCACCACTCATTGGGTGGCCCATGTCACAATCTGTCACACATATATCTAACAATATTTAGCTATACATAGATAGCCAATTACACTAAAGAAATATTATTACATTAGGAGTATGTCATGTAAAAAGAGTTGATCTTAGAATGGTTATGAAACTGTGAAGAGATGCCTTTGATAAAGATGAAGATGTTAAAATGAATGAATAAGATTATTCAGATCCACCTGTAAAATAAAATAATCAAATAGCCTGCATGGGAGTTCGGAGTTCATAAATTGGAGAACGATAACTGCCAGAATGGAATCCATCTGAGAACTTTACATTCCAGGATATGATACTCTACAAGTGTGGTAAATCATACTGGTATTTGATTTTACTTAATGTATAAATGATCAAATTGCATAATGTTTTTGAGTTCAATGTTATTAGAATCATAGCAAATTATTTATCTCGGTGAATGAGAATGCCGGTCACAGAATACAACAGTCTGTAATGACCTATATGGAAACTTTTTTTTTGAAAAGTGCCCTGTGTGGTTTAGTACAGTGATAGTATCAGACACCAGGGGATAAAATCCTAGAATTGATCCCAGTTCTGGTGTTTCTTGCACTCCTTATGAACTCTTGGAGCAATAGACCCATTCGATCATTTATTTATTTTATTTATACTGACATAAAAGAATAATACCAACAACATATAATTACTTTATCTTTTGTACTGCATTGCCAGATCCATATAATATTAATATCATTCATGTTCTTTATTACTTTTTACAATGCTTTTTACAAACCACTACCTATTAACGGCTTTGAAAATATAAGTAGAAGTTCTGAAGAATATTGCTGGGACAATCAAAACCATCAATAGTGGGTTGTATAAAGCACTGTAAAAAGTAATAAGGAGCATAAATAATATTAATGTTAACAACTAATTAATGAGTCAAACAAAACAATAGCCATCAAGTAAAACGATTTAGTGCTTTTAGACATTTAAAAAGCCATTCTTTTCATCAATGATATATAGTTAAGGATACTTTAAATATTATTTTGGAATAGTACATACCAATCAATTCATTTGAAATAACACCTTTTCCACAAATAGTTAAGGAAAATATAAAAACAATTACTTTTGTCATGCTCATGCATCCACATATGTATATCATCATCATCATTATATAATAACTGATCTACTAATTCCATGATGGTGGCTGTAGTGTAGATGAAGCACCTAAAAATTATTCTTTCCATTACTTTCTATTATATTTCAAATATTTTCAATCCTGACTATTTTGCAATGTGTTCATCTATGATAATCCTGGTCACCCCCTTTCTTTAGACTCCTTCATAATATTATATATTATAACATTTTCAAGTGAATTAATCTGCCTTATCACATGCTCAAAATATTATATTATTCATTATTAACAGTTGCCTTGGTTCTTGTATTATAGATAAAGATCCCATTGGATGGTGCTGTTTTCACGCTAAAACTATAAAATATGAATATTCACAGGCCGTTGATTTTAATAATTTTTCTGTGCTTTTTTGTAATGCGAAAATAAAAACAAAACAAAATCATCTTTTTTAAATATTATTTTTTATTAACGTATACAATTTAAATGATAATAATAACTGTAAAATAAAATCAACAAATTACAATTTGATTCGTGTTTTTTATATCGTATACTTTTTAAATTGTGTTACGGCTTTTTTTTTATCAATTTTCTATCGTATATTTTTTTACTTGTGTTACGACTTTTTTTGTTGTTGTTTAACTAAAAAATAATAATCGTAATAAAAGTAAAAGTTGTTATAGTTAGATTTAGGGTTAGTTTTAGAGTTAGTTTAGGGTTAGGTTTAGGATTACTTTTAGGGTTAGTTTAGGGTTAGGTTTAGAGTTAGTTTTAGGGTTAGTATTAGGGTTAGTTTTAGGGTTAGTTTAGGGTTAGGTTTAGGGTTAGTTTTAGGGTTAGTATTAGGGTTAGTTTTAGGGTTAGGTTTAGGGTTAGGTTTAGGGTTAGTGTTCTGTTTGTTTGTAATGCTAAAATAAAAAAAATCAAAATCGTAAGCGTACTCGGACAGAAGAAAGAAACTCAAACTTTTTTAAACAACAACAAACACATACAAATGTCTTCTTTATTTATTAAACATGTTTATAATATTTGCTTTTTATTAAATTTACAAAATAACCTGTATATTTGGACTTTTCTTACTGGATATTTTTTTCGTACCGCTCTTTTTTACTTCAAAAATATACCAGATGGTAGAATCTTCTTTGTCGCGTGGAATGTTACTAACAGTATGTAACTTGACACGTTACCTAATTGCAACTCAATAAAAACATACATATTTAACATTTACCCAAATAAAATTTCAATACAGTATGTTGTAAAAAGTCTTATAATTATTGTTTTAAAAAATCTGAACATTTCAATAGTTTAAAATAATAAAAAAATCCAATGAAAACAACATTTCATTACAATTCAAATACAAACTCTCTCATCAAGCTTAATTATTTTATAAACTGTGCGAATTCAGAAAATGTGATTGCTGCTTAGAGACATACATGCTGTACTGCGACGTAACATAGCATCCTGCATTCTGTAGCACAACAAAAAAGTTGTATTATACAAAACGCGGGTTCGAACATGTCGGCCACAGAAACAGCATTTTTATGTGTTTTTAGCACAAAAACAGCACCATAGAATGGCATCTCTAGCTATAAGATGAATATCCTTGCCCTCTCCAAAACCCATCTTTCTTAATGCTTCATTTCAAAAGCATGACTTGCTCTCTCCTGTGCTTTTAATATCCAGATCTCACATTCATATATTGCAAGGGATCTTTTCAAAGCTATAATATACTCTTGAACCACATACTTAGAACTGTTTTCTCATGTGGACATTAATTTTATATTTGCTTTCATTGTATAAAGAAGGGTGGATTAATTCTATTTTTGATCCTTTGTTCAACCTTTAGAGTGCTTTTAGTTCATAGCTTTGGGAAAAGAGTGATTTATTCTCTTTTTTCATATATCCATTGAGTTATGTTTAATTTAAAGTTTACACAGTAAATCTTATTCAATTAATACCATCAAGGTATTAAAGATAAGATTCTATCTCCAGCCTTGTAGAATTGATTATGAGTTTAATAACTCTTACGCACCATATCCTGTTTGGCTGATAAATTAATTTTCACTCTGAATTACCCAACAATGTTGACAAAGACGTGCTTATAAATATCAAAGTTCCAAGAATATGTGGAATCATTCTGTTCTTGACCCTTTGTCCAACATTTAGAGTGTTATCAATTTCATAGCCTGAGGAAGGGTGATTTACTTCTTTTATTTATATATCTAGGAATTGCATTTAAATTTCTTTAGCTGTTATTGTATTTAGTTTAAAAAAAAAACAAATTAAAAAATATGATTTATTAAAGAATATACATATTTTTGCTGAATACCAAATGTATTATATATATATTGCTACATAAAAAGTGTATCCATAACACAGTAGGCAACTTAGACATGGCCCAGGTGTGATCATCGATTAGTAAGATGTAAGATACATCTTAATCCAAAACTAGAGACACAAAAATTATTAAAAAAAAAACAATACTTACAGTTGATATTCCTAATTTTCAGAAACATTCTAATCAATTTAAATTAGAACTTACAAATCGGTTTCAAGTATTAGTAGATTTTGAATATGATTCAGATTTGAATGAAATTAATATGAAACCAACTGATACACTTTTAAAAACTGCAAGGAAGATAGCTGGTAGAAAAAAGCAGCAATTGACCAATAAAATTTCTACTGAGACTAGAGAATTTATGAAGAAAAGAAGGAATATGAGGATATACAACAATGATGCATTAAAAAAAGATTGAATATCTTGAGTTTTGTAAAATGGTGTGGAAAAGAGTTGAAAATGATATAAGAAAGTATAATTGTGAACCAGCAAGGAAATCTGTTGAAGAGAATAAAAGTCTAAAGAGTGTAAAACAACATTTTGGTATTAGTAGGAAATTTATATCTCCAATAAGAAGAAAAGATGGCATTATTAATAAAATGAGAGATGACATCATGAAATGTGTAGAAGACTTCTATCAAGAATTATATAGTAATAATGAATAAGTGCCTCCTATACCTATTATATCTTCTGAATTGCCCAGAATTTTGAATGAGGAAGTGAGACATGCAATTAAATTTATGAAGAAACAGAAAGCTCCAGGTAATGATGGAATTATAATTGATTTATTAAAAGAAGCAGGTGAAGAAATAGAATTTTTTTTAGCAAAGTTATATACCAAATGTCTAAATGATAAAGATGTACCAGATGATTGGAGGAATGCAGTATTAATATTAATATTTAAAAAAGGTGATAAAGAAGATATTAGAAATTATAGACCTATCAGTCTTTTATCAGTTTTATACAAAATTTTTACTAAGATAATTACAACTAGTCTACAGAAAACATTGGATTTCCACCAACCAAAAGAACAAGCTGGATTTAAAAGTGGTTTTTGTACAGTAGAACATATCCAGGTATTGAGAGAAGTTATAGAAAGGACAAATGAATATGAGTTGTCAATATGCTTAGGTTTTGTAGATTATGAAAAGACATTTGATTCTATAAACATTTCTTCAGTGATTAAAGCATTGGATCATCAAGGTATAGATCCAGGATATTGTCATATTTTAAAGAATATTTATAAAAATGCAACAGCAACAATTAGATTACATAATGATACTAGGAAAGTCACCATTGAGAAAGGTGTAAGACAAGGTGACTCCATATCTCCAAAACTTTTTACAGCAGTGCTGCAAGAATATTTTGTGGATTAAAATGGGAAGCTAAAGGAGTGAAAGTAAATGGAGATTATTTAAGTCATTTAGATTTTGCAGATGATGTAGTTGTTTTTGCAAATAATGCTTTAGAGTTACAGGAATGTTGCAGGAGTTATCAGATGAAAGTAGGAAAGTAGAACTAAAAATAAATGTTAAAAAGACTAAAGTAATGTTTAATAGATTTCTCAAAATATGAAAATAAAGATTGATTATGATGAGTTAGAAAAAGTTAACAGTTACAAATACTTTGGTCAGATTATTAATACAGATGGAAACATAATGGATGAAATTAATCATAGAATTAAACTTGGTTGGAGTGCTTTTGGTAGAAATAACTTGATACTAAAAGGAAAGATGCCAATGTGTTTGAAAAGGAAGGTTTTTAATAAATGTGTTTTGCCAGTTCTTACTTATGGATCTGAGACATGGACACTTAATATAAGAGCAATACAGAGACTTCAGACTACACAAAGAAGTATGGAGAGATGCATGTTGGGAGTAACAAGAAGAGATCGAAAATGTAATGTATGGGTAAGAGAACAAACAGGTATTACTGACCTCATTGAAAAAATTAAAAGACTGAAGTGGAGTTGGGCTGGACATATTGTTAGAAGAGATGATAATAGATGGACAATTGATATTTTAAACTAGATTCCAAGAGATTGTGGAGAAAAGAAGCTAAAGATAGGAAAAGATGGATTAAACTTGGAGAGACCTTCATCCTGCAGTGGATTGATGATGGTTGATGATGATGATGATGACTACATAAGCAAAAATTAAAATAATATACTACACATGTGGCATACTTAATTTTTTAAACTAACTTCAATTTCATAAAAACATAAATTGAAATCATATATAGGATTTATTTTTGTTTAACTTTCAAATAGTACAAGTGTAGATGAAATTTGAGCAGAAGCACTGAAAACCCCCAGTGAGCCATAAATAAATTAACAATCTGTAAATGTAAATATAGAATGGATCGACCTGCATATAGCTTTTGTTCATATATAAGCATATTCTTTACTGAAGTACCAACATGCAGAGTGTGATATGTATATACAACATAATTCCAGGACAACTACAAGCTATTCTGAAAGCACTGTAACTAATTAGAAAGAAAGGTTGAACCTTATATTTTAATAGCCTCCAAATATCAAATTAATATTCAGTTAATATGAGACTTAGCCTTTTCCTTTTAATAGTTATAGTGAATTCAGAATAGCTTATAGTTGTCCTTAAATTACACTAGTGTATATAATCTATGCTCTGTGGGTTAGTATGTCAGTAAATGGTATACTTTTATAAGATCAAGAGCTAAATTTAGATGGGTCCATATTTACATTTATTGATGATTAGTTTACATATGGCCCACTGGGACATTTTAGTGCTTCTGCTCAAATTTCATATATATGTAATCAAGTCATACATCTCATGACTTTTATAGCTTGTATTCACAAATATGTAAAATAAAGTGCATGCTAATAGCTCTAAAATAAGTTTGTTTAGACCTATTAGCACACTCTTTATTTTATATATATATATATAGCCAAGCTGCAGCAATTATAAGAAAAAGTTAGCTGATACAATAATCCAATTAGCTCTTTCTTTGATATATTGCAAGTCAAAGGTATTTTATGCCAGAGATGATTACAAAAAAGTCGATCAGTACAATGCTTTGAGTAAAATTGAATGAATAACATTTTTTTAGTGTTTCATTAAGAAAATAACATATTTGCCCAATACTTAAACTACACCCATATATATATATCTTATAATTTTAAGTATCTGTGATGATCCTTGATCAAAGATATCACATAGTGTGAATTTGTAGCTGACTGGTGATGCATTGTGGCAGTAAAAACATAAATTGCGGCCATGTTGGTTCATCTTTATCATATGTGATTCAATATAAATAATATGACCTTTTATTTTAAATATATTTAAATATGTATTTATATTCTTATTTTCAGTAAGCTTTTATAATATCATTATATTAAAATAAAATATTTGTTTTAAAAATGTGTGAAAGTGTTTTTTAAAATCTTATTTAATTTTGATTAGGAAGCCAGAGTATTTGCCTAAAAGCAGCATGCGCATGTATTTAAAAAAAAACAAGCTATTTATATAATAGATTATCAATCAAATCTAACATATGAGATGTTTAACGTATATATATCCTATTACAGTATTTATATTTTGATACATACTGTATGTCAGGGGTCCCCAACCTTTTTGCACTTAAGAGCACATTCTATAATACTGGCCAGGTGGCGGGCACCATTTATTTTTTTCAACCAGATGGCGGGCACCATTAATTTTTTCAATGTAAATTTATAGTTGGATATTGTTAATAATACACAAAATGTACAAAAAAATATTTATTTCAAAAATAAAATTTTAACATATAATTAACGTTTATATTTTTATGCTGTAAAAGTATAGTATGCCCTACAATTTGATTACAATATAATACAATAATTTATAAGAAATTTTAAAAATTAAATTTATTTATATCAGATAAATAATTTTTTATCGTGTTCAGATAGCGTCAGGCACACGTAAAATGGTCTGCGGGCACGGTGCCCGCGGGCATAGGGTTGGGGACCCCTGCTGTATGTTATTTATATAGAGTATGTGATTGTACATTTAACTGGAGAAGACAAAAAATGGACAAAAATATACTTGCACTATCTGTGTACATGAAACAATTATTTGGACAAATAGAACAATGAATGGTGATATAAATAATCTATTGGTTGGAAGCATGATTTTATTCGGAATAATCATAGATTTGTATTTTGTCTCTAAGCAACTGAGCTTCACTGTTATTAAACTGTACAATATTTTGTATCATTTATTTTATATATATCACAGAGCATTTTATATATTAATATTTGTTTAATAATAATTACACTAAAATAACTTCTTTCTTATTTCTTTTTATACAATGCAAACACAATATTTTGTTCAAGTAAAGTAATTCTATTTCCTTACAGTTTCGATTGTCCAGGCATCTTCTTCAATGCTTTCAAATATTCAAATGCATATGACTACACAGAAATGAAATATTTTACTATAATTATATTCTTTTTTATTAATGAAATCCAATAAATTTCTGATTTTATAATTGTAGTAAAATATTTTATTTCTATGTAGTCGTATATATTTAAATATTTTATATATCTGAAGAAAACTATAGCAGTCAAGATTATAAGAAAATAAAATTATTTGAAGAAATTAAGATATTTGCATCATATGAAGTGAAAAAAAGTGATGTCCATAATTATAATTATATAATGTTTAATATGTCTTTTATTTAAATCAAACATTGTAGCAATCAATAATAATAATACTCATATTAATATGCTAACTATATTCTTTTTATCATAAATATCACTATCTTACATACATTGTGCATCTGATAGTGAAACCTAAGATTTAAAAAAGCTATTTAAACACAATAAATAATAATGTGTGTATATGTTAACAGAAAGTGTGAAAACTGGCTTTTTATAGAAAGCCTAGAAATTCCATACAATGTTAAAAATTGGATGTCCAAATACGAAATGTTTAGATTTTCACACATTTCATAGACATTCTATAAAATGCCAAAAGGACAATCAGCAAAATATAAAATACATCTATGTTGCAAAGACAAAATATAACTATAAGTTATCTACCCTTAATACTTAATTAATAAAAATTAATGAATAAAACTGTTAATAAATCTTATCATCAAAAATGGAAATTAATGAGATCCATTACCCCAGGGGTCCCCAACCTTTTTGCACTCAAGAGCACATTCTATAATACCGGCCAGGTAGTGGGCACCATTTATTTTTTTCAGCCAGATGGTGGGCACTATTTATTTTTTCAATGTAAATTTATAGTTGGATATTGTTAATAATACAAAAAAAATATTTATTTCAAAAATAAAATTTTAACATATAATTAACGTATATATTTTTACGCTGTAAAAGTATAGTATGCCCTACAATTTGATTACAATATAATACAATAATTTATAAGATATTTTAAAAATTAAATTTATTTGTATCAGATAAATAATTTTTTATCATGTTCGGATAGCGGCGGGCACATGTAAAATGGTCTGCGGGCGCCATGGTGCCTGCGGGCATAGGGTTGGGGACCCCTGCATTACACTGTTTTTCATATAAATTATAATAAATAATACAGAATTATTTACAACAGATATATATATATCATTAACCAGTCAACACTCGGACAATCCCAATATCAATAACAATTTCAAACTATTATCAAGCCAACCTTTGTTTAACAACAAAGATGGAATCCCTTTATATATACAATAGTTATACATAAAAAGTCTTTTTCTGCATCTGATTTGATGCACCTTATTTATGTAAACTAATTAAAGCAGGTGGTTCACTATCAAGTGTTTCATAATGGAAACAAAAATAACAGCATTAACAAAATAAAGGATCAATAAAATAAAATAAAATTGTCATACAGAGATTCAATATAAGTTCAAAGAATTGATTTTATAACATAACAATATACAAGATAAATAATAAATATGCTATACAACTTTACATATAGTATCTTATATAATTTTCCATTCATTTTTAATTGACCAATTGTTAACTAAATTTATTGAAGTGTTACAAATATTCATACAATTATTTAAGTTATTCATAATATAATATGTTTCATCTATTTGCCTTATTTTTGGATCTTTAATGTAATTTAAAGATCTTATATTTTTGCAGCATGTATTTTATGTCCACATTTCATCTATTAATTGAATTTTTATATTTTTTGGAATCTAACTCTAACAGTTTTCTTTCCTTGCATGTCCATAAATCATATCACAATGAGCATATTAATTTTATATATATGTCCTTTTGGATTTTATATCAATTCTTAATTTATAATTACCTATTAATTTATCCAGACTTTTACTATTTGACCATCCAATATTTATATATTTATCAATATAATTTTTGCTTTTTTTTTTTGTATTATAAATTTTAGGATAATATGAAATATATGTTTAATTTTAAAAAGCCTGCATTAAATAATACTATTTCTATATTAAAGAAATTTAATGATAGTAAGAATAGTTCAAATAAAAGATTGATCAAACTTTCACATTATCTTCAAATGTATAATACATTAATAAAAAAATAAAAATTATATTCATAAATGTATAAATAATAGATGATGAAATAGTAAAAACCTGGATAAATTAATAGCTAATTATAAATTAAGAGATACAAAATACAAAAAGGAATTCTATACAACATTAATTGTGACTATTGTAAAATATGGTTGTAAATACTTAGATGCCAACAGCCAAAGAACATTACAATGCAATTAATAGATAACATGATATCCATTCATTATTTAAAATATAAATACAAAATAGATGCTACAAAAATATTATACCTTTAAATTACATTAAAGATCTAAAAAGAAGACAAATGTATGAAATATATTATATTAAGCATAACTTAAATTATTGAATGAATATTTATAAAACTTAAATAAATTTAGTTAATAACTGGTTAATTAAAAATGGATGGAAATTCTTTGTTGTGTGTTTATGGTTTGGTTGTTATTCGGACAGCTATCATAACATCTGATTGGCTGTCAGATAAGTGTTATATATAATGAGCACAATGACATTTTCCAGTATCTCAATTTAATTTCAATTTCATAAATCTGTGCCTCGCAAATTAAATATTATTTACATAATTTACTGCTAGTTATATTATCTAAAAACTGCTGTATAGTAAATCGTAGGATTTCATGCTGTATGACTATAATTTAAACTCATCGGGTTAATTGTGAAGATATTTAAAGCTTCATGCTTTCAAATCTAAATACTTACAACTGGCTTAGATATATAGAAAGAAAAGTAGAGAGAAGGGTGGTCTCCCTTTTCTTGTAAATTCTTTGTTGTGTGTTTATGGTTTGGTTGTCATTCAGACAGCTATCATAACATCTGATTGGCTGTCAGATAAGTGTTATAACGAGCACAATGAGATTTTCCAGTATCCCAATTTAATTTCAATGTCATCTACTGCACCTCACAAATTACATATTAATGTAATATATATATATATATATATATATATATATATATATATATATATATATATAATATATATATATATATATATAATGTATAGTATGTGCATTATTTATTCTGAATATTGTTCTCTTACATAGAGTCTATTCTTTAAACTTATATTGAATGTCTAAATGATTAATTTGTTCAGTTTTATTGATATTCCATTACTGTTTTTATTTTATTTCCATTATAAAACACTAGACAGCGCTATATCTGCAATAATTTGTTAACAATATAATGATGGTTAATAGTGGGGAAAGAGAAGATGCAGAATTTTTATTGGGAGATATTAAGTTAAGTGTGGTGAATAGATATAGTTATTTGGGAATTATTTTAAGTAATCAGAAAAATTATTTGGATGAATGGGAGAAAAAATTGATAAATGAAGCAAAGAAAAGAAAGGGATTGATAAAGAAATTAACAGTGTTTTCATATAATAAATATGATATAGATAGAATTATATGGAAAGGAGTTGCAGCAGCAGGGTTAACATATGGTAATGATGCATTATACGTTAGTAAAGGGGTATTAAATTACTTAGAAAAAATTCAAAGGGAAGTAAGAAGACATGCATTGGATGCAGATGTATGGACATCAAGGAAGGCAATTGAAGGAGAAATGGGATGGTCAAGTTTTCATATGAGAGATGCAAAAAGTAAAATGAAAATGTTTGGTAGATTGCAGTTTATGGATAATAAAAGAATAGCCAAACTAGAATTTAATTGGGTTATGAGTAAAGGGCAGGTAACAAGATGGGTGAGAAAGGTAATGTGGTATGCAAAAGATTTGGATAAAGAATTTATATCAGTATATTTGTACAAAAGATGGAATGATTGTGTTAGGAGGATGGTTGAGTGTTATAGTGGTAAGGAATGGGATAAAAGAATAGATTTATTAATAAAGAATAGGGAGTTAGAGAGATGGAGAAATAGTATGGAGAGTAAAAAGAGTTTAAATATATATAGAAATAAACAGAATATTAGGTGCAAGTTAATATATGATAATAGTAAGGAAAGTAGTTTATTGTTTAAGGCTCGAATGGGATCTTTAGCAACAAGAGAATATACATGTAAGTGGAAAAATATGGGTGATTTAGTCTGTAAATTATGTAAGGAAGGAATAGAAAATATTAGGCATCTGTTAATTGAATGTAAATGCTTGAAAACAGAAAGGGTACATATAATGAAGTTATGGAAGAATAAATATGAAAAAAGTGATTATACAGAAAGTGGATTATTGGTTTTTATGCTGGGTTTGGAAAAAGATAAAAGGGATTTAGATATAAAGGCCATAGAGTTGACAAAGATTGTGTTGTGGAAATGGGATGGAGCAGAATATGGGAAAACATAGACTGGGGAATGGAAAATAAAGTGGCTAACAGGTTTCTCTGGGTATAATTGTTGAAAAATTCTTTACTCCATTTAAGGAGAAGCTATCGTACATCACATCACATAACAATAAAATAGATGCTTAACATTTGAAAAGGGCACAAAAACAGACATTGGAAAAGGATTTTTATGTATAATTATTGTTAATATATATTTATATAGCTGTTGTATATTACTTTATTTATTAGTAAATCTTATGCATGCAGCTTAGAATTATTAATGAGAAGTAGAAAAACAATTATCTAGAATTTCTTTCCTTTGTTAAAAGTTTATAAGATTTTAAAATTCTTCACTTTTGGTAGTTTAGTTAAAAAATATTGGTGTAAAAATGCCATTACTTCTTTCCTGGCTTGGTTGATATTTATATAAAATTCACAATTTCATTACCATTATTACATGCAAACTTAATGGTTTTTTTATTAGAGAGTGGGTCATTAAGAAATAATAGTCATACTGTACTTAAAATTAATAAAAAAAACTCCATTGTAATATCAGAAATTCAACATATTGGAAATTGTTTATTATTTAATGTCAACAATTAACAACAAAGAAGCATCAAAATAAACAATTAACAACAATAACAATAATAACAATAACAACAATTCAATAATAATAATATTATTATTTATTTATTTATTACAATAATATATAAACAATACAAAATTAGAATATAACCAATATCGCAAAAATTTTTAAAACATAGCAAGTGATATGTGATCAATACCTAATGAATAAGTAGAGACAAAAGAATTAAACAATCTAATATCATTATAATAGAACTGCCTATAAAAGATATCAATAATTACCTTATATTTATTAAGATGAAGAACAGATAAAACACAGCCATTACTACAGATATTCTGAACCAAAGTTGATGTAGACTTTAAAGTAATACACATAGTGACAGCAAGGTGTAAGAGTGCAACCACCTCAAATAGAAATATTATAAGATAAAATGCTTTGATAACAAGACTCATAAATAGTTAACAAAACAGATCTAGGAAAAAAATTTAACTAAATACTAAAATAAATAATTAATCTTACATAACCTCAAACACAAATAATTTGACTTGACCAAGATAACCTAGAATCAATAAAAATTCCCAAATAACAATAATTATTAATAAAAACAATATTAAGCATCACATGATCACAATACTATATGGAGAGTTTTGCTCTGTTTAAAAACAATATTATCACAAGTACAAATGCTACTATGATGAACTCTATATTGGCTACAAAACTCAAAGAATGAGAAACAAATTTATAAGAAGAAAGAATAGCTCTCATTTTATTATAATTGACTGTTAAACAATTTAACATAAGCCAATTACTAATTTAAGCCAAATTCTTATTAATCATTTGTTCAAGACTATATGAAACAGCACCAAAAGACAGAGTAATATCATCAGCAAAACCATAAAACACTGCATTCAAAGGCAATGCAAAAACAGCATTAATATAAATCAAAAATAACTTAGAGCCATGTACAGAGCCCTGTGGAACTCCATGATTTATCAATTTAAAATCACTAATAATCCCATGAATTTTGGTTTCCTATTTTCTGTCTTTTAAATAACTTTGTAACCAAAAAACAAAATGGCATCTAAATCCATATGAATATATAAATATAATTGCTGAAGAAGAATTTTATGATGAACACAGCCAAATGCTTTAGAAGGATCTAAATATATGGCTTCAGTCTTAAGACCATTATCTAACAAAGATGTTAAATTATAAACATGGTTATTAAAAGCAATTAAAGTACTTTTTTTAGCAACAAAACCACACTGATGTACAGAAATTATTCTATGCTCTCTTAAGAAAAACATCATTCTATCATTGAATACCATCTGAAGTAGCTTAAAAACAATTGAAATGATTGAAATAAGTCTGTAATTGTTGATAAGTAATGGATCACCATTTTTATAGATTGGTGTAACAATACCAATCTCTTCAAACACTCAGGAAATAGACCAGAATTCAATGAACAATTAAACAAATTAAGCAAAGCTGGTAAAAATATAAGCTTATTATCTTTAAAAAAATTTGAAGTTAAATTATCCAAACCAGAAGATCTAACACGTTTTAAACAATCAATCATGTGAGATAACTGAGTATCAGAAACTTCAGAACAGAAAAAAGAACCGGCATCAGAATCAAAAGCCAAATCATTAATACAAGTTTCCTCCTGCCGTTTATGTAAAAATAAAGTATTAAAAAGACCAGCAACATATTTTTCATTACCATTAACTTTTAAGAAGTAACGATTATTTTTAACAAAATCAATTCGATTAGGGATTTTTAAATCAAAAAATTAATTGTGTTCCACTTCAAACAAGTATTTTTATAATCGAGGAATTCCCTAAAATAATGCCATTTTGCCCTTTTAATATCAGATTTAATTTCATTATTAACACTTTTTCTCAAATTAATTATTTCAATTAATTGATCACTTATCCATAATGACCACTTTTTATTCTCACTAACCAATTTGATACCATCAATCACCTTAGCAATTAAAGATGAGTAAATATTCTGAAATTATGCAAAAGCTAAATCTACATTAGAGAGTGAAAAAATACTATTCCAGCTCTGATTAGACAATAAATTAGCTAATTTAGCACGTGACAGTTTATCAACATCTGAATGAGTGTCTGATTTACTATAAGAGAAAAACAATTTTAAAAGAATTGCACAATGATCTGTAATGGCTATATCAGATACACTAGACTCATAATTAAAATATTTACTAAGTCTAAAAAATATATGGTCTATCAAAGATTTGCACATCTGTGGTATATGGGTAAGCAAAACATTTACCTGTCTATAACCATAATTATATAATAAATTCAAATATCTACCAAAATCATGTTGCTCTTTAACTAGAAAATTAATATTTAAATCACCAATAAATACTGCAGAAGATGAATCCATCTTAAATGATGACAATACTACTACTAATAATTAATAATAATAATAATAATAATAATAATAATAATAATAATAATAATAATAATAATAATAATAATAATAATAATAATAATAATAATAATAATATGTAAATGAGTTATTTATGTTTATATAGTGCGATGTTTATGAATTTTAATAAACTAATGATCAGCTTTTCAAGCTAATGCACATGCACTTTATGAATCTTAATAATAAATGAATACTCTCACTTCCAACACAAGATAAAATCTTAGTGAAAGAATAGAATGAATCCACCTATTCTTTCAACCCAAATGCTTAAGTATGGGCAAATCTTAAGCACTGGAAATGAAAGCATGAAGATAAACCAATCACTTTAAATTACTCTTTAGCATGTCTGAATGAATGACATTTTCCCATACTTAAGCATTTGGGTTGAAAGAATAGGTGGATTCATTTTATTCTTTCACAAAGACTTTATCTTGTGTTGGAAGTGAGAGTATTCATTAGTTATTAAGATTCATAGAGCGTATGTGCATTAGCTTGAAAAGCTGATCATTAGTTTAATAATAATAATAATAATAATAATAATAATAATAATAATAATAATAATAATAATAATAATAATAATAATAATAATAATAATAATAATAATAATAATAATAATAATAATAATAATAATAATAATAATAATAATAACAACAACAACAACATCATTTTTTAAAGTTTCTCATGTTTTTTTGATTTTATGATATAGATATAAAAAATCCATTTTGTATTCCTTGCTTTTCCAATTAAAACCTTTTTCATACTTTGCTGAAAAATTATTTGTCATTCTCCATGAAGTCTAGGTATTCTATACAATGTATAAGGAAAAAATAAAAATGGCATTTCATACTTTGCCTAAAAACATCACACACTTTGTTGATAGCATATATAAAAATATTTTTATAGTTGAAAAAAGGAAAATTCTGTTTTTCATACATACCTATCAAACATTTTAAATTGTTTTATAAAAAACTAAAAGAAACATCTTACCTATCAGTTTGGTGGTGTTTGTATGAATTTCATTCCCAAGTACCATTTTACATGAGTAATCGTCACTATCACCCTCTTGAATATTGCTAATGCTCAGAGTATAGGAGTGATTGTTAGGAAAATGTGTAATCTGTAAACGTTTATCGGGGGTAAATATTGCTTCATTACTGCTAAGAAGGAAAGCACTTTTTAGCCACATAACCTTAAAAAGTAAAACAAGATTTATTAACATTTAACTCACTTCATACCAAGCATTATATATATTGTTGTATAGAAAACTTAATAAAAATATTGCATATTTTTATGGATAAAAAGCAAATTGAAATGTAAGCCATTATTTGAGTGACACTGAACCAACTTGAAATGCTTCGTGACAGTGAATAAAATACATTGGAGAGCTACAATTAGACACAGTGTTGAAATATTAAAAAAAGTTCTTGCAGAAGTGGTGAAAAGACAACAACACAAAATATCAGATAAACAAACTAATATACCAATTACATTCTAAATGTGGATATAATAATGCCTCATAGATTAATCTGTATAATCCTCACAAAATTTTATTAGCATACTTTCCATTTTTTTTTTGTGCTACTTACTATAAGATTTAGGGGGAAAATGAGAGTAGCCAGATAACAATGTGTAATAAATCCCTCACCTGTGCTTCCCTTTCCAAGATCCCAGACTTGTTTTAATTTACGATAGAGAGAGCTTTAGATCATGGAACAGTGTGATTAGACCTAGCATACTTTCCATCTTGTTTTTGATATTTATTATTAGCTTTAGTAAACAATGATAATTACCAGAGAACAGTGCTTAATAAATATCTATCCTACACTTTCCTTCCAAAATCCCCAAATTAGTTTTAAGCTTATGCATTCCATCAGCATAGATCTTAATATCTTATGACAGTCTAACTAGACCTTAGGATCTAATACACTTATTTTCTACTCCTATCATTTACTTTTAAGTTATACTATTAAGCTATTGGCCAATTTTAAAAACAAATATTGTCAATCATGACCAATTTTCTTATATAGTCATATAGACCTGAACCCAGTTCAGATTCTGTATATTATGATGTCTATAGCCTTTTAATTACTCAAGTCACTTTACTCCATGGCCATGATTTGATATAAATGAATTCAACATCACATAACCTCTCATGTCTCCAGCTTACATATGCTGCTTTGGAAGCATACTTTTCTGCCTTTTTTCCACTAATGTAAGCACACTATGGTAGTTACCAGAAGACTGTTCTCCTCACTGATGAAAACTATACACTTGAAACTAGCCTAGAAATTTTGGAAGGCACAGTATAGGGATTTATTAAGGAGTATCATCTGATAAGTATGATGGTTTATAACACTTACACTAAGTGGCAAAATAGAGTGGAAAATTATGCTAATAGAACAACAATATATGAATTGAAGACATGAGATAGGTCATGTGATGTTTTATTGGTTTCTTCACAAAATTTATGTTTAATATATAATTTTTATTTTTTGGCTTATTATCACTTTTCTCTTGGAGATGAAATGGCCATACTCATTTGTGATTGGCTATGGCTGCTGTTGGTGTTATTATTTAGTAGTAGTTATTATATAACACAAGTTATACTTTCATACACTAATATTTAATTAATAGAAAAGGTTTTATATTATGAAACAGACCACAAAACGAATTGTACACATAAAAGACTAAATGGCTTTATCACATGATCTTCTTGATAGGAAAATTGATATCTTATTAAACCATTATTGTTACAATTATCTATATACAAATGCTTTTTATAGTAATGGAATGCAATTACGTTTGCAGAAGATTAATATCTGATATTCCTTTGTGTACAAAAAGTTATTAATTGATAGTCTGAATATCAATTGTGAAAGCTCAAATATAGATATAATTAATATGGGAGTTACTAAAACACCCCTAGCGAACTACATGTAAACTAACCATCACTAAATGAAAATTGTAGAGAGGACTCACCTGTACGTTAATAAATTTATATATTAACATGCAGAAAATGGCTTATATTTCACATACTTTCAGAACAAATATATGCTATTCTGAAATCTCTAAAACTAATCAGAAGAAAAGACTTGCTGAGAATTTTCAGTAGCTTCTCCATTAATTTATATCTATATTTGAGATATTGCAATTGATATTTCCATCTGTTAACTGAAGATTAATTTAATACTTAAAGGTTGTTATATATAAGACTCAGCCTTCCCTTTTGATTAATTATAATAATTTCAGAATAGCTTATAGTTATCCTGAAATTATGTTAATATATATGTCACACTCTGTATGTTAACCAGATCTTATTTTGAGATGTTGGAGCTGTGTCTGAGATGTCTAGAATATACATTTGCATTTTTCACCCTCCACTGAAAATTGTGCAAGGCTTGTTTTTTTACATCTTTAAAATTCATGTATATATATATATATTTTAATATTTTAAATACAAAAAAAATTCAAAAGATGTCAGGAAAATCAAATAAGTGGTTTTCAAAGTATCTCAAGCTCTTGGATACTGGGTATCCTTTATATATTTCACATTCTCAAACATTACAAGATTACTAGGAGAAAATATTATGACGGTTAAAAACTTGATTTTTTGGAGAGTTTATGATTATATTTGTATCATAAGTGTGTAATAATTATTAGAAATCGAAAATATTATTACTTATTTATTGTTACAGAAATGTTTTGTTTTTAAATATAAAAGAGTACACATTTATTGTTACAGAAATGTTTTGTTTTTAAATATAAAAGAGTATATTCTTCTGAATACTGTTACTATAGAGATTATGATTGCAGAAAACACAGCTGTCTAGAAATGAGGTCACTCAACAGATTGTTATATTTAGCAATATCACAAAAAATCCAAAAATAATAAACTTTTAAAGTATAAATTGATAGATTTAGTAGTTGTTAAAATAATTTACTCAGATTTTTAAAACAAACATCAAACAAAGAAAATTTCATTCATTTTGCAAAGTGAATTGACTCTACTTGAAATTTGATGATGTGACAGCATTTTGTTTTGATTAAAATCCAGTTTTTAAAATAAATCCAAAAATGAAATGTGATTTTTTAAAATTCATTTCTAAACTAAAATATCCGTCAAATGAAGTCATATTTATTATATAATGGTAAATAATAATGGTTTAATATTAAAATGAAATTTGAAAGCTTAAATCTAGAGAGAAAAAAGAAGTCTGTCAGAATACTAGCAGAATACAGGAGGATTAATACATTAATAAATTGAATGCTTATATGTGATTCAAGCTATAGGTGGGAATGCTCTGTACTTTTTGTTTATTGATGATTAGTTTACATGTTTCTCACTGGGGGTTTTCAATAGCCTTCACATTAATTACATCTACAATTGAGCTATCACAATTGATATTTGCATGTATTAACTAAAGATTAATTTAATATTTAAAGTTTGTTAAATATGAAATCATCCTTTTCCTCTGTTTACTTATGTTTATTTAAGAATAGATTATAGTTTTCTGAAAATATATATATATCACATCTGCTCATTAATATGTCAATAAATTGAATGCTTATTTATGATCTAAACTAAAGTACAGGTGAGTTCACTTTTTCAATTATTAATTATTAGTTTAGCTTCAGCATTAATTGATACTTCACTAAAGAGAAAATTATACAAATAGAGAAAGTTTTAGGCATACTGTTATAGAAACAAATTGAGTGCCAGTATTGTATGAAACTTAGCTCACCTAATGTGTTCGGTTTTTTCAGTATTTATTATTTATTAGTGTCAGTACATTCTGATTAATAGACTGAAAAAGCATATTAGAAGCAAACTTTATTTCCCTCATATAAAAATATGTGCAAAAATTCTATAATAAAAACTATAATAACAAATTAAAACAGTCTCCAGAATTCTTCCTATATCTTTTGAAATAACCAGTATTTTAAATTAAGAAAGCAAGGTTGGCAATCCTATATGTGAAGGCTAGGAAGAATCCAGTTAATAATCAATGAAGAGATTAGTGAAATTTACAGCATTGTTAATGCTGTATATTTAGAAACATATATATATATATTGCAATAACAATAAAACTAATAAATATAACACTAATTAACTATTATATATAGTCTTTCAATCCTCAGCCTGTATATAATAGTTAATTACCATTGTATTTATTAGTTTTATTGTTATTACAATTAGTGTTTTGATTAACAGACATTTTATTTGTATTATATATATATGTATGTATATGAAATAGACACAGTGCATATCACTATCTAAAAAGTCAAACATAAGATGTCAAATCACCCCACCCCCCATCCTAAATGTAATGTTTTTTCATAAATGCTATGTTGTGAATAAACAGTCAGAATTTTGAATAGCATGTGCTGTTTAAAATTGAGACTATCTTTATTTACAAGGTTACATTGCTGAAAAAACTTAATATTTGGAGAAGTGATTCAAAATTATATATATAATATTTTTAATGGATGATTTAGATGGAAATATTTACTATGTGGAGTTATCCATTTATAATTTCTTAATTAGAAAGTACTTTACCTAGAATTGTAGTGAATAAAAACCAACTGCACATGCCAAGAGTTAAAATAAAACTCCAATCCTGTTGGGTTATCTATTTATAATTACTTAATTAGAAAGCACTTTACTTAGAATAGTAGTTAATAAAAACCAATTGCCCAAGGCCAGTAGTTAAAGTGAAACTCTAAACCCAGTCTATTAAGTAAATAAAATACTCTCAGTCCAAAGGGCAAGATAAAACTTTTTAAAATAATATGATTGGTTTAAATTCTTCAAGCTTTCTCTCCAACATGCTTAAGATTAGCCTCTCTACATAAATTGAGGTAAAGAGAAAAGGTTTTACATTGTGCTTTTGATTGAGAGTATTTCACTTACGTTTTGGAGTGTTAATCTCAATATATCATATAATATTAATTGCTGGGAAACTTTAGTGATTAGAGTTCATAAGAAATACAAGTGCAGAAATGACAGAACTGAAATGAATTGGAGGTTTTTAAGCTCAAATGTGGTGCTCTACCACTGTACAAAACTAGGTAAGGCTGATAAAATGGTTCTTTGATAATTTGGCTTGTGGATTGCAATAATTCATTTAAACTTAGTTACTCTATGGATAAGTGTAAAGTTTTAGCACAACATATTCAACAATGCGATTTATTTGCAGGTGTATTAAAAGTATTCAAGTTATGTATAGATGATAACCTATTTTGAGAAACTCTCCATACAGTATTGCCATCAAGTGCAAGCCTTTGTAATCAATAGATGAAAACATGTTTGTGCATAAAATCATCATCTATTGCTTTCTCATCCATTATCCCCAGACTAGTTTCTAGCTTGTGGCTTTCACCAGTGAGAAGTCTTGGATTTAAAAGTACTGCATGCACCTAGACCTTAGGATCTAATGCAATGCTTCAGCATCCACCCTTTACATATGGAGTTAATGATAAATCTGAAAGCCCAAGAGGAAAAACATCATAATGTTTCCCACTCCAGCTCATTCACTTGTATAGTGATGTAGATCTAAACTTGGTACATCATTTATACATTATGGTGTTTTTGGTTTTGTCAAAAAATACAGTTAACATTACCCTATAAGTCAAATACCATGAAACCATCAATCTTGTGTATATTGATGGCTTTATACCTATTCTGTTCATAGGATAATGGTGACTGTTTTTGAAAAACCAAAGACATCAAAATGTATAGATGGTGAACTTAGTTCAGATCTATATAACTCTACAAGCAAATGAGTTGGGTTGGAAACATTATGAAGTTTTCATCTTGAACTCATAGCTGTATCGTTAATCAAATAGATAAAAGGTGGTTGCTGAATGGTTGCATTAGATTCTAAGGTCTAGGTGCAATGCTCTCAAATCTAAGGCTCTTCACTGATGAAAGCCACAAGTTAGAAACTAGTATGAAGATGTAGGATAAGTAGATAATAGATAGAGATTTTATGCAGAAATATTTCTGCATCCATTGATTATGAAGGGTTGCATTTGGTGGCACTACTGCATGGAAAGTTTGATACTTTTATTAACAGCATGTCTAAAAAAATGAAATGGTCATCATATATGGTAATCACCTGAATATTGTATATACCTGAATATGTTATTAATAAAAATATAAACTTCAACACTCTGAAAAAATGAAGTTGTTGCAATAACAAAAAAATATTAAATAAAAATAATCAAATGCTTTTATTGGCTAGGAATTAAAAATGTCTCAGCCTTAAAGTGCCAAAATTTGAATTGCTTTGAGGAATGTATGCTCTAGAATCTGATACTTTACCACTGAACTAAGCCATGTAGTAAAAAAAATGAGACATTGAAAATACTATGCATTTTTAGTGCCGATCGTAAATCTTTGTCAAAAGTGATTATATTCATAATAATTATATGTTGATCTATTTACATAAGCTCTATTAAATATTGAATGTCATTAGAAAAAAATTCTAACTTTATTTAAACTTTTAAAAGTAATACCACACATTAATATACAACACAACATTTTGAATAGTATTATTCCAATAAACATCACATGACCACCATCTCTTATGCTTGTGTATAACTGTTGTTAAAATAGGCAATACTCACTATATGTATGCCACACAACAGTTATACACAAGCATAAGAGGTGGTGGTCTTGTGATGTTTATTGGCTTAAAACGAATCCTGTCAAATAGGATAGTAATGGCTGTTGTTGTTAAAGAACCAAAGACATCAAAATGTATGGGTACTGAACTGGGTTCAGACTCATATGACTATATAAGCTGATGGGCTTGGATTGAAAACATTAAGGTGTTTTCAGTTTAAGACTCATAGTTTTGTAGTTAAATGGAGATAAAAGGTGGTTTCTGGAGGGTTGCATTAGATCCTAAGATCTAGATGCAGTGCTCTCAGATCCAAGGCTCCTCACTGATGAAGGCCACAAGCCAGAAACTAGTCTGGGGATATTGGATTAGTAAGCATTGGATGGGGATTTTATGCACAAGTCTTCTGGCATCCATTGATTACTCTAGCTTGCTGTGTATATCATATGTATAATGAGTATTGCCTGTTTGAATATTATTATTCTCTCTTTTCATCAGTTGTTGCTGGGCATTTTAATGTTGCATTTAATGTTGGGCAGAATATTGGTAGATTAATTATAAATCAATTTTTTAAAACCTTTCTTGGAACAAGGTAATTCAAAATCATTACATACAAAATGTATATATATAAAAGCTTGGCTTAATACTTTAACAGCATGGTATGATGAACATGCTTTTGGCTACCTGGTAATTCATATTCATTGCAATAGTTGTCCAATAAGCTTACGATGATTGTAAAGAATAATCAATCACAAGATTGATTATTTGCATAAAATTTGAATATAGGATGTAAATAAGTTAATTTAAATGGGCCATTTGTCTGATAAGGAGATGCAGGATTATTTTTTATTATTGCACATATATTGTTGGCAATATGCTAGGTGTCCTTAACTGTACATTACCATTGTTTATTTTGGAGCAGACAATGTTCACAGATGTAGATCCTAAGCTGTAACCATGCTTAGACTCATTTTTGAAGAGAATTGATTTGACCTTAATATTAGTCTTAGCTCAATTGTACTGGTATTCAAATTATGCAATTCCCATAGATAGATTGGCACATGATTCCCCATAATAAACTGAGTGGCAGTTTGTGTTGTTGCATATAGCTTTGTAGTTCTACCCTGGGGGAAGCTTCCTTTTGTATTGTTAATAAGAGGATTTAGCATGAGAGTGTGAACACCAATTCTGTATGTCACAAGCTCTTGGACAACTATGTCCATGAATATGACTACCAGTTAGTCAAAAGCATGCTTAGGATACCCTGCTGTTGACCTATAGAACCATGCTTTTCTTTATATACATTTTGTAAGTATTTATTTTGAATTAATTATTAATGGAAAAGATACTGTTGATAGAACCAACAAATATAATATTATTTATAAAGTGATATGCTGATGCAGGTCTTGTTACATCGGTGAGTCAAAATGTACAAGAACATTCATGTATATGAATTTTTGTATAATAAATTGTGATGTTCTGTGGACAAATTTAAATCTATATTTGCAGAACATTTAGTTATTTGTAAAAGATGTTTTCACTTTGATAGTGTTTTATTTAAATGTGAAAAATGCTTTGAAGGAAAGAAAAATCAAAGAAGCATATTTTACAAATGTGACAGACAGTTTATTAAATAAACATTATAATTGTGTTGATATATACAAATTATAGAAATTATTCAAATGGAAATCAATCTCCGATAATGTGCTATTTCTTAAAATATAAATTTCCAAGCACTCACCGGCTGCTGTATTTATAATATTTAAGAAATAGCACTTTATTGCAGATTGATTTCCATTTGAATAATTTCAAAAGTTTTCAGTGCTTTATAATAATACATTTATATAAATTATAGAATTATATAAATTAGAAACGTTGATCATTCACATAGAAATGTTAATGATGTGTGACTTAAATTAGATTTTTTAAAATTTATTTTAACCATACAATGCTGCTCAAAATGGCATACACACCATAATCTGGCTATAACTATTATTTATTGTTATATATTGGTATTTTGAATATTGCAGAGTTTATTCCATTTTTTGTTTTATATATATATATATATATATATATATATATATATATATATATATATATATATATATATATAAATTTAAGTACATGACTTACTGTTGGGAGAGTTTTAATTTCTGTTGGGATGTGAGGATGTGAGAAATGTTGCTATGCATTATATCTCAACTCTTATAGCTATAATTTTCAGCTATTGTCTCATACATAAATCATGAGTGACTGATTAAAAGAGGCTTAACTTTTGATTAGTCATAATTAGGACAGGGTTGCTATTGTTTTCTTTCAGCCAGCAGAACTGGTCTTAAGGGTTGCTATGGTAATGCAGTTTGGCTGTGAATTTGATTTCATTTATATAATGGAGTTCTCATTTATTAATTAATTTATATCTATATTAATCCATTGAAAATATTAAATTCATATATATATATAAGTTCACCAGTGGGAGCTTACCACTAACTCCAATCAAGCTTTAATTTATAAGTGCCAAAAGAGAAAGAATTCAAAATTTCTAGCTTAAAAGCAAGTTACACAATTTGTGGCTTGTTTTATTAATTATATCTATATACAGGTATATAGCAGTGATCCTCAGACATTACTGTCATATTTGTTCTTACAATTCTTAATAGTTTCACATAATAGTTCCTAAATATTTTTAAAAACCTTGATACTTATTATTTATATGTAGATTTAACATCAAATGACTAAAGATTGTCAATTAAATTATAGTAATTTCTGATCAAAGATTGTCAATTAAATTATAGTAATTTCTGATTTTAGCAATGTATAGTGCAGCCTCTCTGATTACATATATGTATGACTTCTTATAAAGAAAGCCTTTCTGATTACATATATGTATGACTTCTTATAAAGAAAATTTTATTGTGAGCTGAAAGAATGACTTCTTATAAAGAAAGCCTTTCTGAAGAAAGCCTTTCTGATTACATATATGTATGACTTCTTATAAAGAAAATTTTATTGTGAGCTGAAAGAATTACATTATTGCAATAACAAAGTTATGTTGTTAACAGACACTATAATAAATATTACATAACCCAATACCAATGATCTGGGCATAAAAAAATTAACTATTCAATCATAAATTGTCCATTGCTACAAAGCTCCATGCAGCATTGTAGATGTATGTTGGAGCTAATTTTTCATCTCTGTTTCTGATGGCCTGAAGTTTTGTCAAAAGTAATTTCTTATGCTCAACCAAGGTATGGCCATAAATGAGTGTGCACCTAGTTGACCAACAGGCAAACAACAGAAAAGTTATGATTCTTATGGATGGAAAGATCCCATTAAATATGCTAAAAATCAGTCCGGTGAGGAGAGATACTCTAGGTTTGCATAGGGATGCAATAAAGTCTCTGTCCCATTGGAGTGATGTACAATGGCTGAGAATATGCATTATTGTCATCATCCCATTTACATAAAGGGCAGACTGGGTCCAAGCAGAAGAAACCTCTATGATAGACCAGAAAATGGCATGTGGGCAGAGCACTCGGGTTTAATTTAATCAAAAAAATCAAAAACTTCTGGTTCAAGATGATTTAAACTTTTTAATGATTGAATGATTGGGAAGGGTTAGCAGTGATGGGATTGGGGGATTTCTTCACCAGTTAGGTGATATGCATCCCAGTACAACATTTTTCTGTGGGTTAACTTGAATAGGTAGAGGGATACATTTTTGCAATATTTAACAATAAGGATGACAACCAACTTCTTACAGGAGAAGGAGGAGGTTGTCTGTAGGAAAAACAGGTGTAGAGCATGATGCTTCCAGAAAACAGTGAGAGAGGTTAAGGATGGTGTTATGTGTATGCTGGAAACAAAATGTTAAAACAGAATGCAATGATAGCCCATTGAGTTTTGTGTGCCTATGGAGGTCCTTCAGAATGATGGCCATGGTCTTGCCCTTTCGCATATGTCTTGCACATAGTGAAT
Source organism: Epiperipatus broadwayi (assembly GCA_028023455.1). Classification (NCBI taxonomy): domain Eukaryota; kingdom Metazoa; phylum Onychophora; class Udeonychophora; order Euonychophora; family Peripatidae; genus Epiperipatus; species Epiperipatus broadwayi. The sequence goes on from JAQFVV010006353.1 coordinate 2,815,916, forward strand.
TTATCCTTGTAATGAATTTTTGGGAAAAATTAGTAAATCAGCATGTAATAAGAGATCTGTGGGAACACCGGGATGTTGAACAGTGACGATTTTGCATATAGTGACAAATAATCAATGGTTTTTCAGATCAAGAAAAGAAGGGAGTCCTGTATAATTTTCTTCATTGCAAGGGGTGAGTTGTAGATTGGGAAACCCAAAAATTTTTGGGACATTACAATGAAAGGAGAGGGGATGGTGTTCCCAGAGGATATATTCCATGCTGAGGATTTATTTACATTAAAGGTAAGTCCTGACTCAGAAGAAAAGGCATGGAGAATTTTGGCAAGCTTTGGTATTAGTCTTTGTGATGGGAAAAAAACACCCAGGTCATCCATGTATGCTATATGGGGGGTTGATTTCTTGAGGGTAGGGTATAAATATGCTAGGGAGGTCTTGTTCAACTCTAATTAATAGAAAATTAATGTAGATTATAAATAGCAGGGCACTCAGAGGAGAGCTCTGCAAAATGAAATTTGTTGAGGTAAAAGATGGTGAGATCCTTTCATTCAGGGAGATGAAAATGTCCCTGTTGTTGAGGAAATTTGCTATATTTATTATCCCAAATGGGATATCATATTTGGCAAGAAAGTTGATGAGGCAATGTGTTCTGATAATGTTGAAGGCACCAGAAATGTCCAGCTGGATGACTACTGGTTTAGACTTCCTCATGATTCTGGTGTAATTGACTACCATCTTGAATAATGCTTTTGCATCAGTGGTTGAAAAATCTTTCCTGGCAAACTTGTACTAGGATATGAATGGAAGGACTTTATCCTGTATCCTATCCTTGATTATGGATTCCACCACCTTGATCATTAATAGTGTCATAGAGATGGGCTTAAGATTCTCAAGGGGGGGAGTTAATGTATCCTTCTTGAGAAAAGGCATCATCCCTATGGGGTACAAGCCTCTAATGTCAAGGGGTTTGGTAGATATGATTGGAACTGAAAAATTTTCAAGGTGAAGAAGGATAAATCATTGGATAGCATGGAGACCCAGGTCTGTTTTCTCTGGAATAGATGATAGTTTCATACTAATATCTTTTTCCATTATGCTGTGATTTATAGTTGTGGATTCCCTAAAGTTAGGATGATTTGACTCATGAGGATATTTGGTTAATTTGACTTTTAAAAAAGTTAAGAATTTGTGTGATCTTGCTGTTACCAGTGTAGTGTTCTGTCAATTATGATGGAGAAGGGTGTATTTACTTTATCCTTGTGGCAAAGAGCCCACCAGGACCAGTTGTGGGGCTAGTTTAGGAAGATTCTTGATTTTCTTATTGAGATGTAGTCAGCAATGGATTGTTGATTTATTTTATATTGTTGCTTAAGATTAAGGATTAACTCTATTGAAGCTGGGACTACAGGTATCTGTTTCAAGGTGTTGCTGATTAGATCCATTTTGTGTAGGAGTGGACATTTATTCTTGGCTGTGTAAAATGAAATTATTGTATTCAAAATATTGATGAATGTGAACTATGCTTCTGCAAGAGTGATGAATGTGAACCATGCTTCTGCAGGAGGTAAGGTGAGGATGTTGGATTTTTCTGAAATATATGTAATACTCAGATAAAATTAGCTTCTTGGGTACTGGTTTTGAGTAGGATGTGGTTGGATGACTTCAAGGGCTCATACAGCTGTGAAAACTGGTCAATTGATAAATTGATCTCTTGTGCCAGGTATTCTGAGAAAGGAACAGATTGGAGGGAGGAATCAATGATGAAATGGAGGTCTGGGAGTAGTAATCCAGATCTATGAAGGTCACATATTGCTTAGTGTAGTAGCAGAAGGCTTCAGTGGGAAAAAAGCTTCTACACATGTAAGTGGGGTATTTATGAGATGAATGTAATCTGAAATTGAAGTTGTAGGTGATATTGAAGTCTCCAAATATTAATATAAGATAAGTGTTGGATCTGAGTGACAAATTTATTTGTTGGATCACTGAGTGAATTAACATTATATCTCTCTTGAGGGAAACAAAGACAATGTTTAACTTAAAAAACTGGTGATAATGTTGTGATTATGAGATATTGATTGATGAAGTTTATTTTAATGATAAATATTTAGGAATGAAAATTGCAACACCTGCAGAGGAGTGGGCCAAAGTTGAGTGAGGAAAGGACCTTAGATTGACAATTTTAATTAGTAATTGTGGATTTGAGCATGAGTGTAGCTTAGTTTCTTCAAGACAGATGATATGAGGTTTAAATTGGTATATCCAATTTATAATTGATTCTATTATTCCCATTGAGTTCAAACCATGAACATTGAAGCCATCAAATTTGAGATTCATATGGCCCAGACTGGAGCGGTTAAGTTATCCTTTGTCAGATTTAATCAATGAGCACATGGGTGGTTGAGATATTTGGAGGGAAATTTAATTCATTACCAATTTTTTCTGCACTGTCTTGGTTAGAGTTTTGTCATCCCTAGCATCCACTTTTTTATTTGCACTACTAGAGTGCGCCTTCCCAATTAACTCCACTTTGGGTGGTCTGCACTGCTCAGATTGAACTATTACTTGGGGACCATTCCCTGGAACTACCTCCATACTACTGTTTTCAGGTGATGTTTCATGGTTTTTGATCAAATCACCTGAGGTCAGCTTTCATTCTTTCTCTTTTTTTGGTTTTATCTGTTGATTCATGTTCAGATGAGCTCTTGCTAGAGTTACTGGACTTTTCCCCTGGCTTATTATCCCTAGAATCTGCATTACCACTGTTAGCACTTTTAGACTTCCCTTTTACTTTTTTGCCTGTTGGAGGTATGGCTTTCTGTAACTGTAGCATCTGACTTTGGGGATGAACTACTGCTTCTAGATCAGTGGATTGAAGCAATAGTTACCAGGGAAATTAAGCAAATATTACTAGGACTTGCAAGTCATCTGCAGTTGTGCAGCCTAGTCATTTTCATATGACAATATTGGCAAATCCATGCTGGGCAGGCTGGTACTCCTCAAGGAGATAATGAGAGGCTGATTCTGCAAGGTGCATCATGGGAATCATGGAGTTATTCCCTTATTGAGCATGATAGTGAATCCTGCCTTATTAAACAGAACTGAGGTTTCAACCTTCTTTCCTTTTCTGGAAGATTGAAACTGCACAATATAGTCTAAGCAGATGCTGTAGATCAGCTTCTGGAAACTTAAGGTAGCAGTTTCAGATTTGGCCATTGAGAATTATTGGTGTATCCATATTGATTATACAATGATCTTTGTCTCCAATAAACTTGATTGTCTTTTGAAAAATTTGTCTTTGGGATATATTGTGGAATTCCACAATCAGATACTTACTGTTGGAGTGATTTAGTAACTTGTATACACTATTCCACAATTTTTTTGAGAGTCCACAGAAGAATTCCTCAACAGGAAAATTAAAAAGCTCACAATTGAGATTTGTGACAACAAGAATTAGAGTCTTGTCACTGCTATAGTTGAGAAAAGCCCAGAGTAATTGTCAGTTGATCAAGACTGGTATTGACTAATGTATTTTTGGCCAGGTTGGGTTGGGAGGCCAATGGCTCCTCATCCTCAAACATATTGAAGATGTCCTGTTGATTATAGTAATCACTGTTAATGTTAGTGTTGTCTGTTGCATTTCAAAGTAAGATATCATGAGTATGAAATATCACTTGCTGGACCCAAATCAGGAAGTGTCTGAGTAGATGGAGGGGCCACTGTTATATGCCATTCATGAGCAGTAGATTTATTATGATAATTAATATTAGTTGTCATTCTCCTGTTGGTATTATCATTAGTGTTACATAGATTTTTAATTTAGTTTCTAATTCTGGGAAATCATCAAATGAAATGAACTCCCCAGTGCATCTGCTGTTTCCTGTATCAATATTAGGAAAATATGGTAGGGTTCAGAAGGGTTGGTATGTTATTCATATTAATATTTTCTTTCTTGGGATTTGGTTTAATTTCAGATTTTTTCTGTTTAAGCTTAGAAACTAATAAATTATTAGCAAATTTTATTAATACTAACTTGTGAAGAAAGGCTATCCCCTGTTACAACGATCCCTGCTGTGCCTTGGTTTTCTGGAATTTTCTTTCAGAAATTTGCAATTGGAGTTTCCCAGTGATTAGCATTTTGTTTATACTATGACTTCCACTCACAAACTGATATTTGCTGGTTCTGTTTCTTGTTGAAACTTGCTGCAATGAGATTTATTGGGAATGCAAATGGATGCTTGCTGTTGTTCAAAATGATCTACGGTAGAATTAAAATCCATGTTATATCCCTTTTCTTTTGGGAGAGAAGTCAACATCCTTAATTTATAAGGAAAAGTAATAGTTAAGGAAGTTATTTATTAGGTTTTCCAGTAAAGCAAACTTTTAAAGAGTAAAACTATATTTATATTATCACTGGAAATGTGATGTGATGTATTATGGCTTCTCCTTAAACAAAGTCAAGAATATCTCAGCAATTATGTCCAGATAAACCTGTTAGCCACTTTATTTTACATTCCCCATTCTAAATTTACCCATAATCTGCTCTATCCCATTTCCACAACATAATTTTTGTCAACTCTATAACCTTTATATCTAAATCCCCCTTATCTTTTCCCAAACCCAGCATAAAAGCCAATAATTCACTTTTTGTATAATCACTCTTTTCATATTAAACTTCATTATATGTACCCTTTCTGTTTTCAAAAATTTACATTCAATTAACAAATGCCTAATATTTTCAATTCCTTCCTTACATAATTTACAAAATAAATCACCCATATTTTCCCATTTACATGTATATTCTTTTGTAGCTAAAGATCCCATTCGAGTCTTAAACAATAAACTACTTTCCTTACTATTATCATATATTAACTCACACCTAATATTCTGTTTATTTCTATATATATTTAAACTCTTTTTACTATCCATACTATTTCTCCATCTCTCTAACTCCCTAGTCTTTATCAATAAATTTATTCTTTTATCCCATTCCTTACTACTATAACACTCAATAATCCTCTTAACACAATCATCCCATCTTTTGTACAAATATACTGATATAAATTCTTTATCCAAATCTTTTGCATACCGCATTACCTTTCTCACCCATCTTGTTACCTGCCCTTTACTCAAAAGCCAATTAAATACTATTTTAGCTATTCTTTTATTATCCATAAACTGCAATCTACCAAACATTTTCATTTTACTTTTTGCATCTCTCATATAAAAACTTGACCATTCCATTTCTCCTTGAATTGCCTCCCTTGCTGTCCATACTTCTGCATCCAATGCATGTCTTCCTACTTCCCTTTGAGCTTTTTCTAAATAATCTAATATCTTTTTACTAACATATAATGCATCATTATCATATGTTAACCCTGCTACTGCAACTCCTTTCCATATAATTCTAGTTACATCATATTTATTATATGAAAATACTGTTAATTTCTTTATCAATCCCTTTCTTTTCTTTGCTTCATTTATCAATTTTTTCTCCCATTCATCCAAATAATTTTTCTGATTACTTAAAATAATTCCCATGAACTATATCTATTCACCACACTTAACTTAATATCTCCCAATAAAAATTCCACATCTTCTCTTTCCTCAGTATTAACCATCATTATATTTGATTTTTCTTCACTAAATTTAATCCCCATCTCTTTACCCACCCTTGCACATGTCCTCAACATAACTTCCATATATTCTCTTTTTTCTGCACACAAAAATATATCATCCACAAAAAAAAGACCTGACAAAATATATACTCCCTTATTACCTATTAACGGTATTTTTATCCCTCTTCCTAATCTTTCTATTGCTCTTTCTATTTCACTCAAATACAACACAAACAAAATAGGTGACATAGGGCACCCTTAGTCCCACACCATTTTTAACTTTAATTGATTCTATATTCTCTAATTGATATATATAATAATTATTTTCATATAATTTCTTAATAATATCTATTAAAACTTTATCCATTCCCAAATTTGCTAAACTTATCCATAATCTATTTCTATTTACTCTATCATATGTCCCCTAGCGACATTAAACATATGACTTCTTGATGACAAATAATTCCAAGAAAGACAATCACCCAACCATCATTAAACTTTGAATCACATAATGGCTTTAAGTCAGTTCCAACTAGGCAATTTATTAATTTATGGATCTTAAACTAAAACTGATGAATAATTGTTGCATAATTATATGTAGAGATTATTTGTTCCATTTAGTTTTTATAAATTTATATAATTTAGTTAAAGAACTCTTAAATTTAAAAAAGCAGTACTGTTTGGATCATCAGTGAAGTATTAAACATCACATGATCACCAATTCTTATGCTCACACAAGCTGTTAAATTAGAGGCAAAACTCTTCATACACAAGTGCCACTCTGTACAAGCCAGAGTAATCCATGAATGCCCAAAGAAATGATGGTGACTATGGTTATTGGTTATTAAAGGACCACAGACACCAAAATGTATAGATACTGAACTGGGTTTAGAGCTATATGACTATACCAAGCAAATGCTTGGATTGAAAACATTATTATGTTTTTGTTTCAGAATCATAGTTTTATAGTTAAATTTGGTGGCTGGAGGGTTGCATTATGTCCTGAGATCTAGATGTAATGCTCTCAGATCCAAGGCTTCCCACTGATGAAAACCACAAGCTAGAAACTAGTCTGTGGATATTGGATGAATTGGCACTAGATTTTTATGTACAAATCTTCTTGCATCCATTGATTATTCTGTCTTACACTGGGTGGCACTATTATATGGAGAATTTTGTCTCTGTTTTATCTCAGTGAAATGCAATAAACTAGCTAATTATCCAAAATACAGCAGCAGAATCCAGTTTTTATTATTAAATTGAGATGTGACCAAACTATAATACTTAGCATGTGGACATGTCTGATGATGTGGCTTTTTGACATCTTAAAATTGATGAAATATCATTACCTGTATAGATTCCTAACCAGGAGAGAGCTTCACTAATAGCTTTATCAAGTCCTTCAATTTTGCCACACTAACAACAAAATTGTCATTCATTAACTATGTTGTTCACAGTTTATGTTTGTTTATGTTTTTATAAATCAGTGGCTAATAAATTCCATTTATAAAACAGGAGAACAGAATATTCATAGATTATTCTGAATCTATTGATAATATTCCAGTTGTTAAATCAGGCAAAACTCTCTATACATGTTGCCACTCATTGCAAGCTAGAGTAATTAATGAATGCCAGAAGGCTTGTGCATAAAATCCCCAACTAGTGCCTACTCATCCAATATCCCCAGACCAGTTTCTGGCATGTGCCCTTCATCAGTGAGGAGTCTTGGATCTGAGAACACTACCTAGATGTTAATCATGTGATGTTTATTGGCTTAAGTTTCCAGTTGCATTTAAAAAAATAAAGCAGGGGTTTAATTGATGGATCTGTAAAAACAAAATTTATTTGGAACTGTTATATCCCAATCTTGTGTTCAACTAATGGACTAGTCCAGATTATATCTTATGTTGATTGGATTAAGCATTCATCACCACAGATCTATAGATGTACAGATAAATTTTACATATTCAATGGCAGATACAATGCAATGAATGATAATGCTTCATGAATTTGATTTTTTTTATTATGCAAGGAATCTGGCTATTCAGATCTGATTGCCAATACACACATTGTCCACTATATGGTCAAAGTAGTGAGGCAAGATCACATAGAACTGAGGACTGCTAAAACCTAAATCAAACATGAGGTGAACTGTCATGGTACAACTAGAAATGTCACCATATCTACACATGAGGTAAGTGGTTACAGAACAGCTGGAAATGTTACCATACCTTCACAAGAAGCAAGCAGTCAGACTGCAAGTTGTAAGCATAGGTATAACAATTGTATGTATTGCAAATATTCATTTGTATATTTGTTTTAATTAATAAATATTTAATCATATTTTTATGAGTCTATGTTTATCATAATCATGCATAAACACAACAGTTTCATGCAGACACAAAAAGATCTTCTGTTATTGTTTTTCTGAAGGTTTGTGATAATGGTGTTCTAGTTGTATTTTTATATTGGACTATTTCCATCATCTAATGTGTGTGTTGAATGTGTTTAGAAAAGTTTAATTTTAGTTAAATATTCCAAATGCATTCAACTGTTAGTAATATCACAGCAAACAGGTTAGTATATGCACCAACTGTTAGTAATATCACAGCAAACAAATGTTAGTAATATCACAGCAAATAGGTTAGTATATGCACTAACTGTTAGTAATATCACAGCAAACAGGTTAGTATATACAGGTATCCCTAACCTATTTGCTGTGATATTACTAACATTTGTTTGCTGTGATATTACTAACAGTTGGTGCATATACTAACTTGTTTGCTGTGATATTACTAACAGTTGAATGCATTTGGAATATTTAATTAAAATGAAACTTTTCTAAACACATTCAACACACATATTAGATAATGAAAATAGTCCAATATAAAAATACAATCTTCTGTTATTGTTTATATGTTAATCAGTAAGTAGTAAAAATTAACAACTAATATTTTTAGCACATCAATAAAAAAATCAAAGAATCAAATGCAAGAGGTTACTCATTAACTACAAGGAGAGAATCTTCCTGCCATAGGGTGTTTATATCTGTATTGCTATTTACCTGTGTTATCTTCTAACATGTGTGTTAATACTAACATTAGTTTAAATTTGGAAATGTTTAAAATTTTCTAGGCATTCAACATTTAAGATAGATAATGGAAATAGTTCAAAAGGGATTTAGATATTTGGGTAGTTGGTTGAGTGAGGATGGAAGAAGTTAAGATGAAGTTAAAAGAAGAATAGCATTGGCAAAGGAGACATTTATTCAGAGAAAGAAAATATTTCATGATAGTTTGATGAGAGAAATAAACAAAAGATTAAGTAAATGCTATGTGTGAAGTGGACCATTTTATGGTTGTGAAATGTAGACAATGAGTAGTAAAATTAGGAACAGATTAGAAGCTTTTGACATATGGTCATAAAGAAGAATGGAAAAAAATCAATCAAATGAATAAAATGAACAAATGAAGAAGTTTTGAAAAAAAAAAAAAATGAATAAAATGAACAAATGAAGATGTTTTGAAAAAAAAAAATGAAGAAAAATGATTGTTTAAGGAATTTAGAAATAAAATCTAATGAAAGATGTTTTGGAGGGAATTGTAAGTGGAAAAAGAAGAACAGATGGGAAAAATTGACATTGTTGGAAAAGTTGCACAAAATTGAAGCAGGGCAACAAAGAGAATGGAGTGGAAAAATCATCAAATTGCTGATGTGACTACTCTCTGGACCTGTCCATGGGTCAGCATACTATTGATGATGATGAAAGTCCAGCATATTCCATATCTAAAATACCATCATCACAAACCCTCAGGCTTACTTCAAACAAATGTTGCTCCTAATAGGAATGTCGGAAAAGTTATTTGGAAATCATTGAAGAATTTTTTTTACTTTGATCCAATTATTTACAAACATTTAATGTTTCAGTTTGGTTTAGAGGTTGGTTAAAATAAATAATAGATGCATTGCACCTAAATAGTATATGTTTCATTTTACACATTGTTTCTTTAAATATGGCCACTAACGTTCAATTACAAATTTACCGGAAATGACTCCCTTTTGTATTTAAAATTTTTAGTACTAAAAATTTTAGATTCGATTGACTTCTTCTTGACTTTTCTCATTAGATAACGTGCGTGTGAAGGGGGGAGGGGTTACATTTAATGCTCCAGTTGGTAATATTTCAAATATCACCACTGTATATATACGCAAATAATTAATAATTGTTTGTGTAATTGCGTGTGTATATGCATAATGCAAGTTAATCACATGTAGCAATTTATTAACGTTACTTACCATAATATCATTGACGTTTGGTACAGGTGAAGCCGCACAATTTAGGTCGACATGCTCGCCCAGAAATTTTTGTTGATCAGGACTAATATAAGAAATCATCCAAGTCGGCTCACTTAACACTGAAAAAGTAATAGAAAATAATTGTAGTAGTTTTTAACAGAAAAGTTTTAAAAATTTAATCATTTTAAAAAGAGCAATGTTTTGTTTTAATCTTATATACTCACACCCACGCACTTTTAAAACACCTAAACATACACACATATTAGTTACGCATATTTCAAGTAGCTATATTTTCCAAAATGTGTCCATACTTATTTTTTAAACAGTTACAATTAAATTAAAGCATATTGAATTTTTAAAGTTTTACAATTGATGCACACAGGCAAAATATTCTATGTACGTTTATATATGCATGGGTCATAGTTCCAGCACTTATTAACACCAGAATCTTCAGTCTGTTGTTAAAGCAACTTTTTATTTATACAATGAAAATATTTACGCACATTTTTTAATATTTAAATATAGTTTATACTTAATCTAGATGTATTTAGAGGGATTTGAACCCAGCTGTTCAAGCTCTCTTCAGACATCTACTCCGTCTTATATAACTGATACACATGGCTACATACCTGTGACAAAGATATGCTGAATCAGCAAATATAGTTGATCCAGATCATAATATCTCATATATACAATCAGTGCTCGGTTTATATTAATATAGCAAATTTTCAAACTTTAATGGACAGGCTTTAATCTTCTCCATTTTCTAATATTTTAGCCATCTATATCATTGAAAATCTGATGATGGCATGTTCGAAGCTCTTGTTTGCAAATTTCTTGTCATATCCATGTTGACCATAAGTCATTCTGCCCACTCATGTTTAGGACATTAGGATTATTTAAATATCCAGAAGAATGGATGGGTGGTTTACAGACTAAATCTGTAATATTTAAATACAAGTATTTGTAGTTAAGCTAGATGTAATTAGAGAGGTTTGAACCCAGACATCTAGCTTAAGTATATATATATACTATATTTATATTTAAAGTTCACAGATTCAGCCTGTGTTATGAACATTCCACTTCTCTGTATTTAAATGGGCTCAAAGTCCTACATATGAGAAGTCAAAGTGACTTATGGTCTCCATGCATATCAAAATTGGAAAACAAGGGCTTTGAACAGGCCATCATCAGATTTTCAATTATATGAATGGCTGAAGAGTTGGAAAGTCGAAATGTCTGAAGCCTGTCTATTAAAGTTTGGACGTTTGCTATTTTAATATAGACCAAGCACTGATTATATATATATATGTGGGAGATGATCATCTGGACCAACTAATGAGTCATGGTTCAGCATGAAACACATATATTAGAGATCATTTATCTTTTTGGGACATGTGTATTTATTATATAAGATGGAGTAGATGTCAGAAGGAAGTTTGATAGTATGGGTCCAAATCCCCTCTAATTTTGTGCACCAAATTGTATATTTCAATTAAATTAAAACACATTGAAATTTTAATAGTTTTACAGTTGATACATACAGGCAATATATAATATCTATGAATATATTTGCTTATGTTACAGCTCCAACACTTATCAACACTGTGTATCTTAAATCTGGTGCTAAGGTAACCTTCTATTTATAAGAGAAAAGGGTGGCTACACTCTTCATTTAGGTCTGATATGTTTATATAGACCCTAAAGATTAACACCTGGATGCAAATAGTTTTTGAGATTTTTAACTCCTATTTAAATAACCACCATTATACGGATAAATGTCATCTTGTATGAAACAAGACTAATAAACGGATAAATGTCATCTTGTATGAAACAAGACTAATAAATAGTCATCTACACACATTGGATTTTTATCAAGTATTGTATTGTTTTATGGATTTGTATTTTCAAAACTGCCTAACACTATACTAGTAATAAATAAAATACAAAACCATAAAATAATACTTGATAAAAATCCAAAATTCTTATGTGACCATGGTTTCATCTACTAAACAAATAGACCTTCTCTCTACAAAATACGAAGCCATAAAACAATACAATACTAGATCTAATTGTTTACTAGGTCTATTTGTTTAGTAGGTGAAACCATGGTCGTGTAAAGATTTTGGTAAAATTTGGATTATTATCTAGTATTACAAGAGAATGTAAAAGACACAGAAAGAAACCACATGTGAGATGGATGGATGAAATAAGAAAGTATGTGCAGGGGTTATGTGGAGAAGAGAAACTAAAGATCAGAGAAGATGAATTAAACTTGGAGAGACCTTCATCCTGCAGTGGATTGATAATGGTTGATGATGCTAGGATGATTGCATTGTTTTATGGTGTTGTATATATATAAGAAAGAGATTTGTGAAGTAATAGTTAATGCATTGTGATCATCACCATTACAGGAATTCAAATTTTGCAGGTTTAAAAACAAGGGTTAGGGTATTAATAATTTTTATTAGTCACTTATTAGACTAGAGATTATCCATTTAATGAATAATATTTCTGTAGAGTAATTTTCACTACACCACTTTCATTCAAGACAGGGAATATACTTCCAGCAAATACTTTGTGTCAAAGTTGTGAAGCCAGTGAGCTGACATACCAATTAAACTGTAGTAATTCATTATCTATAAATACTAAACCATGATAAAGACATGTGTAAAAGAAAGTGATCTGGGCCATCTGATGAGTGCATGTTAAGCATAAAATATGCATTTTGGGGACCATACATCTTTTTCACATGCCTTTGGTCATATGTTTATGATTGTATCCTTTCATCAGGTGTTAAAAGTGGATAGAAGTGTTAGAGTTTTCCTTCAAGATATATCAGCCCATAGTCAAACTAGTTAAAAGTCCAATATTGATCAGAAAATGACTATCTTGCTACTCTTAAAGAATGGAAACATGAATGGAGAAACCCATAACCTTGAGTATAGTAAACTTACTAAAATCTTTTTCTTTAATGTTCTCTCGTGATAAGCTGTTTGAGAGATTTTTATCCTGCAGGAATTTACCTGAAAGTTGTTTTTAATTATTGTCATCATTGTCATTAATTACTAAGACATTGCTGATAAATGTCTCTCCAAGCTTAATCCATTTCTCTGATCTCTAGCCTCTCTTCTGTACATGGAACCTGTAAATGTCATTATTTCATGATTTCACATGTGATCTTTTTCCAAGTCATTTACAATACTTTCAGATCCAGTTTAAGACTTTAACTTTCCATCAAGTTCTACATGCTGGTTCTACACGCTGGAAGTGACATAACTAGGCATGTATCATGGACACTAAGCCCTAGTATCTGCCCTTGTAGAACTGCACCAAACTATTCAGAATTTATTTTACACACTTTTAATAAATCAATACTAGTACATTGTAAATACTGAACTTTAAGATGCAATTATATAGGATTTGAATACAGAACTTTCAGCTTTCTTCAGCTATCCATTTTATTTTATATAACTGATACACATGATAGCAGCTGTGATATATATTGCTATAAGCATACAATATTGATTTCACCCTTCATTTTGTATTAGTCATCCAAATATGCAAATGTAATTGAAAGTGCAAGTAATATTAGGTTATAAAAAAGAAACCAATTCATATGCAGATGAACAAATGTTTGCAAATTTGAACTATAAGCATATAAGAAATAAAAAATATATTAAAAATAAAATAATTAATTGCACTGAGTCAGCTTTTGACAAAACACTGCCAAGCACTCAATGACCAAATTATGATGAAACGCTATAATAAACATACCAATTAAGTGAACTGAATAAGAATTTGGCAAAACACTGTCAGAATGACAGTTTGTACAATAAATAGATTATTGATTTTTAGAAAATATTACAATTTTAGATATGTTTGCAGGTGTGGAATATAAATGTGGATATGTGATGATATGTTCATAAATGCATTAAATACACCTGTACTTAAGTAGATTAAAAAATCCTTTTTTATATATATATACAGATATGAAGATATAAATATATTAAAAACATTTAGAATGAAGTATATATGTAAATTAAATAGAAGAAAACAACATCTGTCAGCTAAGAATGACAATCCTCATGCATCAATAAACATAAAAAGAGGGCGAATCACATTGTAGGGGGTTGCCTACTTCTGCTTTACATAGATACATATTTTAGACTGTGTATTCAGTATGTACTTATGAAACAAACTTTATGTTGATATTATAAGATCTTATAAATATTGATAATCAGTATTCAGATAGCTCTAAACAAGCTTTTCTGATAAATGCTGCAAGAGAAAGCATTTAAAATCTATCTACCATTATCCCTATCCCAAACTAGTTTCAAGCTAATGGCACTCATCAGTGAGGTGCTAGGACATTTAGACACTACATCTCAATGATGAGACCCATTAGATTGAAACTGGTTTGGGGCTAGGGATAAATGTAGATAGAGATTAGGAATAAATGTAAATAGAGATTTTCAATGCTTTCTCTTGCAGCATTTATTGAAAAGCTTGTTTAGAGCTATTAGCATGTTCATTATACTACATTTGTAATAGAAGCTTATTAAATTATGTCACATGATGTGTGACTTGATTTTCTTATTATTAAGGTTTTTAAGGATGAAGGTATCTATTCACCTTAAAACCCTTAACTTTGATTTCAGAGTAATATACACCACAATTAAAAGTTGGCTATTAAATAAAACTAATGCTTTGTTGCTTAAGAAATGTCAAAGTTGAAATTAAGAATGATGTACTTTTTTCTTCTTTACATTTGTTGATATATGAGCATGAATATTCTGATGGTGGTTTAAGATAAATGGTAAATATATTACAAACAAAAAAACATACAAACCCCCTGCTTTTTGGATGCTTTTCAGAAGAAAAATATTTTTTTTAAATTCCAGCTCTGCTACCTATTAGAAGCTGGAGTAATTAATGAATGCTAAATGTTGTTCTGGAGATATGGTTAACACAGTACTGAATTGGAATTTATTAAGTACTACCATCTAGCCTGTAATAATTATTCAAACTTACACTAGGTGGCAGAGTTAAACAGAATAAATACCTTGCTGTTGAAAGATATGGCTATACATACTCACTTATTTAAATGTGTGGAATACTCTAATACAAATAAATACATAAGCAATATAACACATTTATCAATTAGATCTCTGAAAAAAGACCGTCAAATAACTAAAACTAAAAAAACTACTAGTAAAGTAATCTCATGGCTTATGGTGTGGGAGTTCATAGGAAAGTTCAAACACTGATCTGGAACCAGGTTGCGATCTTTTAATGTTGAACTCCAGTCTATTAGTACACCATTATTTTAACAATGAGAAGTGCACAATTACAGTTTTTTAATTTCATCAAAAAGATAAGTGTGGGGATTGTAGTCAATGAATATTGAGGGGGGGGGTATCTTAAGCATTAGCATGATGTAAATTTGATGATGAAATTTTTTTTATTTTGAATATATTAGTGTTCATACATATAATCCAGTTATATAATACTTTTATGACTATATATATGTATATAGAAGCAACATACATGCACTATAAAATAAGCTGATTTAAAGATCTAGCTTTTAAATAAAAGTACTTCCAGCACTGGCAAAGAATGTTGGTTTGTTTAAAAATAGGCTCTACATATAAATAGCTGCCTTTATTTGTAAAATATTTATTGACAGGGAATGCTGTTTACTCATAGCACATGAGAAAAACTTAGCTTGGTTCCATCAAGCAAATTACATACTGCCTTAGAATTACATATTGCTTGAAAAATAGAATACATATTAGTATAAGTTCAGCCTATCACTCTCCTATTAATATATATAGAGCCACAATATCTGATTATATAAAGGGTTATATTGACATTATGTCTACATGGGTATGTCTATAATATCAATCCCAACAAGGGCATTCATCATTTCATCATTGGGTTTTCAGTGAAATGTTTGAGTAGTTGGCAGGGTGAACAGACTGAAGTCGATTTATTAAAGTTTGGGAAATTGAAATCTTAATATAAACTGAGTTTTGATTGTATATATGCGTAGGATATTATGATATGGCCCAACTGATGAGTATTGGTTTGCACGAAATACGTATTCTGGGGATCATATATCTTTGTCGCATGTGTGTGATCATGTGTATTGGTCGCTTGAGATAGAGTGGAGAATGAATAGACTAAAAAAATTCTGAGTTCGAATCCCTCTATTTACATACATAAAAAACATCCAGTATAAGCAAATTACATACTGCCTTACAACTAAATTACATATATATATATATTTAATTGTAAATTATTAGAGAAAAAAAAAAAAATATAGTTAGTAATAAATTTGGCTGAACGTTTTCGAGGAACCGTGCCTCATACTCATAGCCTTCGTGAAAATGTACTTGATATATGTAAATGAGAATATTCAAATGAGTTACTGTTAAGTAGCCCATTTTTTCGAAATGTCGAAGCACGTGTCTCTTCTGTTGATTGCATGGATGTCTCTGTTAATGTAGAATGCCTCTTTTATCTTTCTCCTGTAGTCGTTTGGTTCTGAGCATAAAATAACGAGGTTAGCGGGTATGAAATTGTGCCCTGATTGTTTAGTATGTTCAAAAAATGCAGAAGATGTACTGCTGTTCATTTGGGCTCTATTGAAGGTGTACCGATGTTGGCTCAACATCGGTGTTAATTGTGGCTTTCGTTTCCCCATAATATGTGGCGTGGCATCCGGCCTGGGGGCAGGAAATGGAGTACACCACATGTGGGGTGAGCGCTGGATCAATGTAATCTTTGGAGTTATTGATCAACCTATTAGTGTTGGGTGGAGTTCTGAATATTATGCTGAATTTGTTGCTTAAGGTTTTCGTTAGTTTATTGGATATTTTAGGGATGTAGGGGACCGTTATTCTGGGTAGATTGGTGCGAGGCAATTTATCATCTATTGTGCTGTTAAATTTCATGACTTTCCTCCTAATAGTTTTGTATTTGAATCCTGCTGCTAGTAGGTCTTTAATGTAATTGTTTACATTTTCCTTCCTATGTGCTTCATATTTACACAAATGATGGTTTCTAAATAGAAATGCTTTAAGACCTGCGAATTTGTGCGATGCGGGTGATTTAGAATTAGGATGGATGCAGCTACGGATTTCAAATGGTTTAACAAGCATTTTGTAATCTATTGCGTGGCGGTCTCTTGACAAGGAAAGATCAAGATATTTGAGTTCGTTATTGTTTTCATATATGATAGAGAAAAATAGTTTAGTTGTGCTTTGTAATTCGCGTTGTATATTTAAAATATTATTTTTAGATGCTATAATGAAAATATCATCTACATATCGTATATATATGAAGTCTGGGTTAGTGTTGAAATATTTTGGAATAATGGATTGTTCATATTTATTTAAGTATATACTGGATAAGACGCCACTGATAGGGAGGCCCATGGGCCAACCATCTTGCATTGTGTACCATTTATCTTCGAAAAGAGTGAAAATATGGGAGTCAAGCCATGTCAAGAAAGCCATAATGAATTTAATTCTCTCGTTAGGACAAGATATTCGCAGCAACTCTTCATGTATAATTTGGATGGATGCTTTTCTATTGATTGATCCATATAATTCTTTCACATCCATCGTGGCCATAACAGAGCTATGAGAGATTTGGGTGTTTTTAATTCTGGAGATGAATTGAAAAGATGAATTTATTGTGTATGAGCCAAAATTAAGGTAATCTATGATCAATTGATTAACCAATTTGGCTGTATCGAAATAGTGCATGCCAGCGAAATCCATCATTAATCTAAGCGGTTCGCCTGGTTTATGTTGTTTTGAATTGGCAAACATTCGGGGTGGTCTAGTGGCAGAAGGATAAATCCTGTAATACTCGGATTTAGTGATCCCTTTGTCCTTGAAAGTTCGAAGCACACCATTAATAAATTTATCTCGGTCGATTTTGATGTTAAAAGTGTTATCATGTACCAACTTTAATACTTTAATTTGGTCATGCATTTTATTTTTGTAATCGGTGTTGTTTAATAAAACAAAGCGATTGCCTTTGTCTTCTTTGACAAATGATGTTGTGTGTTTTAAAATATTGTTTAGTATTTAATACACTTTTATTCTAATAATTTACAATTAAGTATTTTCATTTTTACAAATAAGGAGAAATTAAAACCACATTTATTATATATATATATTCCAAAAATTACAAATATATATATATTCTAAAAATGCATCGCATGGCATTAAAAATGAGATACTTTCTCTTTCCTGAAGATTTAACTGATTTAAAGATTTGGCTGTTTAATGAAATCACACTCCATTTCCAGCACTAGAATGTTGGTTTATTTAAAATGGTCACCCATATTTTCAAGATATTTTACTGATGGAGAGTAATGACTCTATTCATATCGCAATATGAAAGATAGCTTGCTTTCATCTAAATTACATATATAAAGAAACGTTATGTTGTTTAATATTTATTGTATATAATAAATGTTTGTTGTTAAAAAAAAAAAAAACATTTTCAAATGTTATTGTAAGAATAATCTAATTTGAAAAATAATTTTTCTGCTTTAAGTTTATATAAACAAGCAAACAAAGAAAAAACCCAGACTGTTGAACAATAAATAACTGCTGATTGTGTATTGAACTATTCTTCTTATGTATTTATGAATAAACGACATTTTCTTACGCAAACATTTAATATTAAGGGACAACAAAAAAAAGAAACTAGTGAAATTATATTTAATTTTTTTTTAAACAATAGAAAATAATAATTCAGTTTTAGTATAAATGAAAACAATTAAATAAGTCAATTTCAATAATAATATTTGTTAGTCCATCTTACCATGATGACTTCTAACTATGAAATGACACTTAAAATAACCTAATTGATTAGAGTATTATTCAGTATTCACGCATCTAAAGATTCCAGGTTTAATTCCCGTGCTACTACTGTCAGTAGTCAAGCCAATATCTCCTGAAGAAGGAAGGAAAATAATGCTTCTCGAGATATTGTATTATATACTAACCTGTATTTTATTACTAACAGTTAAATGTACTTAAAAAAAAATTTGTCAATTAAAAATGATGAAAATAGTCCAACATATAATTATAAAGTATTCTACTGTTTATTTAAAAATGTAAATAGATGCACACATTAGTGAGAAAATTTGGACGTGTCAAACGTCAGTAGCCGAGAGGTCAGCGCAGCTGCCTTGCAAGCAAGCAGTTGCTTGCAAACGGTTGTCGCGAGTTCGCTTCTCAGCCGATGCTGTGATATAAGGCAAAAAATTTGGATGTGCCTTTTATATAAAAAGGATTGTTTTTTTTTTCTTTAAGAAACTTTTTATAAAAATGATCGTACTATTACTTTACTTAAAGGATAAATAATAATTCTAATGAATAAACTTATCTTATCAAGAAGCGTCATATATCTTGAAAGTTGGCATGGACAAGTGTTTGTTGACATTTTTTTTAAAAATTAAAATTTGTCAAGATTTGTACAATTAAATTCTTATAGATTTTTTTTTTTTCAATTACGTTAACAAGCAATTTTTTTTAAAAAAAAATGGTAAATTTATTCTCAATAATCAATACCTTAAGAATGTAAAAGTTTGTAATAGCAAAAAAAAATGTGTTTCTTACAATCACCTTCTGGGGAAAAAATAACTTAGTAAATTGACATTTAAAATACTACACATATACATCTTAGTAATTTTAATAAGCTCATAAATACTTGTACATCATGGCTATTAAATATGTAAAACAGAGAATAAACTTATTCACAAATGAACAACCAAATATGTTGCTTGAATAAACAAGTACGATTCCTAAAGTATCATCTTTAATAACATTGCCACTATAAGATGATTTGATTAATAATTATAAAAATCACCATTAATATAAAACCCGAGCCTTTTCCATTATCAGTATTTGATTTATTTAACATATAAGAAAATGGGGCGAAATAAAAATGAGGATTTTTTGACTGACCGGTAGATGTCAGTATTTGCAATGTTTTATAAAATGATTCCATTGGAATCTGTATTCACAAATATGTCATGACAATTTATAACTAAAGAATTCATGTATAACATTCAATTACCCATAACATATTGATATTCCATGCTTTCAGTTTATGTATGAAATGTATCTAAGCAAATGATGGAAAAGTGCATGAATACAATTAGCAGTGTGGGAAATTAAATATTGATTAGTAAAAATCATTATAAAAATAGTAAAAACAGGCAAAACTCTTCATATACTAATGCCACTTAAGGCATGCCAGAATAATTAATGGATGCCAAAAGACTTGTGCATAAAATCTGTACCCAGTGTCTACTCATCCAATATCCTCAAATTAGTTTACAGCTAGTAGCTTTCACCAGTGAGAATCCTTGGATCTGAGAGCACTGTACCTAGATCTTAGGATTTCATGCAACCCTCCAGCAGCCACTTTTTGTCTCTACTTAACCACAAAACTATGAGTCTAAAATTGAAAGCACAATAATATTTGCAATCCAAGCTCATTAGCTTCTAGAATTTCAGTTTACTAACCATACATTTTCATGTCTTTGGTTTTTTAGCCACCATGATCTTACTAGGCAGGATTGTTATTAAACCACTAAACATTACATGATCACCATTTCTTATGCTTTCTCAAGCTGTTAAAACAGGTAAAACTCTCCATAGAGTAATGCCACTCAGTGCAAGCCAGAGTAATCAATGGATTCCAGAATGCTAGAAACTAACCTGGGGATATTGGACGAGTAGGCACTAGATAGGGATTTTATGGACAAGCCTTCTGGCATCCAATGATTACTCTGGCTTGCACTGAGTGGCACTACTGTATGGAAGTTTGCCTGTTTTAACAGCTTAATCAGGCAAAAGAAATTGTGATCATGTGATGCTTAGTGGTCGTTTAATCTAAAAATAGTATCTGTTATGATTTATTAGACAAAACTTTGTTTTAATTAATTTCAATTTATGATCAGAATTTAGTTTACTATGTGATAGATTAAATGAGATGAAAATATTAATTATGCACTATTTATTATTAATTGAATTCAGCGAGTTAACGAAGATCCATCAGCTTTTCCATTTATTTATTATTTAATAAAGAAATAACATAATAACTCTGTCAAATAATGTAAATTATTATACATGTACAAAATGTGAATGCTAGAGTAAAAAAACTTCAAAAAATATTAACCGTTAATACTATTTTGCCAAGTGCTTTCAAAAGATAATGTGGAAGAAATGAATAGGTATGAAGTGGTTTCCTCAATTGTCTGCAGAGAAATGGGTTTTTATGTTATTTATTACAGTGAAATGAAGGCTAATATATTAATGTGATTGCAACAGCATGTTTATCAATATAAAAATTCTAAAATTGATTCATAAATTAGTTCTGGTTTTCAAATCATGAAAGTATTTATGGGTATGAGTTTTAGCCTCAAGACATCAGTACTCTGCATAATGAATTGAATGATAGAAAGAGGAAGTTGAAAGAGGCTTGGTTTATTACTAAGTCTAAAAATGTTATCAATCAGCGTAACACCAGTATTCCACTGAGAATACACTGGAATATAAACCGTTCAGTTCCAATATGTCACGATGATTCTGGTACCGAAAGCGCTGGGCAAAGTATTATTAGTGGTTAATATTTTTTGAATTTTTTTCTACTCTGGTTATCACATTTTATGTGTGTATAATAATTTATTTATTTTTTAGGTATAATTAAGAAATGATCACTTTAATTACTGATACCCATGTATCTTCTACAGCATATACCAGTGGATGTTGTCAAGCTCTTTTTTCAAGCTGTCTGCAGTGACATTTCTGAATCAATGCATTTGTTATGTAGAGACCTAATTTACTTATTTTTCATAAAAATTTTAAGACGTTAGTATGCTTGGATTATAAGTAATGACATAAAATGTGTCAGCGTGTTTTGCACTTTCATCAATTGTCTTCGATTTTCCCACTATCATTGGAAATCTTTCAAAACACTGAAATTATTTTTGCCCCTTATAGCTTCCCTGACATACATAATGTGAATCTTTTTAAAGGTTTTAGTAGTTTTTTCCCCAAGTTTAAAAGTAAATGAAATGCGTGTTGTTGAAATCGAACGTCACACTTTGTGTCATAATTCATGGTCCAGACTTGCTTGCACCTTAAAATGTATGTGGTAAATAGATAAATTATGTTGCTACATAATATATGTAATAATTCAAAGAGGCATTGCAAACATCTTCAAGTATGAACCTATCATGAGACATCTTTTCATTGAGATATATTGACTATATTTTAAAAAGAGAACTAAACGTGAAACCTCTTCTTACTCAGATTGAGATAATTAATTGGGTGGGTGATTTAATGACTGTTTGGTTAAATACAGTAACCATTTACTCATAGATAAAATAAATTGAAGTAGTAGGCAAAAGAAACAACAACAAGAAAATGGTTATCTTTATATAGCAACATACAAATTGCAATAAACTGCAGATGCATTCATATATGTCAAATGCCGTTTCTTAAGTTTATTTGACAAATTTCTATGTATCTTTTAATTTCTGATGCAAACTATTTTTTGGGTGAAATACTTCAATGCCTTGTGTTTGTACAAATGTTTTATGATGATGATGTTTTAGGAGTAATTATATATTGGACTACTTCCTTCATCTAACATTAATTGTTAAATATCTTTAGAAAAATTCAAACTTTATTGAAACATTTTAAATACATTTATCTATTAGCTAAAGCATGTAAATTAGTATATAACACAATATTTTAAGTAATATTATTTTTCTTTCTTTTTCAGGTGTTTCTACTCTGACCAATGACAGTACTAGTTTGGGAATTGAACGTAGATGCTATCATGTTCTAACCATCTGGGAATAGCTCCTTGAAATCATTTTGAATAATAATTAAATAACTTCAATATTACCACATATTCTCTTAAATTTATATACATAAAGTTACAATAAAATACAAATGACCCCCAAGATGCATTTCGTGTTGAAACAGCACTCATCAGTTGGTCCAGGTCACTATCTCTCATATATATTATTATTATATAAAAATATTTATCTACATTAAATATCAGTTGGTCTAGATCACTGTCTCATATATATCTTTATTATATAAAATATTTATATTAAATAATTACATTTTGAATTACGAGTATCAAATTAACTCAACCCACATCTTTAACACCATCCATTTTAGATAAATATAGTAATGATGATTTTTAATCATTTACTAAACTAGAGATTATCTCTAGCACAGATATAAACTTTAAAACTTAATTAAAGATTAATATATCTTATTTTTTAAAATTAAACATACAAACACATGGAGTTTTTCACATCTGTTTTTCCCACATGTAATATAACTTCAATATTAAATTATTTAAATTCAGTATTCACAAATCTAGATATGCAAGTTCAATTTCCATGCTAGTGCTATAAGTGACATCTAGAGGAGAGAGAATCCCAGTTTTCAAGAGTGTCACTTTAAATTCAATATTCATGAATCTAAAGACTTAGATTTGGCTCCCATGCTAGTATTATCACTGGTCAGGGTAGTAAGTGTCTTATTACTAATAATAGAATGTCTTTGAAAGGGTTAAATAAAGTTTGAATTTAACAATTAATATTAGATGATGAAATTGATCCAACATATTATTAACTCAATGCCTTATCTAATTGCATCTGCCCATTATGTTCTATCATTATCAATACCACAAGAATGAACCCATCTAATAGTACACTTCCTTAGAGTACTTTTGAGATATTTTTTCTAACATGATCAGTCAAACCACTGAACATAAGAATACATAAAATATTTTGTTAGATGTTTTGTTTCTCTCATTACTTTCATACACCCAAGCTAATAAAAAAATGATCTTACAAATTATAAGTTAGATCCAAACTACCAAGACATATGATCGTATGATCTTGTTACCAATATTGAATACATTACAGAGGATTCTTAATTATAATTGCTTTCATAACTTTGTTATATCAATCTGCGTGTAATAAATTTAGCAAAATAATAACTGTAAATACAAATAATTAAATTAATTATAGGCCTATGTTGAAAGATGTTATCTTTTATCTTATTGAATGTAGCAATTGTCTCATAATTTCCAGTCTATGAATTCAGATGTATCCTCTTTGCTTTGCTGCAGAAACATCTACATTATTGGAAAATAGAACTGCTGCTGCATTCAAAAAGTTTGAAGGATATTTCCCCTCCAATTTGCATATCTGGAGAATTCTCTGTTTCCTCCTAAGCTTTCATATAATTTTCAGTAGATGAACTGGATATTGTCATTGTATATGTTGTTTTCCCACTAATCATGTTAGAATTTACAGAGAGACAACTCTCTCCATACAGTAGGGCCACTCAGTGCAAACCAGAGTAATCAATGAATGGGTTTGTGCATAAAATCCCTATCTAGTGCCTATCCATTCAATATTCTCAGACTAATTTCTAGCTTGTGGCTTTCATAAGTGAGGAGCCTTGGATATGAGAACACTAATGCGACCCTTAAGAAGCCACCTTGTCAGTTAACTATAAACAGCTTGTGGAAATATAAAGAATGGTGATCATATCATGTTAGAATTAAGATACTTAGTGATCCTAACCATGATGTCTATGTATTTCTGAACCAACACATGGAACTAGACGAAATAGTATTGATCAAGTACCTTAATATTTAAGCCTGTCTTTTTACTTATCTAAAAACAACAAGCTTATACCTTATGTTTGCTTCATCAAACTCACTGATTAATTGTCCTAAAGGGTATTATTAGAAAAATGGGAAAATAATGTTCTATGTATCTGTTCTAACAGCAATTTTCAATACAAAGGCATCAGATTTTTCACTTCCAGTATTAATAAATATGAAGACCACATAACCCTATTATAAATATGTTTAAAATTCTTTGTACCTCTTTTAACAGCAGTTTTCATTAAAAATGTAATAGCTGCCCCACTTCCAGTATTAATACTTTATCTGATCCCATTATATAGCAGTTAAATAATATAAATACTAAAGCCTCTATTAACTGAAACACACAGGCATATTATACACCTATGTCTATATATGTAATACATAGAGTATATGAGCACAGACTTTCACACAACCCACCACTCTCCACACCATCTCATAACACTGATACACTTGAACACATATATGTTGAAAAGATAAATAATCACCAATATATATATTTCATGCTAAACCAGCAATTATCAGTTTGTCCAGATTACCATCTTTACACATATATGCTATAAGTGCTCATATATATATATATATTAAGATAGCCAATCCTCATACTTTAATGGTGATTATTTATCTTTTCAACATATATGTGTTCAAGCATATCAGTGGTGTGGAGAGTGGTGGGTTGTGTGAATCTGTGTTCATATCTCTCTATATTACACATATAGACACAGGTATATAATAAACCTGTGTGTTTCAGTTATTACATAGTAGAGATGTCTGCCCATCCCTTGTATGTGTATTAAATGGATTATATCCTGTACATGAGGGGTCAGATTGACCTTAGGTCAACATGGGTGTGACAAGAATCTCAGCCTCAGGGTGGTCTTTGAGCATTCCATCATCAGATTTTCAATTGGATGAATGGTTGAAGAGTTGGAGTGTGGAGTAGATTGAAGCCTGTCCATTAAAGTATGAGGATTGGCTATCTTAATATATATATATGAGCACTTATATTATATATGTGTAGAGATGGTAATCTGGACCAACTGATGACTGCTGGTTTAGCATGAAATACGTCTATTGGTGATTATTTATTTTTTCAACGTATATGTGTTCAAGTGTATCTCTGTTATGAGATGGTGTGGAGAGTGGTGGGTTATGTGAAAATCTGTGCTCATATACCCTATATATTGAAGCCTATATTGTAAAAATGGGAAAACAGAATTGAAAATTCTATGCATTCTTTTAGCAGCAATTTTTCAAATAAATCAGATTATTTACTTCAAGTATGAACGTTTCATCTCATACCATTATATACCAGTTAAATAATATGAATAAATTGATGAAAAACAATTCTTTTCAAATGTCATAAACATTATTAATTGAACTACAACAACATTTCCAACAATAATAATACTAATAGTATTTGTAATAGTTCATGACCTTCACTAAACCTAAGGGTGAGAAGAATGTCTTGATCACTTGATCAATTGCATGAGATATAATGTTTATAAATGTAATCCATTCTTGAATTGGACCCATTCTATTGGTCTTAGTTCAAAAAACCCAAGTCATCAAAATATATAGATACTGAACTGGATTCAGACGTGTGTGACTATACCAGTGAATTAGCTTGGAGTGAAAACATTATTGTGTTTTCTTCTTAGGTTCATAGCATTATAGCTAACTAAATAGGCAAAAGGTGGCTTCTGGAAAACTGCTTTAGATCCAAAGATCTAGATATAGTGCTTTCAAATTCAAGACTCCTCACTGATAAAAGCCACAAGATAGAAACTAGTCTGTGGATATTAGATGAGTAGGCACTAGATAGAGATTTTATGCACAAACCTTATTGCATCAATTGATTACTTTGTCTTGCACTAGATGGCACTAAGGTTTGGAGAGTTAACTACTGCTTTAACAGCTTGGGTAAGCATAGGAAATGGTGATCAAGTGATTGTTTAGTGGTTTTTAACATAAATTATAATAATGCTAACATCTTAGAACTTCTATCATCTTAATTAAAAATACTAAGAACTAATCACAGCATTATTATAATGTAATTTATGTTATTGGATTGGTTTTTTATTAGTATTTATTCTGGATAATTTTAAATTTTTAATATATATGCACAAAAATAACATTTTTCATCAATGACAAATATGGAACATTTGGTTGGATTGGTTTTTTATTAGTATTTATTCTGGATAATTTTAAATTTTTAATATATATGCACAAAAATAACATTTTTCATCAATGACAAATATGGAACATTTGGAAAGACAAATCTCTGATGTAGGTTAGAGTAATGCAGCATCTCCTAATATCAATCATACCTATGCCAAAAAAATGAATTCACTTTCATCTGCATAATGATTGGCTTTGATGCAAGAGAATGTTGCATGGATATAGCCAGTACTAGGAACTTTATCATTCCAAGTGGTATATATATATATATATATATATATATATATATATATGTCTACGCAAATATTACATGTGTTTTATTTGGAGTATCCCAAACAAATAATCTTGGAATGAAAGCATATTTGTAAAATGGCCTTTGTTTTAAATATCTTACTTTTCAAAGAGTACATTGAAAGACTAAATTAAATTGAAAAAAATTATATATCATTAATATCAAGATTGTTGAAGTATATAGATTGGATGAAAATTGATGATGAACTACTATCAGACCCCCCCCCCCGTATGAATTAGCTGTTTTTTTTAATTGCTAAATTGATAAATTTTAGAATTATCAAATGCTGCATTTAACACATGACATGATCAATTTTGGAGATAATTTTCTACCTTTCTGAATTTATGTCAACCATGTTTTATAATCATTAAATAATTATAATTTTATTACACCTTTCAGAATGATCAAATCTTTTATTCAGTAAATCACGTGGAGAAATTTTGAGCTGATCGTCTGCTTTTCTGAATTTTTGTCAACCATATTTAATAATCATGAAATAAGGATAATTTTATTTCTAACTATATGTATAAGTTGCTTAATTATTCTAACTATTTCTATAAGCTGATTAATTATTCAAGTTAGTTTAACAATTAATGAAACATGTCAAATAGTAATAAAAGCATTTGACATACTAGCAAACGTACACACATATATATATATACATGGACGGAGAGAAACAGATATTCTGTAATAAAGATAATAAAGAATTACAAGAAGTGAGGATGCAAACAATATATCCGAATTATTCATAATGTTTATAGAAACATATTTTTTCTGCGTTCATAACTGATCATTCACAACACCAGATAACAAACACGAAACTTAAACGTTATATAATAAAAAGTATGAAGCCAATAAAATCACCAGATTTACAAAAAAATTGTTAGTTTTATATGAGAAGATAAAGCAAAATAAGTTTCCAAATGTCTACTTCTAAAACCACTCACTGCTTTTATAATAAATGCTTTCTAATGATAGAATAGAAGTGGAGAAAAATAATGACTGCACTTAGAATAGATGGGCGAAAAGTTTTTTTTTCTTTTTTCAAAAGACAACTCAAATTTCATAATATACCACATTAGTAACAAATCCTGCCATTTATAAATAAAGAGGATAGAGTGTATAAAATCAAAAAACTGACTACATACTTAACACAGTTATGCGTACATATAAAAGAAATAATACACGTTAGGAGTAAAATCTTACAACCTAAAGTAAAAGTAGTCATTAATGCATTGCTCCACGTAAGCAACCTTATTATACTACAGTATTTTGATATGTGATGAAAAGGTATTATAAGAAATAATTATTCATTTTACGTTTATAATTTAAATATTGTAACGGGTGTACTCGTTTACCGTATACTTATTAGTTCTTATCATAAAAAAAATATCTATATTTCCCCTTTTTCTTTTTAAGCAAAAAAAATTGTGATAAGAAAATTTCGTATTTCTCTCACAGCATATTTATGGACGTCAATCATTGACTCCAAGCGCCAAACTTACTTTTTACATAAGTATTATGCTGGAAGAGAAAATACGATAGTAATAGGGCCTCTCCACTAGCTCAGTACTCAGGGCGGGTGGCCAACAAACCGTAGGAAAATGTACGGGGGAAAACTCTATGCAACCAACAGCGAAACTCGGATCAATTGTTTAAATTCATGAACTATATTCTATGAGTCAAATAATAAAACATACACATGTAATATAAGCCTTAAAATAAAACACCTTTTATTATAATATTTTTTTTTTTTTAATTTTAAGAAAACATATTTCCCATACCCTTTTAACGTTTACATAACCCAATAAAACCTACATATGTATTTGTGTGGATTTACAACAGAACAAGAAAACGAATGTATACACAGATAAAAATCTAATCAGATGTATCTGAATGGCCTTATCAAAAAAAAATATATAAGTTTCTTGCCTTCATTCGTTCTCCTTGAGGGTTTCAGAAAAAACGTGGTAATTTTTGGAAAATAAAATATCTTAAGTTCACATTACCTGCACTTTTTGTCCGATGTGATCCCCGGGGATATCAAAATAAGAAGAAAAACACATGAAATCCGCAGCAAAACGTACGAGACAGTTCATCACGCTTCAGTTCATTCCGAGTCGGATCGATTCCCTTGCGAAAAGTTGATAGATCTCCGGTAGATGTTCTCCGGTCACTGCCGCATGGACTCTTCGGGGTAAGGTCCAGAAAACCCAGCACGCTTAAGCTTTTACCCCACCGTACTCATGTTCGGCCGTAGCCTTAATTACTCTTCTTAAAAATATATATAAAAAAATTGAATATATTTTTAATTTTTCTCTTTCTTCTTTGAAAACCAAAATAATAATGACACTAGTTTAAAAAAAAACTACGTCTCCACTCTCCCTGTCACTTTTTCTTTTCTTTTGTTTTCGCAAACACAGTCCGTCCCCTTTCTTCCCCACCACGTGGGATAGATGGCCAGTTAAGCTAATAAGCAAAAGAACTTTTCGCACCTTCGGACATTTTGGCAATTAACATTCCGGAAACCCTTTTCTCCAACCTTCTTTTTATATATTTTTTTTTTCATTCAAATTCCCCAGATAAGACCTTCGATGTTTAATATATTTCTTTTTTTTTTTTTTCTTACAATAATCTCTTATCTTGGATCCAAAAATGTATTCATACGTTCGTTTCTAGAATTGTCTATCCACACCGCAAATACATACATATACCACTTTTACACAAATAAAACGCAAATTCTCCCCCCACTCCCTCTTTTCTTACTTTAATAAAATTTTTAAACATTTTCTCCCACTACAAAATAAATACTAAAACGAAATAAAATCAAATTATATGAAACTAATTTTAAACTATATCACATATGTGTGCGCCTTTCTACATTGTAACTAGGGTTTAAACCCGACTGTTTACAATATAGATCGTTTAATTTGGAGTTTAAGTAAATTTTCTACTTATTTATGATTGCTTAAATATATCTTATCTTTAACAAACGAGCAGGAGTCTGATTTCGAAAGATGGTCTCTTTAAAATAATTGACCTAAGATCTTGAATACGAAAAATAAAATGAATTATAATTTAAGGTCACTTTCAGGTAGTGTGGAATATCAGATTTTTGTTGCAAAAAAAAAAAAAACTGTATTCATTTTATGAGATACTTTCATAGAAGGTTGAATATATTGACGGGCTGATGGATTTATTCCTATTCATAGAAGGTTTAAAAGTTTTATATATTTATTGAAAAATCTTTCTATTTCGTGAAAAAAAAAAGTAAGGCTAGGATAATGTTATCATTTTATTATTTTGTTACTTATAAGTCATTAATGAGGTTATTAAATGAAGATTTAAAAAAAGTTAATGATAACAATATGAGAAATTTGAATTGTAAATATAGCGGATTTGAACTCAAAGCAACCTTCAACTATCCACACTATCTTATAATACTGATACACATGACCAACACATGATAATTTACTCACCTTGAATAAATTAATTAGCATATTCTTCCAATCTTACTACTTTTATGCCATCTAGTGTAAACTTTAGTAATCAATAGTTGCTAGATAGTAGTGTTTAATAAATTCTTATTCAGTGTAGTCATATTCAAACAGTTGCAGGTTAGTGTCTAGCGTATGGCTTTCATCAATGAGAAGCTTTTTTTAATTTGTTTTGAACAGTGTATTTAGATATTTTTGGATTTAATGCACCTTTTTTTCTAGAAATCAGTTTTAAATTTTTTGTTATACTATCAAACTACTAGATTGATAGTATAACATTTACAAAAGCAGATTATCAATCAAAGTCTCATCATGTGATTTGCTGAATAAAATGGTGATTGGCTGAGTAAAACATTTGGTAATTTTAAAATTAATCATTTAAAACTTTTTTTTTTTTTTTCTAATGCATTATTTTTTTTCTACTCACTTATTTGTATTTGGAGAGTTAAGAATTGATTTTTCCTACCACAGCGCCATCTATTCTGAAGCTATACTTTTTTAAAAGGAATAAATTCCTATCATTGTATTATTGAGATTTTTTCTTTCTTATTTTTCATCTTTGAATTATTAATCCCCAAAAGTATATAATTATCATCAAAGTGCTTGGGTCTTGCCCAATCTGACCCTTCAAGCACTTGAACTTCTTCTGAGCTCAATAGAAAATGTGATGTGATGTGATGTACTGTGGCTTCTCCTTAAACGGAGTCAGGAATCTTTCAGCAATTATATCTAGAGAAACCTGTTAGCCACTTTATTTTCCATTCCCCAGACTAATTTTTCCCATATTCTGCCCCATCCCATTTCCACAACATAACTTTGTCAACTCTACAGCCTTTATATCTAAATCCCCCTTATCTTTTTCCAAACCCAGCATAAAAACCAATAATCTACTTTCTGTATAATCACTTTTTTCATATTTATTTTCCCATAACTTCATTATATGTGCCCTTTCTGTTTCCAAGCATTTACATTCAATTAACAGATGCGTAATATTTTTTATTCCTTCCTCACATAATTTACAAAATAAATCACCCATATTTTTCCATTTACATGTATATTCTCTTGTTGCTAAAGATCCTGTTCAAGCCTTAAACAATAAACTACTTTCCTTACTATTATCATAAATTAACAATATTCTGTTTATTTCTATATATATTTAAACTCTTTTTACTCTCCATACTAGTTCTCCATTTCTCTAATTCCCTATTCTTTATTAGTAAATCTATTCTTTTATTCCATTACCACTATAACACTCAACAATCATCCTAACACAATCACCCCATCTTTTATACAAATATACAGATATAAATTCTTTATCCAAATCTTTTGCATACTGTATTACCTTTCTCACCCATTTTCTTACTTGCCCTTTACTCATAACCCAATTAAATACTATTTTAGCTATTCTTTTATTATCCATCAACTGCAATCTACCAAACATTTTCATTTTACTTTTTGCATCTCTCATATGAAAACTCAACCATCCCATTTCTCCTTGAATTGCCTCCTTTGCTGTCCATACATCTGCATCCAATGCATGTCTTCCTTCTTCCCTTTGAACTTTTTTTAAGAAATTTAATACCCCATTACTAACATATAATGCATCATTACCATATGTCACAGTACAGTTATGCCACCTATTGTAAATTATAGTAATCAGTAGATACCAGAATTTGTGACTAAATAATAATAATAATAATAATAATAATAATAATGATAATAATAATAATAATAATAACAACAACAACAACAACAACAATAATAATACTTCTTGTTCTTTTTCTTCTTCTTCTTATTATTGTTGTTGTTGTTATTGTTATTGTCCTTATTGTTGTTGTTATTATTATTGCTTTAAGGTATAATCAAAAAATAATTTTTCGAAAAGTTAATATTTATTACCAAGTGTTAATATATACTTAAAACAGTAGCAACTTTCTCCATACAGTAGCGCCACCAGATTCATCCATTGATTACTATAACTTGCACAGGGTGGCACTGTTGTATGAAGAGGGTTGCTACTATTTTAACAGATTGTGTAAGCATGAGAAATGATGGTCGTGTGATGTTTTAGTGGTAAGCATATACTTCTGAATGTCTGATACTTACAACTGTGGTGGTAGTAGGAAAAAGACCGACTTTTTTACACATGCTTAACATGTGCTTTATTTTTTTTTTCATGTGTCAAAGCATTGGCCGGGAAGCGAATCCACAAACCCGGGACAACTGCTTGTAAGGCAGTTGTGGTGACCACTCGGCCACCAACGCTTGACGATGTGCTTTATTTGATACAGAAAACATTGTTGGAATAATTAACGTTAAGTGAATTCATGTTTTCATATATATACTTATTTCTTCTGTAACATTAATCCAATAGCTTTATTTAATATAATATCTAATATTTATGCAGTATATTTTTATAAAATATAACCCTTACACAAAAGAAAGTAATTATAATTCCTAGAAACACTGTGCTGTAAAAATCACTTTTAAAACTTTACAAGGAAATGACTTTTGAAGTTTATATTAATTGTTTTATCATCTTTTATATTTATTTTCAATATTTGCTTTGTTTTTATACTCTATAAATGACAGTTCACTTCTTTAAAGGTTATTTTTGAAATATTTAATTGTTATTTTAGAACTTTATTTGTTATTCTTAAATATTAATTAAAATATTGCCCTTTACGTATTATTTTAAATTGATAGATGATCAAAAATAGAAATTTAATATAACGAATTTGATAGAATTATTAAATAAATAGTACATTAATTTGAAGTAAACAATATTAAAGAGCAAAATTAGAGACATTAAAAAAATGAATGTTGGAGAATAAAATCATTAATTCGGAAAGTAAGATAAGGAGTGCAGAAGCTATAGCAAGTAAATAAAAAAAAACATTTGAAAGAATTATGAGAAGTAAGAGTAATTAAAGTGAATATATATGTCAGAGAATGAACATCATTTTCAAGCATTACAGATCCCTTTTAGAAGGACGATCCCCCAAGTTTAATCACTTTATTTGCTTTCTCTGATCCATAGTTTCTCTTTTACGCATAACACCAACAGACTTCCTTATTTCATCTTCCCATTTTACACACAGTCCTTTTTTAAACCTTATACAATCACTTGATATCCACTTTCAGATCTCAACTATCCATCTATTATCATCTCATTTCACAATATGTATTGGGCAGTTCTATTTCAGTCTCTTAATTCATCAATGACAACTGTTTGTTTTTTCACTTTAATATTTTTCATCTTTCTTGCTTACTCCAACATATACCTCTCAATACTTCACTGAGGGGCTTGAAGTTTTTGTATTATTCTTCTGTAAAGCGACCAAAGTATCAGGTCCAAAAATAGAAACTGATAAAAAAATCTACTAGGCATAAATCATATCTATCAAACGAACTCCAATAGAACTTCTATGAGTATTATAAAATTATGTAAGTAAATTCATTTTAAAAATCCATTATGGTAATAATTAGTGTATTTATCTGCTTTGAATATGATTTTGGGTTCAAATTTAGGAGGAGCTTAAATTTAAACATGTAAGTAAATTCATGTTAAAATCCATTATAGTAATAATTAACTGAAACACAGGCTTATTATATACCTGGGTCTATATATGTAATATATAGGGTATATGAGCACAGACTTTAAGATGACTCATCACTCTCCACTCTATCTAATAACACTGATACACTCAAGCACATATATGCTGAAAAGATAAATAATCACCAATATACGTATTTCATGCTAAACCAGCAATCATCAGTTGGTTTAGATTATCACCTCCCATACATATATACTACAAGTGCTCAGATATATATTAAGATAGGCAATCTTCATACTTTCATGGACAGGCTCCAATCTACTTCACACTCCAACTCTTCAACCATCCATCCAATTGAAAGTCTGTACATGTGGGGTTCAGATTGACCTTAGGTCAACATGGGTATGACAAGAATTTCGGCCTCAGGATGGCCTTCGAGCATTCCATCATCAGACTTTCAATTGGATGGACGGTTGAAGAGGGAGTGTGAAGTAGATTGGAGCCTGTTCATTAAAGTATGAAGATTGCCTATCTTAATATATATCTGAGCACTTATAGTATATATGTGTGGGAGATGATAATCTGGACCAACTGATGATTGCTGGTTTAGCATGAAATATGTATATTGGTGATTATTTATCTTTTCAGCATATATGTGCTTGAGTGTATCAGTGTTATTAGTAGAGTGGAGAGTGATGAGTCATCTTAAAGTCTGTGCTCATATACCCTATATATTAGTAATGATTAGTGTATTTATCTACTTTGACTATGATTTTGAGTTCAAATTTATAAAAAAACAACTTTTTATTAGTTAATTACATATTGTCATCATAGATATAATTTAGAGATATATAGTAAATGGATATTTAGATGTTGTTTTATGAATGGTTAAACAAATTGCTGGCAGTTTAAGTTGGTCCAATGAGATGTAATGATTGCAAATAAAAAATTCATATGATGTACTATGTTGAAGCCTTTGACAAGGAAAAATGTTATAAATCCAGGAACAGTAAGACCAATATTCCTTTACTTTTGTATCTATAAAAACAATATAAATGATAAAGGCATAGCACATTATCAAATAGCATCTACAAAACTTAAACTTGAATTGTGAACAATCAGAAACAGTATCTTTAAAATGCCACATAAACATTGAAGGATATATATATATTAGTGAAGCCAGATGACCTATTAAAAGTTTATAAAATTAAAACTAAAAAATAAAAATCATGCCAGTATGTATGAATATATATTAAGAAAGACAAGTATGTTGGACCAACAGGAAAAATACCCCACCCCACCCCCCAAAAAAATAAAGAAGCCATTCACATGGCAAAGACAAACAATCACATAAGTCATTTAATGGTCATAATCCATAATGCTTGAAAACCCTTCATTAATTCCTGCTTTAAGAAAAATGAAGAAATCAGGTGGATTAGACTCTTATAAATAAATATATAAAATTTCCAATAACTATTGCCTTTTGGTATTAGCTTAGTTGATTAGATCAGATCCTTAAATACAGTATTTATAAATCTAATGATCACTTAATTGATTCCCATGTAATTAGTGTCACTTATCAAATCAGCCATATCTGAAAGAGAGTGGTAAATAATACCATTAAAAATGTTGTGTTCTATGTTAACCTAAGTGTTTTTATTACCCATTGAATGTATTTGAATAGATTAAAAAAAGTTTACATTTTTCTAAAAATATTATTATTTGAAAAAAATAGATAATGGAGGTACTCAATATATAATTACAAATTTCAATAAATTTCATCTTATTGAAAAGAGAAATTAGATTTTTTTCAGTTTACAAAAACTGATATCATTTGAAATACGATCAATTATCTTTATATCAAACAATTTTCAGGATAGAGGTAGGATATTTTTATTATATCACTTTATAACTTCTCGTTTTTAAAATTTTATATACAACTAAGGGAGCACAATCATCCTGCTCCCTTCAGCACCCAATCCTAACTGAGCTCTGTCTTCTCATTCACACTCTTTCAGTAGAGCTTACAGAAAAATATTTATTTCTAACAGTTATTTCCATACAATATATTGTAAATATTGGGGATCTTGATTAAAGTAAGAGATATTAAAATATTAAAGTAAGAAAATATTAAGTAATGTTAACATCTAAAGATATAAGCAATTTTGTATATTAAAGAAGAGCATGAGATCAATGGATTTCGGAGAGATCAACCCAGTTAGATCAGGTAACTCCTTAGAGCAACTACAATCATAATTAATTATATCAACCAGCATTATCAATAAGTATAAGTAATTGTAACTAGTCGGGTTTAAACCCTAGTTACAAGGTAGAAAGGCGCACACATATGTTATATAGTTTTAAAATTAGTTTCATATAATTTTGATTTTATTTCGTTTTAATATTTATTTTGTTAGTGGGAGAAAATGTTTAAGATTTTATTTAAGTAAGAAAAGAGGGGGTGGGGGGGGAATTTGCGTTTTGTTTTTGTAAAAGTGGTATATGTATGTATTTGCGGTGTGGATAGACAATTTTAGAAAACGAGCGTATGAATACATTTTGGATCCAAGATAAGAGATTATTGTAAGAAAAAGAAAAAAAAAAGAAATATATTTAAACATCGAAAATCTTATCTGGGGAATTTGAATGAAAATTAAAAAGAAGGTTGAAGTAAAAAGTTTCCGGAATGTTAATTGCCAAAATGTCCGAAGGTGCGAAAAGTTCTTTCTGCTTATTAGCTTAACTGGCCATCTATACCACGTGGTGGGGAAGAAGGGGACGGACTGTGTTTGCGAAAACAAAAGAAAAAGAAAAAGTGACAGGGGGAGTGAGATGTAGTTTTTTTTTAAACTAGTGTCAGATTATTTTTGGTCTTCAAAGAGGAAAGAAAAAAAAAGAAGAAATATTTTCATTTTTTTATATATATATTGAAGAAGAATAGCTAAGGCTACGGCCGAATATGAGTACAGTGGGGTAAAGGCTTAAGCGTGCTGGGATTTCTGGACCTTGCCCCGAAGAGGCCATGCAGCAGTGACCGGAGAACATCGACCGGAGACCTATCAACTTTTCGCAAGGGAATCGATCCGACTCGGAATGAACTGAAGCGTGATGAACTGTCTCGTACGTTTTGCTTCGGATTTCATGTGTTTTTCTTCTTATTTTGATATCCCCGGGGATCACATCGGACAAAAATTGCAGGTAATATGAACTTAAGATATTTTATTTTCCAAATATTATTACGTTTTCTGAAACCCTCAAGGAGAACGAACCAAGGCAAGAGACTTATATTTTTTTTTAAGATAAGGCCATTTTGAATACAGCTGATTAGATTTTATCTGTGTATACGTTCGTTTTTCTTATTCTATTGAAAATCCACACAGAATACATATATAGGTTTTATTGGGTTATGTAAATGTTAAATGGTGCGGGAAATATATTTTTATTAAAAGCAAAAAATATTATAATAAAAGATATGTTATATTAAGGTATATTGCATGTGTGTGTGTGTTATTATTTGACTCATAGAATATAGTTCATGAATTTAAACAATTGATCCGAGTTTCGCTGTTGGTTGCATAGAGTTTTCCCCCGTACATTTTTCCTACGGTTTATTGGCCACCCGCCCTGAGTACTGAGCTAGTGGAGAGGCCCTATTACTATCGTATTTTGCTCTTCCAGCATAATACTTATGTAAAAAGTAAGTTTGGCGCTTGGAGTCAATGATTGACGTCCATAAATATGCTGTGAGAGAAATACGAAATTTCTTATCACTATTTTTTTTTGCTTAAAAAGAAAAAGGGGAAAAATAGATATTTTTTTTATGATAAGAACTAATAAGTATACGGTAAACGAGTACACCCGTTACAATGGCGTCCCAACTAAGGCTTTATGAAGAATGGAATGTATGGGGGCCCGAGTAGAAAGATTAAAAATTCGATAAGGGAAAGGAGGGGGAGTAAAATAGAAATATTAGAGAGACGTGAAGTTTGTTTCGATTAAAATAGTTTTATTGAAAGACAGAAAATAGTTTTCCGAGTGGTTGATAAAGAAATTAGACACGTAGCATGGCGCTTTGGGGGGGGGAAAAGAAAACCTACCACGTTGTGATTTTGGAAGCAGTCAAAACAAAGTACTACGATTTTTTTTTTTCTCCTCATTTATATATATAATCAATACACGTATAATATAAAGGACAGAGAATATAAAATAAGGAGGATGGGACTGATAAAAATAAACACATATGAGGGGAGGAAGGAGGAGATGCCAACAGATCACCTTAGGAGTCATGAATGATCCATCAATCAAACTACATCAACAGTCCATCTTGTGGCTGGAATTGAACAATACAAAATATAAACCAACAGTCAATATGGTAACTGGATTTGAAATGGGTCTACTGTAGATCAGGCTAACTATTGAGCCTTGGCTAGCTTGGGAAATCATTTATACATTAATTTGGATGCACCAACTTGGTGCCCATCTATCAGAATACATAATAATCAAAAATCATAAGAATTAAAACAATAATGCTGGGACATTAAAATATACTGATCATCATCAATGCTCTGGCCACTTAGTACCATTAATGTATTGGCTATTCTAAACTTACTTTCTAATAAAACTAAACTAAAATAAAGGTAGTGCCAACCAGGATGATGATCGATTGATCATCACTGGATGCCATTAAGCACTAAATACATCCCCATTTATATATCAACTCTTACATATGAATCTAATTCAGAAGAATACAAGATCAATACTGTTACGTGACCAAGAAATGATGATTTTATACAATTTTAATAATTGACTTCAAGTTTATTAATAACAATAAAAATGATATTAAGGTCTGTAGATTATGGCTATACATATTAAAGTCTTCTGATTTTGATTAACATATATTGAAAAATTATCACATATGTTATTTACAAAATTGCTATACAAAATTCAAGTTACTACTATGGTTTACATATATGTTACATTAGGTTTACTTAAAACTTATTCAGAACACAGGCATGTGACTGGATATAAAATGAACAGGTTTGAACTAACATTTCATAAAAATGATTAAAATTTTACATATGTGTCTATCTGACACACATTGGTATCTGAAATACAATTGGCATATATATATATGCACACTTACATGTGTGTGCATGTAATTTCTGAACAAATTTTAAATTGCTTACATAATCCATGTTCAAACTTTTTAACTTATATTTTTAACAATACAAATACTTTATGCTAGGTTTACTTATTTTAAATTGTTACAATAGTAATATGATTAAAATGTATATTCTTCATATAAATGCATGCATATAATGTGTATAAATAAAATTATAGATGATATAAATTAATTATAAACATTAATAATAATATAGGGTATATGAGCACAGACTTTCACACCACCCACCTCTCTCCACTCTATCTAATAACACTGATACACCTAAACACATATATGCTGAAAAGATAAATAATCACCAATATATGTATTTCATGCTAAACCAGCAATCATCAGTTGGTCCAGACTATCATCTTTACACACATATATAGTATAAGTGCTCAGATATATATATTAAGATAGACTATCCTCATAGTTTAATGGACAGGCTTCAATCCACTCCACACTCCAACTCTTCAACCATCTATCCAATTGAAAATCTGATGATGGAATGCTCAAAGGCCACCCTGAGGCCGAGATTATTGTCACACCCATGTTGACCTAAGGTCAATCTGAACCCCACATGTACAGGACATAATCCATTTAATACATATGCAAGGATGGGCAGACATCTCTATAATGTAATAACTGAAACACAGGCTTGTTATATACCTGTGCATATATGTGTTTACGTGTATCAGTGTTATTAGATAGAGTGGAGAGAGGTGGGTGGTGTGAAAGTCTGTGCTCATATACCCTATATTACATATATATAGCCACAGGTATATAACAAGCCTGTGTTTCAGTTAAACATTAATAGTTTCCATTTTTTTTTCTTTTTAAAAAATATCAGTTTACAAGTTTTGTTTTTTTTTCTTTTTCTTTTAAAAAATTATCAACTTTTTTTTTAAAAAAAATATAAAGTCAATGAATTAAATCTTTACTACTATATTTCTAATCCCAGCAAATTTGTTTTCTGGTATTTTTAAAACATCATTTTTTTAGGGAACTAATAAAAACAATTTCTTCAATAATGTATATATAAATCATGTGTGGACTGCTCCTTTCTTTTAGGCATTTAAATTAAGCAAATTATTGATTTGTTTTATTTTGTTATTAATATATAATTTTAAGTCTTTTTAAGGATTTTAAAGTAACTCACCATATATATATATGTTTTGTGTGCTTCGCTGCATATAGATTCAGCATATGTATAATTATTTCTTCAGAAACTGGTGGGGTTTTCTTGGCAAGCTTAGTTTTTGGTCCAGGTAAGGGTTGTTCTGCAGTTTGTTCCACTTAGACTAGGATTTGGCAAGCTTCAGGTCAGCAAGCTATTTTCTCAGATCACATTTGTAGCTATGAATATTAACACAAAGAAGTGGGTCATTTTCTGCATGTGAATTCAAACTCCACCTTTGAACTGTAGAACAGCTGCTTCCTTGCATTCTTAAATCTTCATGGTAGCTCTGTATAACTCTGGAAACCAGATCTGCAGCTAGCTATTTTGCTACAGCTACCACCTATTGCAGCTAATTACTTCACAAAATATTTTAGCCAACAATACAGCTAGCCAATATGGCCATTGCTTCTCAAAAATATAAATCAGACCTTGCAGCTAATGTTTAGGCAACTGCTTCTCAAAAAAACTATCCAGACTGAACTGACATTTTTATCAGCACTATTTATAAAACTGGGGTCATGGATTGGGGAACTGACAAAACACTAAATTAAAAATTGTTATCTCATCTTTTCAAAAATATCACTAATCCTTTCAAGATCAAGTTTGAAATTTTACCAAATGTGTGATGCACATGTTTTTACTCTCTTCAAATCACTTTTAATTAAAAGCTACCCTTTGGAATTTTTAATCCACAAAGATTTTCAAAAATAGATAAAAGAGATATACACAAGCATTATTTCAAAAACAAATCATGCTTGTTTTTAAATTCAAAATCAGAATAATATTAATTTATTTATCAGACTTTTTAAATATTTTAATTTATAATAAAATTCTGTTTTAAATTCAGAGTTATTTAATGATTTGTTTATTATTTTTATTCCAGGAAATGTAGAAAAATATCTACAAAAATTTATGCCTGTGTTTATTTCTACTTGTCCTTTCCTTTATATATATATATATACACACAACTATGTTGCTGTGTGCCATGTAACCCAATTGTTGCAATATATATATATAGGGTGTTTTTGAAATTCTAATGACCCCACATACTTTTATTTGGAATTTAAAATTTCCCATTTAACATGTTATATAAACCCAGCACTTATGATTTTTTGCAAAACTTCTGAGAGTAGATGTATATTTCTAAGATGTATTTCTGAAAGCAGATTATTTATTGCCAAAGAAAAGAAAGATTGAAAGAATGCAATAAAAAAGTAACTATTATTAATGTTTTCAAAATATTTTTTTTTCAAAGACAAAAAAAAATGCCTAGAGATTGAAATATCGGAAGCTTTTCCTATTTTTAAAATCAACACTTCTGTTTTCTATAAAAAAAGAACATTTAATTTAAAGAAATTTTTAAAAAAAACCTTATAAGTTATATTTATATATTTTAACAAAAACTATGATAATTAATTACAAATTAAGTTCTACTCCCCTCTAACAGTAAATAAGTCACATTAAATATTTCATAAAATGCACCCTTTCTTCTGTAAAATATATTTAATTGTCCAGAACTAATTTATTGTTCAACAAATAATTTTAATAGTTTTTCAGAATATCGTATTTTTATTAAGGATATACTTGGCTATCTACAATCAATTTTTACTTTGTTTTTTTAAAATAATGCATCTACATCACAAAATAATTCTGGAATTACTAACCAATAAAGTGAAGATTCAACATACTTTACACATTTAAAATTCTAAATTCATAAATAATTAAAAAATACAACAGAAAGAAGATAATAATGACACACATTTTCACACCACTGCTGCACATTACAAAAAATCTTTTTTTTTCTTTTTAAAAATTGCTTTAAAAATAAATATTGGTTTTTTCATTGATCTTGTTAAAAATGTTTTGATTTGAAAAAGAAATGAAAACATTACACTTGGGGTTGTTCATTTAAATTGTCTTTTTGGAGTTTTTTTTTTTTAAAGAAAAAGTAAACCTCCTTAGATTCTTCATTTAGATCTTGGGTTGTCTACAATGGAGAAAAAAGAAGGCTAAGATGAGGGGATTTAGAATGTTTTTGCATTATCCATCCACACTGCTAAATTACTCAGTGTGTACAATGTGGTGTTTCCTTTTTGTTACTACAAAGTAAAAATAAAACAACTATTGGGGCAGGGTGGAAATTCAAATAACCAAGAAAGTTCCACTTGAACATTATTTGTTTTAAGTGTTGTGATTGTTTTGTATTAATTTATTGTTGTATTAAAACTAAACCAGTTAATTTTTACCTGGATTGTTTTATTTCAAATTTTTATTAAATGTAGCTGACAATTATTATTATTTTTCTAGAAAAGTTGGAGAAAACGTTTTAACAAATAGAAATAAAAGCATTATTTTTATTTAAAGTGTAAATAATTTTATTTAATAATGCATATTTAACTATTAAAATTTATCAATGGTAATGATCTAAATTGGGCATTTATGATTTGATGCAGTGGTTGAACAGCATGATACAGAGATTAAAGGCTGTGGATCACACTCAAACATGCCACTTTTGTGCTCAAACGTCTCATAAACTCTAAAGCAATAAAT
This sequence comes from Epiperipatus broadwayi, assembly GCA_028023455.1. Lineage (NCBI taxonomy): Eukaryota > Metazoa > Onychophora > Udeonychophora > Euonychophora > Peripatidae > Epiperipatus > Epiperipatus broadwayi. Next base: position 2,858,984 of record JAQFVV010006353.1, read on the forward strand.
TCATTTGATTATTTATTTATTTAATATAAATTGAAACAGATGATAAAATAAATTGTGCCAAGGAATGGCAGACATTGATAACATTTGTCTGAAGATTTGTAATGATGGTATATTTTTAGATGTGATACATTGAATTCTATCATCTATGAGTTAATGTTGAATGTATAAAAAAATTAAACTTTCTTTAAACTTTACAAATACAAACAAGGTGTTAGTAATAACACACAAATAGACAATACAGGTTAGTAATTACACAATGTTTCAAATAGTATTATTCTCCACTCTTCTTCAGTTGTAGCTGGCCTATATGCATGGTGACAATATTTACTTAGAAGTTGAACTCGCACCTTTAGATTCTTGAATATCAAATTTAAGGCAAATGCTCTACCAACTGAGCTATTCTATCAAAGGCATTACCTGATTAAGGTATTATAGCTTTGACTGTTATTATTACTTAAAAACCATCTCAGTTTACATTTAGTAATAAAATTTAATGTGCACAATATTATTTACTTTTGTAATAAATAATGATGCAATATTTTTTACACACTGTTTAATACAAAATATACTTGATAAATTCATTTTTTGAACTTATTATTTGTTGTTTTTAGTTTATATTGCAATAATAAAATGCTAAACATCACATGATCACCATCTCTATACTAGCACATAATTCTTGTAAACAAAGGCAAAACTCTCCATACAGTAGTGCCACCCTGTGCCAAACAGAGTAATCAATGGATGCCAGAAGGCTTGTGCATAAAATCCCTATCTAGTGCCACAAGCCAGAAACTAGTCTGGGGATATTGGATGAGTAGGAACTAGATAGGGATTTTATGCACAAACCATCTGGCATCCACTGATTACTCTGTTTGGCACAGGGTGGCACTACTGTATGGAGAGTTTTGCCTTTGTTTACAACAATAAAATGGCATCAACATGATGGAATATTTAAATAACTAATTTGAATAAAATGCATGCATTAATACCTGACTATATAAATTGAGCAATATACACTACTTATCTGTGAGGGTGATGATTTTGGTGAACTTTACCAAAAGTACACTCAGCTGATTCTAGGTCTTAAAGAAAAAAATTAAAAAATCTTCTCGTTAAGCAGACATTAAAACATTTTTGCAAATTTTGAATAAAATCTTGTAAATCAGTTTTCTTCTACTTTTAATTTCCAATACAGTAAAACTTTATATAGAAATATATTTTTAATGGCAGTAAATATTTTAGAGTTTGCAAACAATTTTAGCAACAAAAAAAAATAGTGAAAAATTGAAGTTTTTAATTTTATATGTAATACTGATGCTAACAGTATCTAGTGGTAGTCCTTGTAATTAAATGCTAATTGATTCATTGAAAGCTAATTTTAATGATTCAATGTTAATGAAAGCATTGTGTGCTTATTTATGTCATATTTGCAAAAAAAAAAATACTTTAAATAAATTTGCAAATAAACATATCATTGATAAAAATTATTTTTTAAAAAATCTGATCAATAGATTGCCATGGTTACAATAAAGTGGATGTTAGTTGCAAGTTTATTAAATGATACTTTGGATATTTGATTTGGGAATTATTACATTTTATTTTCAAGATTATTAAAATCATTAGAATCTAATTTCCATTTAAATATAGTATAACTAAAAACACATTTAAACAAAAGCACTCCATACTTTTGTTTGCTAAAGCTGATAAAAATATTTTTTACTTTATAGTGCATTTATGTAAATAAATGCATATCTCTTAAAAATAGAAAAATTAGGAGGACATTCATAGACAAGAATGAAATTTCTACTGATTATTGTATTCTTTGACAGAATACTCTAGTTGGTTTGGGAAGTCTAGAAGCACTTGATGAAAAGAGTACTATTACTTGAAATGTTATATCAGCCAGGGTGCTATTACTTACAGATTAATGTGGAAATAGTTCAATATACAATTACTACTAAAATACCATTATCATAAACTTTTGGAAAAACACAAAGATGCATAAATAGTAAAAAAATTAAAGTTTTATATCACACATTACCTAATTTTTTAAGCTTGTAAATAAAAAATAATGAGCTGTGCTAATTGCTCTAACATGCTTTATTGATAAATGCCAGCAAGAGAAAGCATTTAAAAATCTCTATCTAGAAACCACACCCCATCTTTAGACCAATAGTTTCATGCTTTGGCACTCCTCAGTGAGGCGATAGAGTAGTTTCAGACACTAGATTTAAAAATACCAACCCAAAACTAGAAGTTATCTAAAAGTTATCTTTTGATTATATATAGCTTTTGCTTTAAGACTTAAGCAATGTTATATTGCTAAGACTATTGATATATGGTTTGGCTAAAAATTTCTCAGCCACATATAGCTATTTGAGTTGGATATCTGGGTTTGAAAACATGTAGATGTCTAAAAATTTCAGATTTTTCACTTAATAGATAACTTTTAGATGAATGCTGGCATTTTTAGATCTAGTGTCTGAAACCATCCTAGTGCCTCATTGAGGAGTGACAAAGAATGAAACTATTGGTCTGAGGTTAGGGTGTGGTTTCTAGATAGATATTTTTAAATGCTTTCTCTTGCTGGCATTTATCAATAAAGCTTGTTAGAGCAATTACCACAGCTCATTATTTTTTTTACAAAGATGCATATATTAATAATTTTTATTAGTCATTTCTTACACCAAAGATTATTCACTTAATGAATAAAATTTCTATAGTAATTTTCACTAAACCTTTTTCACACAAAATAGGGACTAGTATCTATCCACCTTTAACACCTTGTGGAGGAATGAAATCATAAACATATGTCCAAAGACATAAAAAAGATGTGGATCTCCAAGATGCACATTTTGCACTGAAACAGCACTCATCAGTTGGCCCAGACCATAATCTCATACATATTTTTATCATTATTCAGTAAATATAGATATCCAATTATTAATTGATGTGTCAAACTTACATAGGAATGGTTAGTGAAAATTACACTACAAAGATGCATATTATTTGTTTTTGTGAAAAATAAAAAGTCTAATCTCAGTTACAAAATAATAATAATAATAATAATAATAATAATAATAATAATAGTAGTAGTAGTAGTAGCAGTAGCAATAATAATAATAACAGTAACAACAACAACAACAACAACAACAACAACAATAATAATAATAATAATAATAATAATAATAATAATAATAATAATAATAATAATAATAATAATAATAATAATAATAATAATAATAATAATAATAATAATAATAATAATAATAATAATAATAATAATTATTATTATTATTATTATTCAATTTAGTATATTCTACAAGCATATATACAAAACCTAATTACAGAACACAAATAACAAAAACAAAGAAATCAAAAAGAAAAAGAAAAACATCATATACACATATAAATACAGAAGTATATTACAATTGTTCATATATATTGATTATATTTTTATATCATTTATAGTTAAATAATAACTGTCCACATAACTATAATAGGCATTAATATTCCTGGAAGTCTAACTAATGCAGAATCACTTTAACAATTAGTTCTAATTGCAATGTAAAACATCTTACAATGTTTCAAACACATGTCAAAAATACTACAAAATTTTACTAATGCAGTTTACTATGTTGATTTGTCTTTCTGCCTTTGCCAAAAATAAAATGGCATTAAGATTTCTTAATAGCTTTAATGAAACAAGAAGAGAGTTACATACTCATCCAAACTTTGCACTATCATAACTTGTAAATTATCTTTGCACTGCATCCAAAGCTCTACTATGAGAATGATTGTTAGAGTTCTCAACAACACTACCATAATTTAGAAGTGGTAATACCAAAGACATAAAAAGATAAGTTTCTCTATTAATGACACTTGCTTCCTTAAAGATGCAACCCGTATCTTAAAAAAAACTTTAAAGCATAAATAATGTACATGATTTGAGAAAAAAAAAGAATAATAATTTAATGGCCTAATTATGAGCAATGTTAATGTGGCTTTTTTAAATTTAAAGACAAATATTTACTATGTCCTGATATATTTTTTTTCATATGTCATAGCATCAGCTAATTATGAGCAATGTTAATGTGGCTTTTTTAAATTTAAAGACAAATATTTACTATGTCCTGATATATTTTTTTTCATATGTCATAGCATCAGCTGGGAGGTGAACCGGCAACAACCATCTGCAACCAACTGCTTGCTTGCAAGGCAGCTGTGCTGACCTCCTGGCTAACAATGCTTGATACTAAATTAAGTAATCAAAAATTTCAAATATAATAGTTTCTTTAAAACGATAATTAATAAAATATAAATTAGCAGGTTAATATTATTAAAGTTTAAATATCATATTCTGCTTTCTAAATAAGTATTATTCACATTAGAATTATTTGATAACTACTTTTACACTTTTTTCCCCTTTAACATTGTTTTATTAAAAAATTTTATTACAAATTTACAGAATTGTAATTATGCACCTATATAGATTTAAATGTTAATGAGAATAAAGAGTTTAATTTTTGTGCTATATAAATCATCAATTAGTAAATTGATTTATAAAAATAGTTTTTTTTTTTGGGTGGTATAAAAATGGCCTAGAAGAAAGGCCTGAATATAAATTCATTACTAAATGGTTTAAAACAGTCAATTGATTACAAATCTATTCCTGGAGTAGTTTATAAGATTCATTGTAGTTGTCATAAAATTTATATAAGTTAGAGTATTCATGTATTAAATACATGTCATAAAATATTTGACAATGCAGAGGTTATATTTTATGAAAAAATAGAGATGGTGATCATGTGATGTTTAATGAAAAAATCAAATTGAAAAAAGCGTAAAAGAAACTTTGGTGATAAAATACATTGAATCTGAGGCTTTTAATCTCATAAAGATATTCTTTGATATAAAACAAAGTTGATTTTTGAAGTAAATGATGGGAAGGCTATTTTTTTTGTATATATATGGTGCATTTAGTTGAATTTTACTTGAAAAAGTCTATTTGGTAATAGATTAATTCATGGTTTTGGAAGAATTTTACTAAAATTTTGTTTATTTTGGCTAGTATTGTAATGTTATATGAATTTCTACTTTATCAGGCAACTGAGAAGAAAGACTGTGGTGTTTCTTGATCTTTAAGTCAGTCATAAAAAGCCAATAAACTCACCACACTGGCTAATGCATGTTGGTGAGCAGCACATCCATGTTTGCATACTTACATAATAATAACAACTGCATTGACAAGAACATATGGAATGGACTTTAGAATTTGCCCTGATTGATTCCTTTAAGGCCTTCAAGAGGAATCAAAGAGTGTCCTTTCTGTTAACAGCAAACTTCTTTTCGCAGCCTCTATTTTATATATAAAATAAAAAAGCAACTTTTTTAAACAAAAGTGAGTATTTAAACTTTTATATTTTTTTTTAAAAACTTAAATGTAAGTTTTTAAAGATACTGTAACCATATTAATTTTTTAAAGTAAAAAGTTGCTTTTGAAATAATTGTAACTTTTAAACTTTTAGCAAAAAAACAAAGCAAAACGTGAAGCTATTCTCTTTACATTTTTTTTTTGTCTAAATACGATTATTTTATTTATTTTTGCTGGAAGGCAAGTTAAACCAAAAAGGGTTAGATGAAAGACTTATAAGTTAAAACAATAAAAAAATAATAAATTTTTAATACTTGTCTGTTTTTTTGTCTAAATTTTAAGCAACTATTTCAATACCTAGTTTTTAAGCTAAATTACATGTAATGAGGTTTGACATCTGTAAGATGCCTCTAAAGTATATTATTTAAAAAAATATTTTCTTTTTTGCTTTAAACTATTTTTATAACAACAAAGGAAAGAGGTAAAAAGATTACAGAAGATAAAAAAATGAAGAAAACGAAATCTTGTCAAGAAAACCTGAAAATTAAAGGTTTATTACAAGATTAAAAGCAATCATTGTACAATTATATAAGAACTTTAGATAAGATAAGAGATTTAATGCTTAGATTAGCAATAACGAAAATTGAAGTATAAACAACTTAAAATGTTTGCTTGTAAGTTAAGAGGATGACATTTTATTTTTAATTACATACTATAATATTTCTATCATTTATTTTTAATTGTTAAATGTTTTTGGAAAAATTATAAGTATATTTAAACTTTTCATATACAGTACATTCAATTGTTAGAAATGATACATGGATTAGCTTAACATGCAGCACTTCAAGTGGGATTGTCCTTCTTTCATTTTCAAGTGTTGCTGATTTGTCGACAGATGCATGAGAATTAAATCTGGATCTTTAGATCTAAGAAGCAGTGTTTTTTAAAACAGTCACTTTAATTAAACAAGCAAGAGAAATTGAGATTTTTATCTCTTTTTTACTTCTTTTTACTTTAATTAAATATAAAAAATTTTCAGTGAATTAATTACGAAATTCAATGAGTGTATTTTTAAATCTATACTGCCATCTAGTGTGCATCACTAAAAACTTACTGAATTAATATTAACATGAGTTGGAATTTGGTATACCAAGACTGTTATATTGGACACTTTTGGATAATCACATTTTCATATTGTATTGTCATCAATACCAAAACATGTACAAAATTTGAAAAAATCTGTTTGATAGAAGTGTGTTTAATATCAGAAACAATACTTGATCCAAATCAACAAACAAACAGAATTTCTAAGTTGAACGAAATTAGCTAATGACTGTATAATACTTTTTTCTTTTGCTTGTATTTGTAATTTTACTTAGAAAAACATTTTTTTAACATTTGCGACAATACCATAAGAATTGATCAACATGAATACTTATATAAGCATGCAAAACAATCCTGAATAGAAAAGTTCACCTTCCAGGAACATGATCAACAATTTTGTTGTACCTTTGATCCACAGAATGTCAATCTAGTTTGCATGGAATGATATAACAGGAAGAAAAAGATTAAGGAGGCATGGTTTATTGACAATTGCAATCCCATTATTAAAAGAAAGAAAACAGTATTCCACTTTTGACCAAATGAATATGTAAAAATCTAATTTAAATAATTATGCTTTCATAATTATTACTCAATATTAATAGGACAGCAGTCCTAGCCAATCAGTGAGAGCTATGAATCTGGTGAACTCCACTGAAAGTGCACTCAGCAAAACTACTGATCTGGTATTATATAATGAATATACCAATAGCTCTTTAACAAGCTTTTCAAAATATCTCTATCCCCAGGTTGGTTTCATGCTTTTGGCATTCCTCAGTGAGGTGCTAGGATATTCAAGCTTTAGATTTAAAATATCAGGCCAATCCCAAAACTTCATGTAATGGTTAACTATGAAGTAAAAAAGCTAAAATTTTCAGCTATCCATATGTCTTCAAATCCAACTATCTAACTTAAATAGCCTTATGGGAATAAACCAAATTCAGATACACCATATATCAATAGCTTTAGTCTTAAGTTCATCATATAACATTTGTGATACAAGCTTACTAAATTAAGTCACATGATCTATGATTTGCTTTCCTTGCATATGATCTTTATTATTCTGTTGTTAGTTTTAATATGAATCCATGTATATGTTTTAAATCAATGATCTAAAGAATCTTCTGAAACTTTTATTTAAAATGTTCTATTTGGAATTGACTTTAAATTAACTCAGACTATAGTTTCATGGTTTTAATGTGTGATTTATATAATGTCATCAGATGATAACAGGTTAAGTTTATCAAGGCAACCTCTATAAATAAAAAAAATGTATTCCACCTTTCATTCTGGTATATGATCTTAATAACTGACTGAGATTTTGATAATCTAGAAGTTTTAACAAATCCCATATAAAGTGCAAATATAACCCAATGTAAATATTCCAATTATTAAATAATTCATGTTCATTGGACAATCAATATTTTCATATTAAATGCTGAGATTATATTTTGCTCACTGAAATAATTAAGTTAAGTCTAACAAATACAAAATCACATAAGTTTCTTCATACACACTTTTCAAAAGAAAATATCATGGTATGGCATTACAAATGTCACTAATGTAACATTATACTGCAGTGAAAGGTCCATGCTCTAAAACTATTTTACTTATGTGGAATAAATCAAGTGAAAAGTATTCAAATGTTAAAATAAACAGAGATTTTATATAACAATTTCTCATCGGAACTCTATCTCACAATCTTCTGTGACACCATTTGAATTCAGCATCAAAAATGTAGGTGGATACTTGTAACAACACCTAAGAATAAGTCTACACTACCAATCCTTTCCATTACATAATCAGAAATGTATAATGATTGTTTAAGTTACGATGGGTAAGTAGTAATACAGAGGCCATCAGATGTAACAACATAAACACAAACAATAAATAGCAACTATTCCCCTTTACAAAATCATACTTCTCTCCAAAATACCAAATATCTTCTTTTCTCCCCCTGTGGAAAAATATCAGCTCACTTCTAGCAACATCTCCAGAGACATATTTGGACATCAACAATAACAACTTAATGTGTTATTTCAAAATATGTTCGCTGAAAGCAAAATACTACTAAAACATCACACAATCAGCATTTCCTAGGCTCTTCACTGATGAAATCCACAAGCTAAAAATTAGCCAGGAGATATTGGATGCATAAGGACTAGATAGGAAATTTTATGTATAAACCTTTTAGCTTCCATTGATTACTATGAGTTGCACTAGGTGGCACTACTGCATGGAGAGTTTGCTACTGTTTTGAAAACTATATATTTTGATTTTTGAAATTAAATTAAATCTTAATTACTTGTTAATTAACCACATGGACATTTTTTGCATAAGGTGATTTGACATATTTGATCCTCTACAAAGTTAAATCATATACCATATACTAAGTCAAAGCTCTGCCTTACAAATGATGAAAGACAACAAAATACATAATGCTCCCTCATTGAAATGAAGATCAATCTCCCTACTATTTGCTAGTTTTTTTCAGAAATCCCTTTTGTTACTAATCTTACCAATTTCATTTTGTGTGCCCTCATGGGTACTAGATGTACTATTTTTTACAAACACCTTTACACCACATAGTGGAAGCTTTAGTAATCAGTATATGCCAGATAGTACTGCTTAATAAATCTCTAACTAGTGCTGCCTTATCCAACAACTCCCAGAACAGTTTCAAGCTTATAGCTTTTATCAGTGAAGAATTCTGGATCCTGGAATAGGGTACTTGGGTCTTTTAGAGTTATTATACTTTTTCTCTAGAAGCTATTTTTTACTTTTTTTGTTTTATTATCAAATTACTAGTGCAAATTAAAAAAAAAAACATGTGTATGTCTTTAATCTAAGCCAATATGTGTGTATACTTATATAGATGTAAAACAAGTTCATTATTTACATTTAAAGATGTCCATAATTATTTAACAATTATAGAGATCTTTATTACTTGTCAGGGATTGACAAAAAAAAAGAATTTTCTGCTGGACAGAATTTCTATAAGCAAGAGTTTTATGACCTGTTATTGACATTAGATGCACATTTATATATGCCCAAAAGCATGCCAAACACAGACATTAAAAAGATTAAAACAATAAAAAAAAAAACTATGACCAAAAATTGATCTTAGTATACATAGTCAGACATGGAGCATGGGAAGAATATTAGACAGTAAAACAATACCTGATTCCATTGTTCCCTTAAGAAATTTCTATTTTGCCTATGTAGTCTTATTGTATTTAACCGAGTATATGTAAAAAGTTATCATATAAACATTTTTTTTTGTTACATACTATGTATAAATCTTTGTAAATCCCAATAAAGTTTATGTTGAAAGATAACTAATAGTTCAACCAGATTTATACAAATAATTCAGTTGAAACTTAAATGAGAAGATACATATGAATACTGCCAAATGTGGATTTAATTTAAATGGCCATTATGTGATATTTTACATTGTTATAAAGTAAGTTTACCTAAAAAAGATCCAAAGGGTGCCAAATACTTTATAAATACCTGTTCACTTAAAGTTGTCATATGACCCCATCTTACATAATGCCTACATACTGCTGCTTAGTAACACTTTTTTCTCTCTCCAAATTTATGTTACCTAATACCCACTTTAGTAATCATTAGATGCTAGATTCTGGGATGCTTATTAAATCTCTACTCAGGGCTGTTTCTTGGCATAAAAAGACAATGTAATATGTAAAATTGAATTTTAATCTTTTATATTATCAACTATATCTTATATGGTTCAATGCAATGCTTCTGGTTCTCAAGAACCATGAATTGTGGCTCCAGTTCTGTCTTTTTAGTGCTCAAACTTTTTATGAACTCACAAGTAGTTCATCATTATTATTAAGCTATGCTGAGTTATAGTGGACTTTGTGTTTTAATGGTCATCACATTTTCTTGTTATCTTATAATCTCAGTATTAATTCTTGATAGATGAACAAACATTGGAAATATTTTATAACTGCAGGCAGAATTAGCAATTTTAGGTAGCTAGCCCATAGATTAACTATATATTAATTGTTAATAAATAAGTGTCTTGTAGCAGCTGAATAGTGAATATTTTAGGTAAATTTAAGTTGATCACATAAAGTTGTTGATGAATTGATTGTAATATGATGAAGCTCCAACCATTGAATGAGAAATTGCTATACTCATAATGATCATTAGTTTATGGATTAGTTATATTGCCATAAATTCTGTATTTTATTATGAGAAAATCAACAGTACTTTAACACTGCTGCAAATAATAAAGTAATTTGTTTGGAGTGCCTCGGTGAAGGGCATTCATAGAAATTCAATTTTCCTCACTCCCTTGCAGCTATCTATAGTTTTATTTTGCTGGGTGTTCATTAATTTGATGGTAGAAAGGGAAATTAAAATAATATTCAATTATTAGTTTAAAATAAAATCTGAAGACAGCAGTATTCATAAACATTAGGAACAAAATGATTTAACCCTTACTTATCACTCATTGATTGCTAGGTTCTTTGATCTCTGGTTTCAAAATTATTTGTGACATTACTTTGAAAACATTTTTGTTCAAAAATGATTATTGTTAAAAATGGATCTTTTGATAATTTATTCAAATATAATATTTATTTAAAAATAAGTATATATATCATTACACTTTAATTTTATTTGGATATGTTTTATTTTGAAAAATATGACTTAAATGCAAAGATAATGATAGAAATAGAAAGAAATTTGTAGCAGTAAGATTAATATTCTTCTTAAACATTTTTAACATGGTTCTCCATTATGTGTATAATATTTTAAAAATTATGAATGCAATTTTAAATTTTAATATAAAATTTTATAGATTTACAACTGTTTCATATTTATTCATTCACATTTTAAAAATAAACTTGAACTAAGAAAAATATCATTAATTTTATTTTTTTCACTAGCATAGTTAACTTTCTTTTGTACTGTCCAAAAAAAAAAGTTCATCATTTTCATTATTTATTATCTTTATTTTTGTTTTTTTTCTGTATTATCAAAGTTCAAATATGATTTTTTTTAGAATGTTTTTTCTTTGTAATCTTATATTTTTAGCAATTCAAGTTTCAATTTTTTAAATTTTAATACAGAATAAAGATTTAATATTAAAATCAAATGTAGAATGATTACCAATGAAAATGTTTTACCAAGTTGCAGGGTTAAAATGTAAAATCCAAACGTTTTCAAATATAATTTTTTTAGAATGTTCTGCTTTGTAATCTTATATTTCTAACAAATGAAGTCTCAATTTTTAAAGTTGTAATACAGAAGTTTAATATTAAAATCAAATGTAGAATGATTACTAAAATTGCCACTAGGGTGAACAATGAAAATATTTCACCAGTTGCAAGGTTAAAATGTAAAATCTAAAAGTTTTCAAATATGAATTTTTTTAGAATTTTTTTTTTTTTTTGGAAATCTTGTATTACTAAGAATTCATGTTTCAATTATTTAAATTGTAATACAGAATAAAGGTTAGTAGTAAAATCAAATGCAGAGTGATTACTAAAATTGCCACCAGGGTGAACAATGCAAATATTTCACCAGTTGCAGGGTTAATTAAAATGTAAAATTTAAAAGTTTTCAAATATAATTTTTTAAAAATATTTTACCTTTGTAATCTTATATTTCTAACAAATCAAGTGTCAATTTTTTAAATTTTAATACAGAGATTTAATATTATTAACCAAATACAGAATGATTACTAAATTTGCCACCAGGGTGAACAATAAAAATATTTCACTGATTGCAAGGTAAAATTGTAAAATCTAAAAGTTTATAAATATGATTTTTTTAAGGATGTTTTTTATTTGTCATCTTATATTTCTAACAAATCAAGTTTCAATTTTTTAAATTCTAATACAGAATAAAGATTTAATATTATAATCAAATGTAGAATGATTACAAAAACTTGAATCAGGGTGAACAATAAAGATGTTTCACCAGTTGAAGGATTAAAATGTAAAATCTAAAAGCTCTAAGGTGTTTTTAAAATCTTTTTTTACATATTTATTTTAAGTTCCAAAATTTAATACAATATAAATTATCATTTGAAAACAAAATTGTTTTCATTATTATATACATTTATTACTACTAGAAGCATTAAAAGATAATACTTTAATTAATGTAAATATTTATTTTTAAATGTAATGTGTTGTAATGCAATGATTGTCAATATGTTAATACATCATTCAGAAGATATTTTTGTAAGTTAATATAAGTGTATAAATATATGGTAAAACAAAGATGTTCATGAACTACAGATATAAGTAACACAATCTGGATGTTCACATGTATTGCACTGGCCATGAAATGAAAAATTATTCCGTATGATGACTGGATTACTCAGTCGATAGCCAGAGTGACCCAGGCAGAATGCTGGTACTATAAAGTGTTACGAATCATACACAGATGAATCTGGATGTGTATATATAAAAATTTAAATTGTTTCTTTGATGGTAAATCAAATTACTAGGCAATAGACCTAGCACTGCTTGTACTTGCGATACATTTTAATACAATTTATGTAAGATATTAATATTTAGAGCTAATATTTAAATCATTACAATTGAAGTATATAATTTAACTCACATACAATTTTTTATAAACTTTATCATCAGATGCACTGATTAGTCTACTTGAGTCCCAAAAACTATATAACAAAATGTCAACCAATAACTAAAGACCTACTTCAAACTGCAGATCATTCCAGCCAGGTCTAAATTCTTTTTTGTTTGGATTAATTGTTTGAACTTTGTTCATTTTTGTGTACTCCATGAATATTTTTGTATTTGTTTGGTCATTAAAATACTTTAAAAATTATAAGATTTGTATTTTACCAAAAATCTTTAGGAAAGTATCTAGGTATCTAAGGTAAAAATAAAAGGCAATTGGTATTGATCTTCCAAAAGTAGTATCCATCTGATTTTAACAGTGACCCAACATTTGTTTTAAATTTTATTATATTTTTCTGATAATCATCAAATATGAAATCAATTTCTGATAATAAGGATGTTCTTCAAAGATTGTTACATTTTATTTTTTAACTGTCAATCTTATCCCACTCATAACTTTAACATGATCCATTCTAGACAAATATAGTAATGACTATAACTAATCATTTATTAAACTAGAGATTATCTCTAGCCCAGATATAAATTTTAAATCTCAGTTAAAAATTAATATGTCTGTTTCTTTTTTTTAAAATTAAATGCACATACATAGAATGATTCAACTTCATTTTTCTTTTTCCATGTATAAATATCTTTTATAGATGTATTTTTAATAATCTCCACACCATCTTAAAAGACAATTAACCCCAAGATGCATTTTGTACTGAACCAGCACTCATCAGTTGGTGCAGGTCTTGATCTTTCGTATATATCTTTATCATATGTACAGTATTTATCAATAAACAGGGAATTTGAACTCAGACTTTCAAGCACCCACCAACTATCCACACTATCTCATAGAACTGATATACATGACCACATACATATAGAAAAAATAAATAATCACCAATATACATATTTCATGCTAATCCAGCATTCATCAATTGGTCCAGATTATCATCTCCCACATATATATATAATCAGTGTTCAGTTTATATTAAGATAGCAAATCCTCACACTATAATGAACAGGCTTCAATCTATTCCAACCTCCAACTTTTCAGCTATCCATATCAGTGAAAATCCGATGATGGAAAGTCCAAATCTCATGCTGATACCAACATTATTTATCAATAGTAAATTGTAACATTTTGTTTTACAAGTGTCAATTCACAACTTTGATATGATTCACTGTAGATAAATACATTAATGATTATCACTAATTGCTTATTAAACTAGAGATTATCTCTAGCCGACACATAAGCTTTAAACTTCATTTAAAGACTAATTTATCTGATTTATTAATTAAACACACACACAAGGAAAAATTCACTTTCATTTCTCCTTATCTTAACAACCATCGCATTACCGCAAACTCTTAAAACACTTGAATAAAGACATCTTAAAAGACAAACGATCTTGAAAATGCATTTTAAATAACTTAAAAAAAATTGTTGCAGAAGAATTTTTATCAAAATAATAATGAAATCATTAGTTTGATCACCGGAAGTGACATACTGACACGTGATTTTAAATGAAGTACGAAGCTCCGGAAGTGATAAAATGAACTGCGATTCTAGGACCTTAAGATCTAGAATTCGTTACTCTTCCACTGTTTTAATCTTCGCAAGGGCTATGTTAATCATCTTAATTAGCAAAGAATAAAATTAATATTTTTTTTAAATTTGTGTGTGCGTGCATGTGTGTGAGTGTGAATTAACAATGAATGCTTTTTCTAATGTCGATTAAATCGTTCATGATGTTATTTTATTTAATTTTTTAAAATGATTCACGGATATTGTAATAATACTATTTTTTTTTTTTTAGAAATTCGTAGTTTTTAATAATAATAATAAAGACAGGTGTATTCTTTAAACCACTCGTCTCAAACTTATAAATAAGCAAAATGAAAGTGCTTTAATTTCTCTCTGTAGGATTTTCTTTTAGAGTCATAAGAAAGTTTATTAAAGCAAATTACACCATTATGTTTTGTAGCTGACACAAAGAACTTCTGCCTTAGTAATAGTAATCACAGAAACTGAGCTATTACAGTCAGCAGTAAGCAAAGGCTTTTAAAATGAAACTGGATACTTTTTATGTAAAATGTTTTAAGAACAAAGACTAAAAAGGATATGTTTTAAATACAAACTTTTTTGTTTTTACTGAAACTTCAAAAACATATATTGCTTCTTGTGACGATTTTTATTTGTTATTTATAAAAAACGAAAGTAAACTAGCTGTAGGAAGTCAAGCAAAAATGATGAAGGCGATCGAACTTATTAGCATACGTTTCAACGTGTATTTATTTTCAAATTCACCTTTTAGTGGATAGGGAATGCAAAAAAAGACAATTAAAGTTTATATATATGAGGAGAAAATATCTTGGTTTAGGTGATTGATATTAGTTAAAACTAATAATAATAAATAAAACAATTTTGATTTCACATTTCAATCAAATGCTGTATATTATCAGAATCATTTTGATTCATTATTAATCCAGGCAGGATGATCTCTTCATGTTTAATCTAGTTTTCCCTATCTTTCGCCTCTCTTTTCCATATCGTACCAGCCAATCCTTCTTTATTTTATACACCCATCTTACATGCGGTCTCTTTCTAGATCTTTTGGGATCCAATTTAAGATTTCAACTGTCCATTTATTATCATCTTTTTTAGAAAATTGTCAATTTTAAGCATATTCACTGTCTTCCAGTTAAATGTTCAAGTCTCAAATCCATAAGTAAAAAATGGTGAAACACATCTATTAAAAATCTTATTTGTCACACACGTAGTCATATTACTTTTTAATTTTAAGTGACTTTTACCAAAAGCACTCCGTCCAAGTTTAATTCTTTGAATATATTTTCCAAATTATTGAAGAGAGTATATACATAATATGTTCTGATATTTAGTATTCTTAACGTTTAATGATCATTAATATTATTTAGTCACTTCATTAATTTTTTTTTCCATTTTACCAATCTAAAAAAATATTATTCATTTTTTAAAAACGCAAGTGTGAAATTTTATTGTTTATTTTTAAGATGATGTATTAGATATATTTAAAATTTCCACTCCACATACCTTGTAAATCAAAGAGTAATATTTGGCATTTATAGATATAGAGCAAATGATGAAGGCATAAAGTAGGATATTGTGACTGAGTTAACAGAAGAATACTGGCTTAGCTTAAAATATATTTTGAGACTCGTTTATCTTTTTCACATGTATTTAATTTATTCATATGTTTTAGGAATATGCAACGGAGTGAACGTTTTAAGAGTATCTAAAAAGATGTTGCATATATTTAAAAAAAGATGAAACTTGCATTATTTTATGCATTTATGTTTAATCAAAAATAGATATATTAATCTTTAATTGTGGTTTAGCGTTTATATATGGATGGTATAATTTCTATCCTAATAAATGAGTAGTAATAATAACTAATGAATTAATCTAAAATGGTTAGTGTGAAAGTTTTAAATGCAGAAAGTTTGACACCTGTAATTCAAAGCATAAAATATATATTAAAATTTTTCGTGGGCTTATGGATATGAAAGATTCAAATATAATGGGATTTTTTTCTGTGTAATAATCTAGATAAAATTTCAGCTATGATGTAACCAGGCAACACCCAATTAAAATTTACAGCACAACTGGTGATCTACTACTAATAAAAGTATTTGATTGATCTATATTAAGCATAAAGTGGAACAACATTTAGTTTAATATTTGGCAGTTATAAAAATTATAAGTCAGATGTCAAATGGTTGGTTGCAAAAAATAAAATTTGTTATATTTCAAATTTTCACACATGCAAAATATCTATGTCTGTTTTACAATTCTTATTTTTTGTTGTTCTACCTGGTGGTAATTTATGAAAATACTTGATGTCTTTTCAATTCAATTTTATAAGTGAATAATCTCCCTAAGATAACCGTATTTGAACTTTATAAATATTTAAGACTGAAGATGAACAAAAGGTTAAACATCACTGATAATGTCAGTGTAAACACTCACTCAGAAAATGAATGAATACTTTTTATTTGAATTTTTTTTAAAATGCAAATGAGCAAATGTGGATTTGCCATAAATCTATCAAATTCTGCTTTAAAATCTGATATTTGCTTTATAATTATTAAAATATTTGAAGAAGTTCTAACATAATGTTGATTTTATATGACATTATATAAGGAATTTCACAAAAATCATGGTGAAATCTATGCTGCTATGATATTTATTGTTAATATTATGACCATGTTTATTAACTTCTATTTATAAAAATAAAGCATAAATTAATAAAATTAAACTAAATTTGTGCATTTTTAATTTTAAATAATTATCAATCTATTAGTGTGTAAAAATAATCAGAAATATTTAATAAACAAGCAAAAATCATAATATTTTTATTTGAAAATTTTTGATAAAATAACAAAACCAAAAAGAATGAATACTGTTAAAATAAATCTTTTTTTTGAGACAGTAGAGTAATTACTATTAATATTTGCTTACTATCCATAAGAACTAATCTCTTCAGATTTTTTAAAATTAAAAAATTGATAAAAGCAATATCATAGAACCTACACTATAAAAAATCCTATGCTAATACTAGTTATGGTAATATAAAAGTGATCTAAAGCATGCTCTTTCTGAGCATAATACCCAAAGATTCTTGACAATTGTGAGATTTAATAGGTTAGTTAATGTATTAACCAACCCATTATTACCAAATGATAGACCCACATCTGAGAAATCTAGAAATTAAATTTGCATTTTTCAATCTCTACTGAGAAATTTTGGTAACATTTTATTACAGTTTTAAAATTTACATATATATTTTTTCTAATATCTTAATTTCAAAAAGATTTAAGACAGAATAATCAAATAAGCAAGAATTTTAAAGTTTCTGACACTGCACATTGATGGTTAGTCATTGTATATTTGGTGATCTCAAACTTTCCTGGATTACTTCAAGAAAATATTACAATGGTCTAAAAATTGATTTTTGGCAGGTTTACAATTATTTTTGTAATTTAATTGTGTAATAATTATTAATAATAATTATTAAAAATCAAAAATATCTATTATTACATATTTAATTATTATGGAAATGTTTTACTTTTAAATATAAAAGAATATATTCTTCTGTATAACACTACCATAGAGATTATGGGCACAGGAAATGCACCTGTCTGCAAATGATGTCACTCAACAGTCTGTTATAACATTTAATATCATAAAAATTATGAAAAATTTTAAATTTTTAAAGCACACATTGATAGATTAATAAAAATAATTCATTCGGACTTTTAAAACAAATATCAAACAAAGAAGATTTCATTTATTTTGCAAACTGAATCTGCTCCACCTGAAATTTGATGATGAAACAATGCTCTGTTTTGATTGAAATCTAATTTTTAAAATAATTCTGAAAATTAAATGTGATTTTTTAAAATTTATTTAATTTCTGAACAAAATTGTCTATCAAATGAGATCAAATTTATTATATTCTGATAAATAATAATGGTTTAATATTAAAGTGAAAGTTAAAATCTTAAATTGAAAACAAAAAAATCTGTCAGAATGCTAGCATAGTGCAAAAGAGTTAAAAATGAAGTCCTACAAAACAATGGATTAATATATTGATGTTTTTATTCTACATACAAAAATAATTTTTATTATAAATAAATAATTTAATATTCTTTATTTTTAAATACTTTAAATAATAATTCCAAAAATATGCTTGAAAAAGACAGTAAAACAAAGTTTATGCCTTGATTATCAAAGTAGTAATGCCAGATCTTAGGGGATACAACATCACATCATGTTCTTTTTCATGACATAGATACAAACAATAGTGCAATCAATTCTATATTGTTTGAACATGAAAAAAGCTGGTCATTTGTTTCAAGCATTAATGCCAAAACTATTTATCTGGAGAAAAATGGGTAAGTTAAAAAAAGCTTTGTTTATAATTATGTTATATTTCACCTTACTTTAAACTAATGGATTATCCCAGATTTCATTTTATCTTGATTGTATTAAGTATTTATCACAACATACCAATAGATATATGAATAGATGCGATATATCCAACAGCAGAAACAGTCTGATGGGTGATTCTGCTCAGTAAATCCGATTGTTTTCACTATGAAAAGGGTTCTGGCAGCAAATAGACTAGTTGGGGGTAAATTGATACAGCAATAAATTACTGTCCAAGCTAAATGGGAGTATGCACTTTATCCACTATATGGCTAAAGCAATGAAGCAAATTTGCATTAGAACTGCAAGCATTTAGAGTTTAAATCAGATGTGCGGTAAATTAATACAGGACATCTGGAAGTATCACCATACTTATACACGAGGCAAGCTGTCACAATACATTTAGAAGTAACTGAGAAAGCCACCTAAAGTCTTTTATGTCAATGCATAGCAAAATACCTGCCAACTTATCAGGCATGCAATATAGCAATCATTATTGTATACAGATTTGTCAATCTTAATAAAAAAAGCCAACTCATATATCATATGACTTGCTTTAAGCTTGTATTACAGATATGTAATACAAGGTGCATATCAATAGCTTAAAAACAAGTCATGTGATATATGACTTGGCTTTTTTGATTATTATAATTTTGCTCTTGAGATTTTGGCAATGTTATATTGCTGAAGCTATTAGTGTATAGTGAGGCTGAAGTGATTTTAAACCCATATAGCTATTTAAGTTAGATAGCTGGGTTTGAAGACCTAGATATCTGAAAATTTTAGATATTCTATTTAATAGTTACATATTAGATAAGTTCTGGCCTTGATTTGATATTTTAGATCTAGTGTATGAATGTTCTAGAACCATACTGAAGAGAGCCAAAAGCTCAAAACCGATCTGAGGATAGAAATAATTGTAGACAGATTTTTAAATACTTGCTCTTGTGGCACTTATCAGTGAATGCTTGTTAGAGCTATTGGAACACTTCCTATATTACATATTTGTAAATATTGTATATGTACATGAAATAAATATTCTAATCATATTTATACAAGTCTGTGTTTAATTACAATTATGTATAAATATAATGAATTAATTCAAATATTTTAATAATACTAAAGTGAGTAGCATTGAGAACTGATGAGTATGTCATTAATTTCAAAAAATAAATCGATTAATGTAAGAACCAATAATATTGTTTATATAAGTACCTGGTGTTTAAATATATATTTGTATTTATATTTACATTTACTAACATTAATTGTAGTCTTCCTTCGATAAAAATAAAAATCTGGCACAACATTTATTTAAAGTTCCATACACTCTTGCGTAAAATATTTTTTTATATTTTATTACAGTTTAACAATTTTTAAATTACACATATATACATGAGTGATGATTCAGGACAAAATGTGTGTCTTGGGATCATCTTGGATCATGTTTCAGTAATGTGTAAGTAAATAAAAGTTTAAAATCTCTCTCTCTCTCTCTCTCTCTCTATATATATATATATATATATATATATATATATATATATATATATATATATATATATATATATATATATATATATATATATATATGAAGTTAAACTGCAACATGTGCTTTATATGGCTTATCCAAAAAACTGGATGAACCATATGTATATATGGTGTGAGAAGTTGGTCTAGTTTCTGGGATGATGAATGGTTGCAGTAGGATTGAGCTAAAGATATGTATCTTGTATTTACTTTTAAATTTTAATCACTCAGACTATCTACATAAGAGCATTTTCATCAACTTTAAATTGAACATTTATCTCCACTTGATAAATAATATACTGTTCTGTTTACTGTGATTTATATTTAAACATAAATACGTATAAATATGACTGTTTTTCTCCTCCGGCTATCATTGGTAAGAGGGACTTCAGATGCACTTATAAATTCACCAAACACTTCTAGCTATACAGTGACAGTCTGCATTGTGTGTTAGTGCTATGACACTTCCAGTTGTATTCCGTCTTATTCAGGTTCTAGCAGTTTCCAGTCCTTAATGCAGACTTGCCTCATTGCATTATATAGTTGACAACCAGAATACTACTACTTTGCTCTGTTGTTGTCTGTATTTATCTCCATCTGGACTGACTATTTATAGCTATATTTCTTTCCAGAATGGCAACAATCATATTAACTGAGCATCATTACCCATTGGCCCATTTCTACTATTGGATATGAGTCATCTATTTTTATATCTATTGGTCTGTGGCAATGAATGCTCAATTCAATTCTAGTCCATTATTTGAAGGCGAGGTGAGATACAACAAGTATTTAATTAAAAATTATAATCAGTCAGATTGTTGGCATAAAAGCTTTCATGAACTTTAAATTGAGTATTTATCTCCAGTTGATAAATAGCATTACAATCTTTCATTGGCCATTCAAATTCTATTGTTTTTTAATTAATTAAATAAATTGCTGACCTTGCCTTAAAATACTGCAGTAATCCAGATTTCATCTTATCTTGTTCAGATTGAGCATAAATCACTACAGACCATTGGATATACTGATATATAACACAGTCCAATGCCAAGAAAGTTCCAATAGGTGATGACACTCACAAAATATGATTGCTGTTATTATGGTTGGGTATTTGGCTATAAATAGTCAATCCATTTAGAGGTAAGGTCAGATAACAACTGTCGAAGTTGAACAGCAGGCTAAATATTGTCTACTATAGGCAAGTTTAGATTAGACCTAGAAGCTGCTAGATGACATGAGGTAAGCCATAACATAAGAGTAGAAAGTGTCACTGTATAAAATCATGAGGCAAATTGTCTCAGAACAGCTGAAAGTGGTAGGAAGCATAGAAGGATACCTGAAATCACAGAAATAGTTGTGTGACTTCTTAAATGCTATACAAGCCAACAGCATCAGGTAATTTACATGCAATTATTATTTTGGTCTTGAGACATTGGTGATTTTATATTTCTAAAGCTATTAATATATGATGTATTGAACTTAGTTCAGACCCATATAGCTATTTAAGTTAGATAGTTGGATTTGAAGACATATGGATGTCTGAAAACTTCAGATTTCCTTCTTAATAAGCAACTATTAGATAAATGCCAGGGCGTGACCTGGTATTTTTAAATCTAATACTTGAATGTCTTAGTGCCTCACTGATGACAGCCAAAGCTAGAAACTGGCCTAGGGATAGGGATATTTAGAAAAGCTTGTTAAGGGATATTAGCATCCTCATTGTGTAACATATATATATATATATTGTGCATATGCATTTTACATTTGTTTTAATATTAATCATATTTCATAAGTTTGTATTGATATATAAATCATGCAGTAAACACAACAATAACTTGATCCACTTCTATTTCTTGCAAATTAAGAAGCAGGAATGACTCATAAAAGTCAATGCATACTAGTTCTTAAATTTCTTTGGGTTTAAACAACTTCACATTTATCTTCACAGCTTGTACCCAAAGTAGGTATTTCAGATTGTGTGTCTAAAAGTTGAATTTGGTGAAATATAAAGAGAACAGGACATAGATCTGGATGTGATTTTTAATTTTTTAAGAACGTGTTTTAATATTATACTCAATATTTAATTTTTAAGTTACAAAATCAATATTCAAAAATTAATATCGATTTTATTTTATGTAATTTAAAAATGATATTCCTAATATTTTCAATTTAAATATTAAGTTTTACTTTTATTGCTAAAAACTGAATAGTTTTAAGTACATCTTCATTTAAGTACTTTGAATAATAATTTTATGATTGACATTTTTTAAAGATTTTTTTGAAAATCTGTTAAAAATATTAATAATTATTTTACTACTTCATTAGGAATTAATACTTGAAAGTTATAAATTTGAGGAATCATATAACTATACCAAAACATTATATTGCTTCTATCCTTATACCTAAATTGCATCAAATTTAAGCTAGAGTCAAAAATAACCACTGATTATGACTGTCTGATACAACATCCATACCAGAAGAATGTCAATGAACCACCAGTTAATGGACATTTATTTATTCTATCTAATAATCATTTACTTAATGCTTACATAGAGTTAGTTTTATACATTGATTCTATGTGGTACAAATTATTTATTTTTAGTAATGCAAAAAAATCAGCTATACCTTCATTTGAAGAAATACGTGTGTTTTACTATTTTTTATTCAAAGATCTGAGACATTTAACATAAGACCAATAAAAAGCTTTCAGACAATTCAATGAAATAGGGAGAAATATATGTTGAGAATAACCCAAGAATATAGAAAGTAAAGTACTTGGGTGAGAGAGCAGAGAGATCTCATGGACATCATTAAAAGAATTAATAAATTGGTGGGACTGGACATATTTCTAAAAGAGGTAATAATAGATGTACATTTGAAGTGTTAAACCAGGTACTAAGAGGTTGTAAAACAGCTAAGAAAAAACCACAAGTGAGATAGATGGATAAAATAAGGAAGTTTGCAATAGAAAGGCTATGGATTGAGAAATTGGATTAAATTTAGAGAGAGTTTCAGTCCCTTGTGGTGGACTGATAATGGTTAAAAAAGGTAATGTGATTAGAATTTTTTAAAATTCCTTTGTTTTTTAATCTTATTAGGACAAAAATCTACAAATATTTATGATAGAGATTTGAAGACTCTATTGCTTATATTATTAATTAATATAAATAATACTTTTCTGTACTCTGAGAATTTTCATAAATAAGATCTCACTAAATTATATATATTGCTTATAACACTTCTTTCATATAGACTTTAATGCAACAAATTTTCTTAGAATTTTCCTTACAGTTTCGATTGTCCAGCAGTCTTCATCAGAGCTCTAATCTTCTCTGGTTTAATCTCATTAAATTAGTATTTTGTTGTAAATTAGTATTTAATATTTTATTACATGATTATATTTTATATAATAAACTACAAAAGATGGTACTGGTGTTATTAGTTCAATTGCACAGAGATATACTGAAAAAAAAATTGCTATACATTTTGTGGATTTGGAAAAAAGCATTTGATAGAATAATCTGGATAAACTTATAAATCATTTAAAACAATAAAGGAATATTTTGGAAAGAGAGAAGATTGATTGGGAATATATACATTTGGCAAAAAATAAAAATTAGACTGGAGAATAATAATATTGATGAAGTGAATATAAAAGAAGTTAGACAAGAGTGCAATATGTCACTTGTTCTTTTTAATATTTATTTAAAAGACATGTTGAATAAATATTTTAGATTGTGAAGGAGCAAATATTGGAGATGGAATTGCATGTGATAAAGTTCTTATAGAAGAGGAAGAAAAGAGACTTCAAAATATGTTGTATGAATTGGAATAAGGGTGTATAAATTATGGGATGAAGGTTAATGTTGAGAAGACCAATATTACTAGACAAACAAGTGTATGTGAAGGATAGTTTTGTTTTAATCATAGTTTGAAAATTTTATTAAATGATTATTTAATAAAGTAGCTTAGTCTAAAATATGTGAAAAATAAATTAGTCAAATATTAAAAAAGTTTTGTTTTAAATGAGTGTATCAATAATAGTTTACCCCAAATGCTTGTATCAGTAATGGATAATTTTGCTAGTGTGTAGGCAATTATTTTATGTTTATTGTAGGGCATTCTGTTTAAAGAAACATCGCCTATGTTTTAGTAAATGCCTTTCTAGAAAAAATTGTAAATAAATTTTGTCACTTGTAAATTTAATATTAATGTTAATAAACATATTTATTATTATTATTATTATTATTATTATTATTATTATTATTATTATTATTATTATTATTATTATTATTATTATTATTATTATTATTATTATTATTATTATTATTATTATTATTATTATTATTATTATTATTATTATTATTATTATTATTATTATTATTATTATTATTATTATTATTATTATTATTATTATTATTATTATTATTATTATTATTATTATTATTATTATTATTATTATTAAAATTTACCATTTGTTTTCTATATATGATTTCTTGGGTCCCGAATTCTTAATTATATTACACAAATAAATCAGATAATCAATTTTCATACAGATCCGAAATCCCAATTTATAAATGCAAAAATTGCTTAAGTGTAACACAGTACTTTGCAATACAAATAGATTTTAAGACAGCGTTTGATCTAGTTAACTGGTCATATCTCATAAAAGCCCTGAGCAATCTGATTCAAGAAGACAAATATCTAGAGAACGCTATAGTAAATTACATAATAAATAGTAGAATGTCATATAAAAACTATATGCGCAGATCTGAATTTTTCATACTAGAGAAAGGTATTCCCCAAGGATCACCATTAGCAGCCCTATTATTCACGATTTACATAGACCCAATGATTAAAGAAATAGAGACATTGGTTAATGGAATCTATATACCGCATTTGGGTGTCACAATAGGAGTTACCGCCTTTATTGATGACATTGTAATAATAGTAGAAAATAGTTATAATATAGGTGTAGTGATGAATGTCCTAAAAAAGTTTCAAGAAATTACAGGTTCAGTAGTTCAAGCTAACAAATCAGCAGCATGGCAATTGGCAACCGGTAAAAGAATACCATCCAAATTTATTGCTCAGCCAAAATCATTTCTTGGATTGCCAATATATATGTCAAAGACACATATGGATGGTTACTTAAATCAACTAATGATAAAAAAAATCGAAGAGAGGATTAATAACTTCACATTGTTCAAGCTGTATGAAGTGACGAGAACACAATTGTTCAATGCAATTGCAACAGGGGTCCTTAGTTATTATGGTCCATGGGTCAAACTATATAATAAAACAATCAGTAGTATAAACCAGATGGCAAAACAATTCATCTGGGGAAAGAAATCTAGATTACTATCTACAGCAAAATTACAGTTACCCATTAATGACGGAGGACTTAACTTAATTGATCCAAAGGTATATGTGGATTTTATTACTGCAAGAACATATTTAAATGTTATTAAGGATAGATGCTTCAGTCCACCAATGGGGGATATAAAAATATATAGTGAAATAGGTATGGAGAGAAGATCTTATTTAGCAGATATGTTTATTGCATATAAGGACATACAAGATGACCTAAATGTGCAAAATTTGGAAGGAATTAGATATAAAGACATAAGAAGGGGAGTAAAACCTCATGAAAATTCATGGATAAATTGTTCAATGAAAGGGGTCCTAGTTAAATTCCATTCAATATATAAACCACAGACATATATGAAATTCATATTCAAGTTGATTAATGGAATTTTACCGACCACAACATACTTTAATAAAAGATTGGAAATCAGCTTAGAGGAAACTTGTTCATTTTGTAAAAAAAAAACGTGAAACATTTCAACACTTACTAGAAGAATGCAGTGATTTTGGGAAGCTAAGATACAGAGTTTTCCACACACCAATGATAAATCTTAAAATACTATTGAAGCAAAATGTAATAAAATTCAAACCTCATAATGCAATGGTGATAATGCATTCATTGAAAACTATATGGACAATCCGGTGTTCGTTAATCTTTGATAACAAAAAGTTTAATTGGTTGAAGAAACTTGACAATGATTGGGACAACTATTTTTCTAGGTGTTTGAAATACTGGCCAAAGAAGATTATGGAAATGGTATGGGGAGGGACTGCTATGACTGTTTGCGAAATGTGGGAGTAAAGGGACACACACAAAGAGAAATAAGACAGTAAAAGTATGTAGAAGATCTTTCAAGAAGATTTGTAAGGTCTAACTCTAGAATTTAACAGGAAAACAATATTAACATTTCAACAATGGGAGTATTATAGATTTGCAATATGGTGCTTTGGGGGGACAGGATCGGTAAATTTGGTGTAAGGCAAAAGGTGAATCAAAACTAATTTGTAGATATTTCATGCACATATTTAAATGTTTGTTTAATAAAGTTTATTACTTAAAATAAAATAAAAGATGGAATTGTAGTTAAAAGAATTGAATATTTATTTGATTTTAGTTTGAATTCTTTAATTAATTTCAGACTGAATATTATTTATTCAGTTTACAAATAAAGAACACACTATTTAGAACTTGATTATTTTGACTGTGTTGTTGATGAGTAGTAGAAAGATATAAAACGTATCCTTTCTTTCTATTTACCCGAGTGCCAGTTCTGGATAAAAGACTTTGAATTTACCAAATTTATATTTTCTTTATGCAAAAATTAATTAGATTAAATACTTCTTTAAGTAATTGTTGTTTTTATTATAATATATTAGGATACATTAGCTTATAAGAGAAGTATGTGTCTCATTTAGTCTACTAGGATGTCATTCATTTGTTCACAAACATAATATGATGCTTTATTTTCAAAATTAATAAAGAGGAACCCTATGATCATTATTTATTGTTTCATCGATTATTGTTAATTCATTTTATTATTGCAAAAGTCAATATTGCGGCATAAGAAACTTATTATAGATCATTGTATTATAAGAACAATACATTCTCTTATTCTTATAAGAGTAGATTATATCATATCATGGCAATAAAATTGATTGATGATAAATATTTGTTTATGAAGATATTTACAGAAGATGCAGTAAAGAATTTCATTATAAGATTTTACATTAAATGCAAAATACCAGATGGTTCTTAGAGAATTCATTTTAATATAGGAGAAATTTCTTGATTTGAAAAATATTGTATAGGAATGAGTGAAGTTTTTCTTAATTTATTTATTTACTTTATAATAGAATGCATTTGTCATTGTTTTAAAATTTTTTTTATTTTAATTCATGACTCTATAGTAAAGTTCAGTGTAATCTATAACTCACTGAGTTTAGCTATATTATCATCATCATCATTGTTATCATGGCTATCAAGAGTCTCTGATAATTTTGATCATTTCTCTTAGTTATAATATATAAATATATATCTTAGTACTCTGTCATTATTAATAATAATACTAAAACACTACAGCAGAGATTAAATATGTTAAATGAAAATAATGTTTATATTGTGCTAAAATGCAGAAACATGAAGCTATAATAATAAACAAAATATAAAGACTAAGCATTTTCAGGAATGTCTAGTTCCTATATTCATAGCATATGATGGTAATGCTGATAAAATGTTATATATAAGCTTAGTGTATGCAAATTTATGCAATGTATTTAAATGACCCATTTTTTAGAAATGGAAAAGCAGGATTTCTTCCGTTTGATGGCATTGGCATCGTCCGCTAAAGAGCATGCTTCTTTTACCTTACTTTGTATATCATTATAGCTTCACATTTCTACATTTTAATGCAATATAAACATTACTTTGTTATATGTGAAGTATAATTAATTATTTAATTAAATGAAAATAAGTAAATGAAGTAAAATTTTGACACATGTAGGTTATAATCATGGTTGTTATATTAAGGATTTGGGACCCTTTTTTTTTTGTTAATTTGAAATACTGTTAGTTCCTTGGTTTATTATATAATCTGTTTTGTGTGATACCCCATGCCTCTTTGATTTTACATTTTTTATCATTTCTTTCTTAGCACCTTGTCTTAATAATATTGGGATCAAAATTCTGTCCATATTCCTTTTCATGATTGTAAAATGTAGATGCATTGGTTGAGTTTGTCTTGACTTCCTTGTACATTATGGATTATGGTGTGTTGTGTCAATCTTGTTCTCAGATTAGCTTTTGTTTCCCTGGAAACAAGTGAAAGAACAGTCTGTTTGACTGCATTCTATTACATACGCAATGTTAGTTCGATCCAATTTGTGTATTTTGTCCCTTGTATTATTAATTAATCTACATAAATTGATTGGTGTTCTATATATATAATATTCAAATAGATGTATATTGTATCTACTAAACTTAATGTAATTAGAAGGGACTTGAACTTAAACTTTCAAGCTCCCTACAGCTATGTGCTTCTTCTTATACAACAAGTATACATGACCACATACATGTGAATAAGATAAATGATCTCCAATATATGTATTTTGTGCTAAAACAACACTCATCTGTTGATCCAAATCACTATCTTCCACACATATGTACAATCAGTGTTTACTATATTAAGATAGCAAATCTTCAAACTTTAAAAGTTAAGGTTCGATCTTCTCCATCTTCCAACTCTTCAGCCATCCATATCACTAAAAATATGATCATGGAACACTAACCATATACATAATTTGATTAAAATTGATTTCTGTAGTTACTTTATTTTGAAAGTACAACGCTAATGCTAATGGGAAAAATAAACGAATATCAAGGAACCAGAGCTATGAAGAGTGAATTCATTAAATTTATTCATTTACATTCTATAGATAGATTTGTTATCCCATGCTTCAAAAATATTATCGAGGATTTGAACTCAAAGAATTTATGGGAAAGTAGAATATTATATTGGAAAAGAACAATTTAGTTTTCAGAGGAAGAAATATAAGAGATCGTATTGGTGTTAATAGAATGATTATAAATGAATATATTTAAAAAAATTAAGGAATTGATATATGTTTTACGAATTTGGAAAAAGTGTTTGATAAAATAATCTGGCATAAACTCTGACCTTAAAAGATAAAGGAATATTTTGAAATAAAGAAGATTGATTTAAACTACTCACACTGAACAAAGAATAACAATGCAACTGGAAATTGAAACAGAAGAAGTAAATATAGAAAATGGAGATAGATAAAGAAGCCATATTTCACCTGTTCTTTTTAATGTTTACTCAGAAGACATATTAGATAAATATTTGGAATGTGGAGGAGTTGATCTTCAAGATAGAGAAATAAAATAAATAAGATTTGCAGGTGATATGGCTCTTATAGATGATAATGCAAAGAATAATCAGAGTATATTGAATAAATTTGAGGAAAGATGTGAGAATTATAAAAAAATGAAGATTATTTTGAAAAGAGTAAGATTTTGATGAATGGGAAGGAATAGAAAATTGCTACAAATTGAAATTCATGATAATAGAGTTCAAGAGGTAAATGGATATAGATATTTGGGTAGAAGGTTGAGCAAAAATGGAAGAAGTGTAGATGAAGTTAATGAAGAATAGCAAAGGAGACATTCATTAAGGAAAAGAAAA
The DNA here is from genome assembly GCA_028023455.1 of Epiperipatus broadwayi. NCBI lineage: Eukaryota > Metazoa > Onychophora > Udeonychophora > Euonychophora > Peripatidae > Epiperipatus > Epiperipatus broadwayi. The sequence goes on from JAQFVV010006353.1 coordinate 2,889,158, forward strand.
TATTTTGTGGACCATTGAAGAAAGAATTAAATAAATGCTATGGGTGGAATATTTTATTATATGGCTGTGAAATGTGAATAAAAAGTAAAAAAAAAGTAAGTAGAGTTTGGAAGCCAGTGAGATATGGTCATAAAAAAGAATGGAAAAAAATAATTGGATGAAAAATATGATAAATTAAGAAGTTCTTTGAAAATTTTAAAAAAAGATTGATTGAGGAAGTTAGAGACAGAAAGAGAAACTGGATTGAAGAAGAAAGAATAGTTTAGTGAAAGCTGTTTTGGAGGGGATGGGAAATGTAAATAAGAAGAAAGGATGAAAAAGATTGACTTTGCTAAATAATATGAGATGGAAAGAAATATGAAATTGAAGATCTGGATATAAAGAGAACAAACTGGAAAAATGGATAAACTTGCAATATGACTGCTTTCTTGACATGTCCATAGGGCAGAACACTATTGATGATGATGATTTTCTCAAATTCCAATTCCAAGAAAAAAGATAAAAAATACAAAAGAAATACTACTGCAGTACTAGTATTATTACTACCATTACTACCACCACTACTACTACTATTACTATATTAGAAATGATTTTGAGATGATTGTACAAAGAAATCTGTGAATCGCAAATGTCCACATACAGGACAGGTACATTATTTGGATTATTTGATATTTTATAAGGGTGACTTTTAATTTCTGTGGAAAACTTTACCTTCTAAAATATTTTCACATGATGTTTAATAGTAGCTCTCTAAAGTATGCTTCTCTTCTCAATATCGTCCCCATGAAAATATTAGAATACCTTTGTCATAATCTCTATGAAGCAAATATGATTTATTTCAATCATGAAACCATGTTCAATTCATTATAAAGCAACCTTCTACATATTCCTATGTTGCTTATTTGGTGTACATGTCAAATCCAGTGATAATGTGATTTTCACAAATGTTGGCTTTATTATATCACATCCAGTAAGTTAAAGAACATATTGATTGGTTTCATGAACTGGTCACTATATTTTTAAGGTGGTTATATATAGGTGTACAACAAACTATAGGTAATACATCTTTATTCAAATTTTCTATGAATTTGGGTTTATAATGGGCAAGGTTTGTTCTTGAAATCCGAAAAATTCACCAATTCAAAAGAAAGTCCTGAGATTTCAGGTCACTGGTAATCAACCTAAGGTGCATTACAAAAATTGATATAATATATAGGGTATATGAGCACAGACTTTCACATGACCCACCATTCTCCACTCTATCTCATAACACTGATACACTTGAACACATATATGTTGAAAAGATAAATAACCACCAATATATGTATTTCATGCTAAACTAGCAATCATCGTTGGTCCAGATTATCATATCTACACATATATGCAATAAGTGCCCAGATATATATATATATTAAGATAGACAATCTTCATACTTTAATGGACAGGCTTCAATCCACTCCACACTCCAACTCTTCAACCGTCTATCCAATTGAAAATCTGATGATGGAACGCTGAAAGGCCACTCTGAGACCACGATTCTCGACATACCCATGTTGACCTAAAGTCAATTGATATTCTGTTGAAAAGTTTTGATTTCAAATAGTTTCAGATATTATTGTATTTTAAAAAATAAACAAAATCTGTCGTCTTGATGATATATATACAAGATAACTTCTGCATTTTACATTTTGATAAAAATATTAGAATATTATCTCATTATACAACATTAAATATTGGCAATTAACATAAAACAAAAACAAAAAAAATATTTTGTAAAAGCTGATTATGTAAATAAAATGATCAAAATTGCAATTATTTTACGATAGCTTTAATGAATTATTTGGTATTCAAACAGATAATTTTTAAAATGTTAATTTAAAGAAGTTTTAAAAAAAAGCAACGAGGGGTTAAAGAAAAGAATTAATTAATATGATAGATGTAATTTAAAGTGTTTAAAATTAAAATTAGCTATTAACTTATTTTTCTTCTCTCCTCTCTTATTTTTTATTTCATTTCGAAATGAATTTTTCAGTAATGACTAAGGTTTTTTTTCTTCTATATATATAGAAGTAATTTATTACACTTTTGCTACAACTAGAGACACCTGCTGGCATATTTAATCAACTTATATAAGTAAAGTTTAATAAATACCATTAATAGATCAGAAAGTGAGAGAAACTCATTAACAAAAACTTCATCAGCTCGGCGTGACTTATTGCAAATTGTTGGATAGTAATAATAAGCAGAGAATAAATAATATGAAAAAATAGGGGTATGAATGATAAAAAAAAAAAAAAAGAATTTCTATTGAATATAACTTGACTGGATTTTTATTCAGAAAAGTGACATTATTATTAAATGTGATAAATGGACTTATTTAATGAATACAAGAGGAATTGAGATTTTAAAAATTTTATTCTATACGTAACTATAAAAAAAAAAATCGTTACTAAATCTTTTATATGGTCTTTATATATATGAAGTACGGTATCATCATCATCATTATCAACCATTATCAATCCACTGCAGGATGAAGGTCTCTCCAAGTTTAATCCATCTTCTCCGATCTTTAGCTTCTCTTCTACACATCACCCCTACACATTTTCTTATTTCATCCATCCATCTTACATGTGGTCTCCTTCTGGGTCTTTTACAATCTCTTGGAATCCAGTTTAAAATTTCAATTGTCCATCTATTATCATCTCTTCTAGCAATATGTCCAGCCCAACTCCACTTCAATCTTTTAATTTTTTAAATGATGTCAGTAACACCTGTTTGTTCTCTTACCCATACATTGCGTTTTCGATCTCTTCTTGTTACTCCCAACATACATCTCTCCATACTTCTTTGAGTGGTCTGAAGTCTCTGTATTGATCTTCTATTAAGTGTCCAAGTCTCAGATCCATAAGTAAGAACTGGTAAAACGGTATAGGCACGATTTTATTACTTCAAATTCTCCAATTCAATTATCACATATTCATCTCCAGACTCTATACTTAATTAAATTCAATATTTAAACATATGTATATTGTCTATATTAAACTTAATGTATTTATAAGGGACTTGGAACTCGGAACTTTCAACCTCTCAATATCTATCCAATTTATCTTATACAACTGATACACACGACCACATACATGTGAAAAAGATAAATGATCTCCAATAAACGTATTTCCAGCTGAACCAGCATTCATCAGTTGGTCCAGATCACCGTCTCCCACACATATATACAATCTGTGCACAGTTTATATTAAGATAGCAAATCTTCAAGCTTTAATAGAGAAGCTGCAATCTTCTCCATTCTCCAAACTCTTCAGCCATCCATTTCATTGAAAATCTGATGGAATTTTCAAAGCCCCTGTTGATGCCAATATTAAGATCCTATGTGTGAGAGGATCAGAGTGACTTAAGGTCAACATGTGTATGATAATAAGATTGGCATCAACAGGGGCTTTGATAATTTTCAACCTCAGATTTTCAATGAAATGGATGGCTGAAGAGTTTGAGAATAATGAAGATTGCAGCTTCTTTATAAAAGTTTGAAGATTTGCTATCGCGCACTGATTGTATATGTGTGTGGGAGATGGAGATGTGGACCAACTGATGAGTGCTGGTTCAGCACAAAATACATATATTGGAGATCATTTATCTTTTTCACATGTATATGGTCATGTGTATCAGTTGTATAAGATAAATTGGATAGATATAGGGAACTTGAAAATTCGAGTTTAAGTCTCTTATTTAAATTCATTAAATATGTATAGTTGTTATTATTATAAATATATTTGTAAAGCACAAATGTCACTAATTAACTGATTATTATATATAAATACAATCCAACATCCCTCATGCTTAAGCAAACCAATAGAATGTTAGTAATCCAAAGATAAGGATATTCATCATAGAGATGTAATTATGGCAAAGAGCTATTATTTTACCTAATTTATTGTGTAGGAGACTCAAACCTCCTGTTAGGTCCAACATAAAATCATTAGACAAGTTTCAGTTAAGGATGTTTCATAAAATTTTAAATGGACAATCATAAGATCATAAAAGCAAGTCAATATGTTCTTTACCTTGCTGGATGTGACAGTCAATTTTGAATAATCACCATGGTGGTTGATAAAAAGTCCACCATTGTTAAATCATACCTTCATTAGATTGTCCATAAAAATGAATGAGCAATTGAACAAAGCTCCTTTATGATAGGCTTGAGCGTGGGTTTTATGGGAGGGGTAGACTCCATCTATATTATAAGGGTTATCTCAAAGATATTCCAAAGAAATGCAAAGCCAACTGTTTCCATTGGGAAGATATAGTAGAGAATAGAATACATTGGAGGATTACAATTAGACATGCTGTTGAAGTATTTTAGAAAAAATGTTTTCTGCTACAGAAATTAGAAGACAACATTGTAAAATGTAAAGATAACAGGTAAATGGAACTATATAGAGACATATTTGTGGTTTACATATCATACCATTTACAACTTTCTTAAACACTTCGACAATATGATTTTTTATGCAAAACTTTAACCTTACAGTTTCGACTGTCCTGCAGTCATCATCAGAGCTATAATATCTAAATTTATAATTATACAATTAATACATTTTATGATTATGGAGAATATACATAACATTAAAAGGTTTTGAAATGTTGTATATAATTATATGTATAATTATATATTTTGATATTGTAGCTCTGATGATGACTGTGGAATGGTTGAAATTGTAAGATTAAAATTTTGAAATTGTTGAAGTGTTTAAGAAAGTTGTAAATGGTATGATATGTAAAAAATAGAAGTTAATATATAAAAAAAGGAAGAAGAAGAAAATTATATTATGTCCATGTTTGTGGTTTACCGACTGATTTGTATGGCCATTGTAAAACATATTTCTACAGTAGTTGTATTTGTCTTTTCTTTTTTTACCTGGAGTTACATTAGCATAATCATTTATGATTGGTTTGTTTATTATAATTGGCAATACACAATAAAGTCATAATTGAAATCCTTTTATGTGATGGATGATAACAGATTATCAATATTCTATCAGTTTGTCTCATGGTAATGTAAGTTAAATATATGTATGTAAAGCATATTTTTTGCACAAAATATATAGTAAAGCATATTTTTTGCACAAAATAATGTCAAAATATTATGACAAATGTCAAAACAAATAGAAAATAAAAGATTTATAGAGAAGCTCTAGAATAAGTGCTCATTAAAGAGGATGATGAAGATAAAAATATGATAAATCAAACCGTCAAAGAGTTGACAAACAGTGGCAAAAACTTTTATCAATTGTTGTCCAATGTAATACTGTCTGATTACTGGTATAAATTTAAGTCATGTATGTTTTTAATAAATCAATAATTTAGTGCAGCATATATATGTAATCAGTAAAAGGAAATTAACCTTCAAATATGCATTTTAAGTAAACATGCGCACTCACCCATCAGTAAGAGTTTAATATCCAAACTTTAATTACAGCTTTTATGTCATTCATGAATAATAAGTTGTAAATCGAACAACTGTAGAATCATTTTTAATAAGCTTGTGAGTGATAGCTTCTTTCCCCCTACCTACTTACCTATGTACTTACTTTCCTCCCTACCTCTTTGTCTCTTTGTCTAACTATCTTTCTGACTATTTATATATTTCTTTCTTTATGTCTATCTATCTTTCTGTCTCTGTCCATTCATCTGTCTATCTATCTATTTATCTACTTACCTAACTGTCTGTTTATCTATCTATCTATCTATCTATCTATCTATCTATCTATCTATCTATCTATCTATCTATCTATCTATCTATCTATCTATCTATCTATCTATCTATCTATCTATCTATCTATCTATCTATCTATCTATCTATCTATCTATCTATCTATCTATCTATCTATCTATCTATCTATCTATCTATCTATCTATCTATCTTACTATCTATCTATCTATCTATCTATCTATCTATCTATCTATCTATCTATCTATCTATCTATCTATCTATCTATCTATCTATCTATCTATCTATCTATCTATCTATCTATCTATCTATCTATCCATCCATCTATATATCCATATATCCATCCATCCACCCATCCATCCACCCATCTATCTATCTATCTATCTATCTATCTATCTATCTATCTATCTATCTATCTATCTATCTATCTATCTATCTATCTATCTATCTATCTATCTATCTATCTATCTATCTATCTATCTATCTATCTATCTATCTATCTATCTATCTATCTATCTATCTATCTATCTATCTATCTATCTATCTATCTATCTATCTATCTATCTATCTATCTATCTATCTATCTATCTATCTATCTATCTATCTATCTATCTATCTATCTATCTATCTATCTATCTATCTATCTATCTATCTATCTATCTATCTATCTATCTATCTATCTATCTATCTATCCAGATAGATAGATAAATAAATATGTAGTAGGTAGTATATGTAGTAGGTAGTACCTACTCATCCAATATTCCCAAAGATCTATTGGTACAGTGTTTTCAGATCCACATTTCCTCATTGATGACAGCCATAAGCAAGAAACTAGTCTGGAGATATTGAATGACTAGACAATAGATAAGGATTTAATTCTGGCATCTATTAATTACTATAGCTATCACTAAGAGACACCATTGTATGAAGAAAGTTGTTACTATTTTACCTGTATATTCTGATAATATACATTCAATTTTACAAACATAGCATCAGTCTAAATCTTTAGACATGCATTCTGAAATATCAACTGTTTGCATGCATTCTGCAGTAAATGTGACAAGATTTAATACTGAAAAAATTCAAGAAGTAGAACACTTTGATTTCTATAAGTTTTTAGTGCATTCTAATTTCTAAGATAAAGAGTATGCAGATAAACAATATGTATATATGCTATTGTTATTCACCAACTAGACCACCATTTCCTCTCATAAATATTAAATAGTTATAGTATTTAAAGCCCAGTAAATAAATGCTGATGTTATTTAACTATTTCAATTTTTATTTAGTAAAATCTTTCTTTTCACAGGATATTCAAGAACTATTAGTTTAAACTCTGCTGTTTACATGGATAGCATTACATCAATTTATTTTTAAATTGAAGTAAAAAATTCCATCACATAAAGTGACTTAATAATAAAGAAAACTATATGGACAACTTCATGTACTAACAGTAGCAAACTCTCAGCACAGTTGTGCCACCTAGTGAGGAGTTTTAGATCTGAGAACATTGCACATAGATCTCAGGATCTAGATACAGTGGTCTCATCTTCAAGCTCTTACTTATGAAAGCCACAAGCCAGAAACTAGTCTGGAGATATTGGATGAGAAAGTACTAGATAGAGATTTTATGCATAAACCTTCTTGCATTCATTGATTACTAAGGCTTGCACTAGATGACACTTCTATGTGGAAAATTCAATACTGTTTTAACAGTTTGGGTAAGCATAGGAAATGGTGATCATATGATAGTTTTAATGGTTTTAACTCCATGCACTGTGAAATCTTTTTTTCCAATTTCACATTGACAAACTTTTATTATTTTAAAATATTAAGGATTTTAAACTTCTCCCTCGATAATTTAATATACAAATTAAAAAGTATATGAAACACTTGAACGAGAAGCTATAAAGATTCCAAAAATTATTATACGCTAAGTGCTTTCGAGGCCATTTGCCTCATATTCATAGCGATAATGTGAGATGCAGAACAAGGAAATAGGGCAAGAAAACAAAGCGGTATGCAAAACGTATGCAAATGAGCTAGATAGTCCAACGTTTGAAGATGTCAAAGCAGGTATCCTGTCTATTGATAGCGTTATTATTGCCATTAATGAAGTATGTCCAATAAATTTAAAATTAGTTTTCATACACCCCCATGCACTAATCGTCTAATCAATAACTCTAAGGATAAAATCAAACCTTCTCAGACCCCCATGTCGTTTACAGCATATAATGCCCACAACCCGGTTGTCAGGCCATTTATTTTGAGGAAACCAAAGCAGGCATAATCAACAGAACAGCACAACATAAATACACCTATAATAGAGCAAAGAAAAATAATGATAACTCATCAACATTCTTAGAACATTCCAAGAAGACAGGACATCTGTCTTAACTCTCCAACCCCAAAATAGTCGGCATTGAGAAAAACGACATCAAACGGAAAATCAGAGAAGCATATTTCATTAATGGCAATAATAATGCTATCAATAGACAGCATACCTGCTTTGACATCTCCAAACGTTGGACTATCTAGCTCATTTGCATACGTTTTGCATACCGCTTTGTTTTTTTGCCCTATTTCCTCATTCTGCATCTTGCATTACCGCTATAAATATGAGGCAAATGGCCTCGAAAGCACTTAGTGTATAATAATTTTTGGAATCTTTATAGCTTCTCGTTCAAGTGTTTCATACGCTTTTTAATTTGTATATTATTTTAAATTAAAATTTTATAAACATTAAATGATTAACATTTTTAAAACTGAGTATAAAAATTAATTATTTGTAAATCTACAACAATTAAAAATGGTGCACAAGGATTCTAAGTAATTTTATTAAATTTTATATTTCTATTACCACTTCTGTGTTATTTGTCACAATTGTGAGTTTAACACTCTTTGAAGTTTTGTAACATTACTTTTATATCTTTTGATACATTTATGATCTTTCATTGAAGGTTCAAAACCACCAGACTAGATGTCTTCATTTGGGACATTGTATGAGAAGAATTTAAGAATACTTGTGAATTTACACTGAGTTATTATTATAGTTTACATGTGTGTGTGTAAAAGGTGATGTATAAATAATATTTTAATGTAATATATAAGGGATTCGAACTCAGACTTTCACACAACCCTCAACTCCCCATGCGATCTCAAATTTCTGACCCACCTGATCATGCACATGTTGAAAAGATAAATAATCACCACTATACATATTTCATGCTAAACCAGCACTCATCATTTGGTCCAGATTACCATCTCCACACATATATGCATTCAGTGCTCAGCTTCATATTAACATAGCCAATCTTCATACTTTAATGGACGGGCTTCAAACTACTCCAACCTACAACTCTTCAGCTGTTCATTTCATTGAAAATCTGATGATGGAACATTCAAAGCCCACATTAGTGCTAAGGTTGTCATCCTACCCACATTGACATTAGTCATTCTGAACCCTCATGTACCACAGAATAATCCATTTTACATACATATGTGAGAATAGATATGTGTTAGCCTGTACCATGGATTAAGTTAAATAATATTTTTGTAAGTATAAGATTTTCATACACTTATAGTTGCAAATATTGAAATAAGACTTATGCACTTTTTAAAAGATAATGGTCATCTATGAAAAAGCAGTTACAAACTGACAGCATATACTGGAATCAAATTATCTAAGAATAACGTTTTTTGTCTGATTCTTTATAAACTAAAATTATATATTGTTGACATATACAAAATATGTTGGATGAAAAATGTCTTCAGAATAGTGAATAAATTGGAGGAACGATGTATGGAATATGGAATGAAGATTAATGTTGAGAAGACTAAGTATTTATGGATAGGGAGGAATGCAAAAAGACTGCCAATTTAAATCCATGATAACAAAGATTTGAAAATATAGTTAGAAATTTTGAAGAAGATTGCTAGGGTAATTGAAACTATCAATAGTGGGTTATAATTGCACGAAGCATTGTAAAAGTAATAAAGAAAGTAAATGATACTAATATTATAACATAGCTCAACAGTTAAAGGCATTTACATATTTGAGTAGTTTGTTGAGTGAGAATGGAAGAAGTGAAGATAAAGTTAAAAGAAAAATAGAATTGGCAAAAGAGGCATTTATTAAGAGAAAGAAAATATTTTAAGAATCTATGAAGAAAGTTAAAAAAGATTAATTAAGTGCTGCATATGAAATATACTATTGTATGGTTGTGAAAATTGGAAACAGACTGGAAGCTTTGGAGATGTGGACATGGAGAACAATGGAAAAAATGAGTTGAATGATTAAAATAACAAATCAAGTTTTACAAAGAGTAAATAATGGAAGAAGATTGATTTAGGAAATTGCAAATGGAAATAGAAACTGGATTGGACATTTATTAAAAAGAAAGTATAGTTGAATAAAAGATGTTTTGGATGGAATGGTGAGTGAAAGTAAAAACAAAGGATGGAAAAGAGTGATAATGCTGGGTGATATAACAGATGTGAAGTGTTATATGGATGTGAACAACTGGTTAATAAAAAGAATGGAGTGGAAAAAAGAATAAATTGGTGATATGACTATTCTTTGGACCTGTCCATTGGATAGAATATTATTGATGATGACAATATATGTTAATGGCTAATTCTTCTCTATATTTAATTATCAACATTATGACTTTAAAAATATTTTTTAAATATATATTTTAGAATATTTATTTATATTTAAAATGTATAGGAAAAAAACTGAGTTAAAATAAATAATTCTTTAACACACACTTTAAGTATATCCTATTCTTTTCTTGAAGCATTTCCAGTTTATTATATTTATTGTTATTTTAAAGATGTTATTAAAAATCAAGCTCATAATAAGTCCAATCACAAGGTCAATAAAAATTGGTTTATTTAAAGAGTAATCTTTAAGCATAATGGACTATATATGCTTTCAAAACACTTATTGGTGGAAGAGTGTGTCTAAAACAGGCAAAACTCTCCATACAGTATTGCCACTCAGTGCAAGCCAGAGGAATAATGGATGCCAGAAGGCTTGTGCATAAAATCCCCATCTAGTGCCTACTCATCCAATATCCTCAGACTCCTCACATTCTGGGGATGTTGGATGAGTAGGTACTAGATGGGGATTTTATGCACAAGCCTTCTGGCATCCATTGATTACTCTGGCTTGCACTGAGTGGCACTAATGTATGGAGAGTTTTGCCTGTTTTAATAACAGTTATAGGCAAGCATAAGAAATGGGGATCATGAGAGTGTGTCTGTTTTATATCACATGCATGAACAGTAATTTGCTACCACAATATTCCATTTGTATTAAATCACTATACCATCAATTATTACATATATTCTAATAATAAAATTCAGTATTACAGGTAGTTAAAATGAGAAACTTTCTCTTTCCTATGATATATATATATATATATAATTTAAACTTGCATGAATAATATGCTGGTTTAAAAATAAGTTAGCAATAATATCAAGCCCTAAATTTAGGCAAAGCCAATAAATATTGGTTTATTTAAAGAATAAGCTCTAAGCATAAATGGAAAACCTATGCTTTTAAAATATGATTTTATGAGGGTATGCATGCCAATTTTATGATGAAATATAAAGACTTGTTTTCTTCCACAATATTACATATACATAAAATCGATATATTATTATATATATTGCAACTAATAAGATTCTGTATTAAACTACTAAACATCACTAGATCACCATCTCTTATACTAGCACATAATTGTTATTAAACAAGGCAAAACTCTCCTTACAGTAGTGCCACACTGTGCCAATCAGGGTAATCAATGGATTTTATGCACAAGCCTTCTGGCATCCATTGATTACTCTGGTTGGCACAGCATGGCACTACTGTATGGAGAGTTTTGCCTTGTTTAAAGATTCTGTATTACAGGTAGTTAAAATGAGAATTTTTCTCTTCCCTGTGATATATAAACTTGTGCAAATAATTTGCTAATTTAATAATGAGGTTCATAATACATTGAAACCTTAATTTAGGCATAGTCAGTAAAAGTTGGTTTATGTGCAGAATAAGTTCTAAACATAGGTGGATTATCTTTATTTTTAAAACACTTACTGATGGGGAATGCATGCCAATATATGAAAACTAGTTTTCATTTATGATATTACATATACATAAAATCATTATATTATTAATTATTGTTTATAACAGGTGTAAATATAACTTTTCAATAGTCTGAAATAGATGAAATAATCTGGAAGTATTAGAAAACTCAGTGAACTAGGGTCACTAAATTTAAAATGTAGAATGAGCCCACCTACACTTTAGCTATGTTTGTATATAACCATACCATTTACTGATATATTTTAACTCAGAGGTAGATTTATATATAATATAATTTCAAGACAATTATAAATGGTATGCTTATAAATGATCTAAGCTAAAGTATAGGTAGGTTTATTCCTCATTTTAAACTTTATTGGTGTTAGTGCACATATAGCTCACTAGGGGTTTTTGGTATTTCCATATTTATAATAGTTCTATATTTTTTCCAATTTTTCTTTAAGGATAAAATAGCTAAAATATTTACTTTTAAAACATTACAATATACTTATATTTTCACTCTTTATACATATACAAAAATTCTGCCTACACAAGTTGTTAAATCTAATTTTAAGACCTATTTAATTAAAGATTAAACGTATTATAAAATATATTTTTTTAAAAAATAGAGTCCAATTCTTAATTGAAGACAAATTTTTTAACATAATTGATATTTATTAAAAAGTTAAAGTTTTTTTTTTTTATATAAAAAACAAATATTTTATTTTTATATCAGATTTTTTTTATAAATATTTTTTTATTATAAATAATTGTTAAATTTTTTTATAATTTTTTTTTTATAACTTACAAGATTATTTCAAAAAATTTATAAAGAAATATTAAAAGTTTTAATCATGCATAACATTGTTTTTGAATAAAGGTTTTAATCTAAAATACTTTCATGCATACAAAACAGAAAGATTTTTTTGTGTAATAATTTTATTTACTTTGTAGAACATAACCAATGTTTAATTTTAAAAAAAATTAATTACAAATAAATTAATTTAAAATGAATATATGGATATTGTAGAAAATGATATTGAATTCATATTGAAGGTAAGATATTTATTTATGTTGCACAGAATAATAAGTTTAATTAAGTTGTTTAACCATTTTATGATGCATTAACACTGTGACAGTTTTCTTTGTTTTCACTTGCTGTAAACTTTCAACTTTCATTTTTGTATTAAACAATTATTATATATCAGAATATAATAAATTTAAGTTTATTAGATAGATATTTTTATTTAAAAATTAAATAAATTCTAAAAACATGACCTTTGATTTTCACAATTATTTTCAAAATTAGAATTTAATCAAAACAAAGTACCATTTCACCATTCAATTTTTGATAGGATCAGATTGATTTTGTAAAATGAATATTCTTTGTTTGATGTTTGTATATGAAATGTGAACTAATATCTATCAATATCTGGAAAATCTATGAATTTACTCTTTAAAAGTTTAATATTTTTTTTGTAATTTTTATGGCATTGCTATATTTTTTAATAGTTTGTGAGAGGTGACATGTTACTAACAGATCATAATTGCTGCCATAATAATTTCCATGATAAATTTAATCAAAAAATATAATCATTTATATTTAAAAATAAAATATTTTTGCAGAAAATAAATGTTATCATTTTCAACTATTATCATTCCACTGCAGGATGAAGGTCTCCGCAAGTTCAATCCATCTTTTCTGATATTTAGCCTCTTTTCTCCACATGACCCCAGCGTACTTCCTTATTTCATCCATCCATCTCATGTGATCATTTTCTAGGTCTTTTAAATCTTTTAGAATCCAGTTTAAGATTTTAACTGTCCATCTATTATCATCTCTTCTAGCAATATGTCCAGCCCAACTCCACTTCAGTATCTTAATTTTTTCAATGATGTCAATAAAACCTGTTTGTTCTATCACCAATATATTTCATTTTCAATCTCTTCTAGTTATGCCTAACATGCATCTCTCCATATTTTGTTGAGTGGTCTAAAGTCTCAGTATTGCTCTTTTGTTAAGTGTCCAATTCTCATATCCATAAGTAAGAAATAGTAAAATACATTTATTAAAAACCTTTGTTTTCAAACACATAGGCATATTTCCTTTTAAAACTAAATTATTTCTACTAAAACTATTCCAACCAAGTTTAATTCTATGATTAATTTCATCCATTATGTTTCCATCTACAGTAATAATTTGAGCAAGGTATTTGTAGTTGTTAACTTCTAACTCATCATTATCAATCTTTATTTCCAGCTTTTGAGAAAATGCACTGAACATTATTTTAGTCTTTACTTTTAATCCTACTTACTTACTTTTATCTGATTAATTCTTGTAACATTTTTGAAGCTCTAAAGCATTATATATTTTTAATTTATAATAATTATCACGCAATCATTACACAATTATTGTGCAAAAATCGTCTTAAACTTTTCAAAAAAACAAGTTTTTAGTTATTTACAATATTTTATTAAAGTGATATTGTAAAATTTGAAATCTCTAAGAAAACAATGAATTATCATTATTCTGGAGTTTAGAAGGCTTTGAATTCCCCAAGTTTTTGATTATCATGACATCTTTAGAATTTTTATGAAGTTAAAATAGTATAAAACATATGTGTGACTTTCAACACTCAGGAAAAAAGAATAAAATCTTACAATAGAAAGCCATATACAGAAAATAATTTTTTTGATTTTTTAAATGCAGGAGTGCCATATGAAAGAAAGGTCTGGTTAATAGTTTCATGAAAATTATCTTGCTAAAAAAATAGTGCAAAAATATTTCTCTAATCCATTTTGTAATGTTTCATCAGCTTTAGCTCTCAATCAGTGCTTTTAAATATCTGCACTAAAAAATAAAAATATTTTTTTTTTTACAGCTTTCACAAGTAAAAATAAGCTGTGAAGAATGATGTAAATAATACCCACTTTCTTGTATCAATTCATCTGATAAAAGATAATAAATAGAGTGATAGCATTACATGAAAGTGGATGTTATTTGCATATTGTAGAAGCTGGAGAAAATTTAGTTTTTAGTGCATTTATGCAAGGAAAAGCATTTTTTGTGGCAGCATAAATTTGTCATAATTAATTACAATTTTATGTAGAAAATTGCAATATTTATTGGTACTAACAACTTTCTTGTACCAATTCATCTGATAAAAGATGATGAATAGAATGACAGTATTATAAGAAAGTGGAGGTTATTTGCACATTGTAGAAGCTAAGGAAAATGTATTATTAGTATTTTGTCCAAGCATTGACTGGAAAGCAAACCTGGGCCAGCTGCTTGGAAGGGAACTACACTAACCACTAGGCCACCAATGCTTGCATTTATGGAAGTAAAAGCATTTTTTGTGGCACTTAGTATAAAGTTGTCATAATTATAATTTTACGTAGAAAAGTGCAATATTAAATAGCATAAACAACCATGGAAATTATTTATAGGTAATGTTAATTAAAAAAACTTACCACAGAGCATGAAAAAAAATCTCAAACAATCCTTTCACCTCCTAAATAAGAAAGGGAAGGGAAAAGATATTATTTCCCACCCAGATTTCCCAAATATAATGTAATGATGGTTTTCAATTGTTAAATGTTTGTTAAACAGTACTCAATATCCATTTACTGATCAATTTAAAAAAAAATAAATGCCTATTGATCAGTTAGTTAAAAAGAATTCTCATTTGGATTCTGAAATGAAACAAAATTTTATCTAGACTGAGTTCAAACTTAGGTCATGAGCATAACAAAGAATTCACTAACTACTATGCTGTGCAGATCTTTTTTGTACAGTGCATATATGTATCTTTGTAAAATGTATCATATAAACAGACTATTGTTTATGGTACATGTTAATGGGATGTATTAATGAATAGATGTGAGTATTGATATAAAGCAATTTTTATTTATTAAAGCAAATATAACAAAATAAAAAAATTCTCTGTGCATTCTGTATATAGACATTTCATACTTGAATAGTTAAATGTACTTATCCAATGTGGGTCCATAATTGTTTCTACCTTTCATTTTGTAATTGACTGGTTTTTATAAGCTTTGCAGTTTTGTTCTTTACTAAATTTATTTTCATTGAAAAAGTCAGCAAAAAGCAAAGCAAATTTGAAAAATGGTCTACTTAACACTTCCAATTTTACACAGATTTAGTTGTTTTCCTAGTCTGTAAGTTTTCAACATTAATTATAATATTAAACCATTATTACTTATCAGAACATAATAAAGTTGACTTTATTTGAGAGATGCTTTTGTTTAGAAATGAAAATAAATTCTAAAAAAAATCACAGTTGACTTAATTACACCATAATCAAAGCAACAAACCTTTCATCATCAATTCTCAGGAGGAAATGTTTCAGTTCAGAAAATGAACAAAATCTTTTTTATTTGACATTTGCATTTAAAGTGTAAATGAATAAATATCAATATTTGATAAGTTATGCTTTAAAAGTTTAAAGTTCTTTAATAATTTTTATTATGATCAGATGATGAGATTTAGCAAATAGCTTTCTACATAATTTGCATTATACAGTGAAAAATATAACATTCTATTTTTAAAAATGAAATACTCACATACAAAATAAATAAATAATTTATATTCTTCATTTTCATAATTATTACATAATTGCTGTCCAAAAATAGTTATGAATCTTCATAAACTTTGCCAAAAAGTAAAAATTGTAGGTATTCAAAATAGTACCTTGAAGTAATATTACAAAGTTGGAGGTTGCCAAGAATGATTAGAAAACCATCAAGGCAGGGTTTAAGAATCTTTCAAATCCCAACACTTTCAATTATAGTGACATCTATAGATTTTTTTGGGAATTAAAATATTAGAATGAAATATATGTGATTTTAGTGCCAAGTAAAAATAAGTTAGCAATTTCTCTCTATAAATAGTGAATTAACTTTCACAAGAAATACCTTGGAAAGAAGAGGGAGAGTTAACTCCAAATATTAAAAGTCAGGTGAAAAGGAATTAAAATTGGAAGTCTGGATGAAATTAAACTAGATAATATTTACATTTTTATTCTTTTTCAAAATAATAATTATAGCATTTTGTATTTTAAATAAAAAATTGAATAGTGGTACAAATATTAAATTGTGCATATGAATTCATAAGCCAATTCACAGGACATAGAAGTGGGAATACCTTACATATGTAAGATTAAAAAAAATCATTTGACTAAAATCTTTAAATAAAGTAAGTCACATGATGTATGACTTGGTTTTCCTTTCTATTATAGTTTGGCTTTTAAGGATTTGGTGATGTCATATTGTTAAGACTATTAATATATGGTGTATCTGAACTTAGTTCAGTCCCATATAACTATTTAAGTTAGATAGCTAGATTTGAAGACATATAGATGTCTGAAAATGTCAGATTTTCTACTTAATAGTTAAGTATTCAACAAATGCTGGGCTTGAGTTTGTATTTTAGATCTAATGCCTGAATGTCTTAGCACCTCACTGATGAGAGCCATTAGCTTACAACCAGTTTAAGGCTAGAGATAATTCTAGATAGAGTTTTTAAATGCTTTCTCTTGCATTTATGGAAAAACTTGTTTAGAGTTATTAGTACACTCATTATATTATAAAAGAATTCATATGTGGACAAAAAGGTAAATGAACTGTAAAATGTTGGACAGTTCTGATAAAATTTAAATGAATTAAAATAAATAGCTAATAAATAATCCTCTATCATATTCTTTAAGAAAAAAAGTATATATTTTGTCCTGACCTGGAAGAAAATGACTTTCAGTTTATGATATGTTATGTAAAAGATTCGTTTATGATACAATTACATACTTCTTTAATTTTTCTTTAGAGCAAAAGGGTTAAAGGGCTACTTTTAGAATTTTATGATATAAATATATCTTCACTTTTATTTATATATATAAAATTCTGAATATAAATTATTAAATCCAACTTTAAAACTTAGTTAAAGTTAAGTTCACTGTTAGAAAGTTCTTTAAAAAAATCAAATACATTTAAAATTAACATTATAAATTAAATAAAAACCTAATTTACGAAAAGAAAATTTAATATTTTGTTTTTATTGCAAAAGTTTTGCTTATGTTTTTGTAAATAATTTTTAATTTTTTGTGTAATTTTTCATTTATAATTAAAAAAATTATTTTAACTAATTTATAAAGAAATATTAAAGTTTTATCCACGCATAATATTGTTTTAAGAATAATTTTTTCTTTAAAATACTGTCATGCATATAAAATAGATTGCTTTTTTTCATTTTTTGTAATAATTTTAATTACTTTGCAATGGAAAAATAAAAATTAAAAAATATTAATTACAAATAAATTTATTTAAAAAGAATGCACAGATATTCCAGTAAACAAGTTTGCGATTTGCAAAAGGGCATTTAAATTTCAAGAATAAAAAATGTGATGAAAAGATATTGGAGTTGGGTAAATTATTAAAATGATAAAGAAGGCAAGAGAAAAGATTGAAAGAAAATATAAAATATGAAGATATCAGCCAATAAACATCACATGATCACCACTTCTTATGCTTGCTTATAACTGTTAGTAAAACAGGCCAAACTCACTATACGTATTGCCACACACAGCAAGCTAGAGACTGGGGATATTGGATGAATAGGCACTAGATGGGGATTTAATGCACAAGCCTTCTGGCATCCATTGATTACTCTAGCTTGCTGTGTGTGGCAATATGTATAGTGAGTTTTGCCTGTTTTAAAAAAGATATCACATGATCGAGTTCACTTACTCCTGTTCTGTTGCAAATACTTGTTCTCATACTGCAATCATGCCACCTAGTGTAAACTACAGTAATCAGTAGATACCAAAGGGTAGTTAGTTTTAAATAAATATTTCTTCAGTGCTGCCTTATCCAACATTTCCAGATTGGATTATTTCATCAGTGAGAAGTTTTTGGATCTGGAAGCAGGGTATTTGGATTTAATGCATCTTTCCTCTAGCAGCAGATTTTACTTCTTTGATTTACTGTAAAGCCACAGACCCACACAAAATATGTCTAGCAAAACAAAGAAGTAAAGATAGCTTCTGGACAAAAGGTGCCTTGAATTTTAAAAGGTCAGAGTTCACTACATCCAGATCCCAAAGCTACTAATTAATGTAAGCCATAACTTAGAAACTAGTTTAGAGATACTTGATGGGTCAGCACTGGATAATTTTTATTAAGCATCTATTCATTAGCAAAGCTTACACTAGGTGTCATAACCATAATGAAAAATTTATTACTGAACAGCATTATGTAAGTTGGGATCATGTGACATTTTATTGGTTTTATATAAATATGGGCTAAAGAGTTGAGATGGGCTGTAAATTTTACAAAAAACTAAGGATACCATAGTACATAGATAATGAATGTATGTGCATACATATGGCTGATAGATTAACAGTAAAAACGTATAGACAGTTACTAGAAGAAGGATGCCTTAGATTCAAAAGATCTAGGTGCAGTACTCTTAGATCCAAAAACCCCACACTGATGAAAGCCACATCCTAGAAATTAGTCCAGAGATATTGGACAGGACAACAGGAGATAGAGAATTATTAAACATTATCACTCGACATCTATTACTTATTGAATCATACACTAGATGGCATATTCATGGTGAGAGAAAAATAATTTTCTACTTAAAAAAGGTAATAAATAAAGAAAGCAGATTGGTTTACGGTAATACAAAAAGGATTTCTGAGCAGGGGATTGTTTGTCATGGTAAATAGAATTTCTAGATTTGGACTTCTAAGGTCAGAAACAACTAACTTCATTTAAATTGCATCTATAAAAAATAGTTTTAAATTAACTTTATTTGGTTTACTATATGCATTGATATTGGAGATTATTTATAAGTGTTATTAAAACAAAAGAAATTTCAAATAGGAAAATAGAAAAATAGATGTTCATATATATATTTACACATACACATTTATAAGGCATATTAATGAGTATAATCAATAGCTAAGTCACTGGTTTGTTGTTAATGAGATCAGATCGAATGTAGCTGCAAAATATTAATCGGTAGATGGTTCTGGCCTTAATGTTATTTATTTTTTTTTTTTAGAAAAGAGTGCTCTTGTATTGTGAGATGTTGAATTAAAGCTTAAATAGCATCTTACAGACGAGAGAGTGAAAAGAATGAAGATAATATTCCTTATACTGGGAAAAATACCACTTAGTATATTTTTTTATGAGATTATGGTGTTAGTGAGTTTGAATGAGCCACGTTAGTGATAAAAGTATAACAAGTAAGAAGTGAGGTATAATCCATAAGAAAGTGTTCCTATGTTTTTTTTTCATTTCTATGACAGAGTACACATAATGGATCTATATTTGTGAAGTGTCGCTTGTAGGAGAGAAAATAACTAGTAGGAAGAGCTTTGAAATTTATTTTAATTAAGAAGACTAGTTCCAAGTGGCAATATCTGATCCTTTTTATAATGTATTTGTTATTATGTAACAAGAAAAAATGAATATTATTTGAAAAGTGATTATTATTTTCAATTTCATGTTTGCCAATAGCTAATTTTATTTAGAGATAGATTATGCGAGAGATATAAGACTCTTTTTATATAGTGTAAAATATATATTTTACATATATTAGAGAATAAAAAAATTTCTATGTAGTCGAATAACAAATAATTATTTATGCCTAACAATTTAAAAAATACACGTTTTTGATATATGATACTTGATTTTATTTCAAGCCCATAACAGCATGGCTCTTGGCAAAAAGTGAACATTCGATTTGATTTTTTTTTTTTTTTTACTAATACAGACCTAGTATCATGCTGAGCTGTTCTGTTGAAACTAATTGTGCAATATTAGAAAGTATTTTTGGATTTACATTTTACAAATTTCCACTTAAACAAAATATAAATTATATATGTATAATAAAACTTACTTTATTGCAAATTTTTGTAACTAATATTTTTTATCACAAGTAAAATAAATTGGAGTAATATAATGCACTCGGTATGCATTGTTACACTATTATATAATGTACACTGATTTCTCAAGCGTACACTAGGTGGCAGTAGCATATGTTTTTTTCTGAAAAGTTTATGTAAGCTAGAATCATATATATATATATAGTTTTTGATATTTACTGAGCTGGTGTTAAATTATGATTATTTGTAATTAGTCTATCATTAATCTCTAAACTTCTCTCCTATTTGCTAAAGACAGCACTTTCAGAATACCAAGTTATCTATAATATTTCACATTCCCAGTGCCCAAGAAGCTATGTAGGCCAATCAGATGGATGTATTGGTATCGGAGTTGGGGAGCTTAAAATGCCTTCAATCAAAAACTGCTTTTAGATCACTTTTTTTTTAGAAATTAGTCACAAACCTGCTTTTGATAATACTAAAATACTAGCTAATTTGGAAAAATATGATTTAAGAACTATGAAAGAATGTATTGAAATATTGAAAAGACCAGGTGGTTTAAACAAATCTGATGAAGCACAATGTATTCCAGTCTCATGGAAGCCACTTACTTTATCACTTTTTCTAAAATTAACCTGGAATCATTAATTGTAAAATATAAGAAAGTAAAAAAAGTTTTAGTTAATCCATGTATTCTGAATGATCAATCACCATATATATATATATATATATATATAAGAATGATTATTCTTTACATTATGCTCAATCTGGTTATTACTTAAGATACAACAAAGGATGGATGCTATTTCATCAAAATGGAAATTAAAACAAAATAATACATGATAGGAGCCATAGAAACTTGTTTTCCATTTTTAATTTTTGGGTAAAAATGAAAAATTTAAAAATCTCTTTTCCAAAATTTTTTTTTTTTTTTTTTTTTTAGGTCTTAAATTTAAAAATTTTTTTTTTTTTTTTTAAAAAAAAATTTTGGTTTTTTTATTTTTTTTTTTTTTTTTTTTAAATAAGACTTTAATTTCCTCATATAACCATGAAAATATTAAATATATATCTATTATAATGAGAATGCTAATAGTCCTTAACAAACATTTCCAAATATCCTTATCCTCAGACTGGTTTCTAGCTGTGGCTGTCATCAGTAAGGTGCTAGAATATTCAGAAACCAGTCTGAGGGATAGGAATATTTATAAAAAGCTATTAGCACACTCATTATATAATATTTGTAGTACAAGCTTATTAAATTAACCCTACTGTATTTAGCTATTTCTGACATTTTTCTTTGTCTCACACATCAACATAAAATATATAAAATAATTATTACTTATCAGAAAGTAACAAATTTAACTTCATTTGATAGAATTCTTGTTTACTACTGAAATAAATTTTAAATGTTCACATTTGTTTCTGTAAATATTCAAAAAATGAGGCCGTAATCAAAACAAAGAGATGTTATATGTCATTGTTTCTAGAAATATTATTTTCAGTTTATAAAATCAATGAAATCTTCTTTGTTTCTGAATATTTTTAAAAACTTGAATGAACAATTATTTATTTCTCTAATATCTAATGGATTACGTTTTAAAAGTTTAAATTTTTAAAATATTTATTGCAAAATTGCGATTATTTTCTTCCTCGTAAATATAAGTAGATTCTTTATGTCATAGCAAGTCTCCAAATTTGCTTCAGACCATATTTATCTTAACTGATAATATAACATTATATTTTTGAAAATAAAGTATTTCAAGTCACAATAAGTTATTAGTAATTTATATTTGTTGATATCTAATAAATATAGTGTAAATTATTTTTTTTTTTTAAATCTAAAACCGTAATAAATTTGCAAATAGTTATGTTTTTGCATCATTGGAAATGTCAATGTCATAAAATGCCAAATGTTTTACAACCTTGGCAACACATAATGGCTGATCATGTCAGGGTGGGACTTATGTCTATTGTTAGAGTGGAAATTTTGAATTTAACATTTTTTTTGCAGAAAGTTTGGGCAAAAAATTTATTATAATAAAATATACCATTTTACACACATTTTCACATATAATATTTATGGAAAAATTCACCAGGGGCAAATTGGCCAAAAGACATTTCTCTGTCATTTGAAGTATAAGTGGGTTAAGTCACATGATATATGACTTGATTTTCTCACAATTATATATATATTATTTTTATTTTATTCATATATATGCACATATTTTGTAGCTCTGATGATGACTGATTGACAGTCGAAACAGTAAGTAAATAAAACAATAATAAGAATGATATGTTGCATCAAATAAATGTATAAAAAAGTGATAAAACTCCTTATAATTAATAATGTAATCAATCACATAATTTAAAAAAAGAAGAAAGAACATTTAATTATGCAAATAGTTTGATATAAATACAAGATTTTTAAATTCAGTCTATGTCATTATTTTTAAAATCCTCAACAAAATAAGTCAGTTTTGTCTATCAAATTCTTTTTAAGTTCAGTGAAATAAGTATTTATTTATCTATCTCTTTTCATACATATTCTAACCAAAAATTCTGTAAATTACACTAATATTTCTTGTTCTTTTTTAAATAAAAACATGACTAGTCTATGGTAAATCTATTTATTAAAAACATATAACTTTGTTATAACAGTACATGTTGATAAAACAATGATTCTAGACTTCTTAACATTTTTGCTATTCATGAGGGTTATTTCTCTACTGAAATCATAATTATTGAGATATGCTGAATGATATCTTATTGTCTTATAAACAACTAATAAATGTCTTTAATTTATATTCCAATAATTCAGATGGTACTTCATGTAGTTGCAATATATTTAGTAACAATTTTTTCCCATTTAATTCCATGTTACTCCAAAAGGCAATTAAATCATTTATATCAAGTATTTATATTACTAAATTCACCACTTTCTTTATTTTTCTATAACATCTTATATAAATGCAATTTATCCATTTTACTTTGAACATTTTTTAGCAAAAAAACTTTTTATTGTACTTATATTATATATGCACACAATCTTACATTTCAACTGCCTTGCACTCTTTTTCAGAGCCATTTTAATTCTTTAAAACTATAAAAAAATGTTTTTTAGTTTTAATAAATTAAAAGTGACTCTGATGAAGACTTCAGGGCAGTTGAAATGTAAGTTTGTGTGTATGTATAAGTAAAATAAAAAGTTTTTTTTGCTAAAAAGTGTTCAAAGTGGAGTGGATAAATTGCATTTATATCAAGTACTTATATTGACCTACTCCCAAATGATGGTAAATATTATATATTTTATTTTTTATTTTCTTTAATGGATGGAAATAGTTATCATCAAAATATATAGTCCTATAGTTCAAAATATAATTGCAGAACTCAATTTGTGCAAAATGTTAGTATTTGTTTACATTTTATATGTCAAGCAGAAATAATTGTAAAGGTGTTTTTTTCCATTCAGATTGTTCTTGATAATTTGAAAAATGTTTTTATTTAATAAATATAGAATATATTTATTTTTATAAATATGTGATGTTTTAGGGGAAAAAAAGTTTACACTGGTGGCAAAGAACAAAAAAATATCTTACTGTAGGTAAAATAAAAAGTAAAACTCATTTGTTATTCCCATAAATAAATTTATAACTTCTAGAATGTTTTCAAATTAATTCTAATAATAAATTTGTTAAAAAAAACATTATATTTGGGGAAAAAATATTCAAACTAAAGGCCACATATATAAAAATTTAAAATATAATCTCAATTTAATCACAGTATTTAAAATGTAAACCATAACTCTTTTACAAGTAGATATTTGTTAGCCCTGGTGGCAGATTTAGATATTTAACCTTTTTTCCCTGTATAAAATGTTAATTTTATACTAACATTCAATAAATTGGATTTGATTGTTTAGAAATTTAATATTACAAATAAAAAACACTATAAAAAGTCATATTTGAATTTTGCAAGTATTGAAAAATGGGTTACAATAAAAACAAAAAATGTAAAAACATTATTTAACACTAATCAGCAGAAAAATAGATTTTAGAAAATCAACAAAATCTTTTTTATTTCAAATTTATTTTTAAAACACTAACAAAATGTATCAAACTTTGTTTTGAACCATTAAAATTGCTTTG
The DNA here is from genome assembly GCA_028023455.1 of Epiperipatus broadwayi. Classification (NCBI taxonomy): domain Eukaryota; kingdom Metazoa; phylum Onychophora; class Udeonychophora; order Euonychophora; family Peripatidae; genus Epiperipatus; species Epiperipatus broadwayi. The sequence goes on from JAQFVV010006353.1 coordinate 2,914,043, forward strand.
TAATTTTAAACAGAATTCAAAATTATTATAATGACAGATGATTTTGCTTAAAGACCAATGTCAGTAGGTATGTTCATTTTACCACCATGACTTTTTGTTATCATTATGGCTAAATTTATTGACTTCTATTTGTAAAAATAAAACAAAAATTAATAAAATCAAAGCATATAAGTGTATTCTTTTGGTTTTAAGGAACTTTTATTAATCATTCTTTAGACTAGAGATTATCCACTTAATGAATAATATATGTATTTTTTTACTATACCACTCTTGTATAAGGTAGAGATTGGTTTCTATCCACTTTGGACACATTGTGGAGCAGGAATGCAACCATAAACATACGATCAAAGACATGTAAAAATGTATCATCCCCAAGATGCAGATTTCATGCTGAACCAGTACCCATTAATAGTTGGCCCAGATCACAATCTCTAAAATATATTTTTATCATTATTCAGTATATATAGATAGTCAACTACAGTTTAATTGATTTGTCAAACTTATTGCCCTCGTAACTTTGACACAAAGCATTTCATGGAAATATATTAATAATTATTATTAGTTACTCATTAGACTAGAGTTAAAGCTATTCAATGACTAATAATTCTATAGTGTAATGTGGTTTTTATCTTCTATCTACATATACTGAAAATAATAGAGATATGTTTGCAATTACATTCCTCCACAAAGTGTCAAAAAGTGAATAGAAACAAGTTCTTATCTTGCATGAAAGTGGTGTAGTGAAAATTATACTACAGAAATATTACTAATTAAGTCATGATAATCATCACACATGCAATAAAAATGATAAAAAAGGTATACTAACATTTCCACATAATATTTAATACTGTGAATTAAATACTTCTTGCCTATATCACTTTTGGACTAAATCCAATATCACATGACCACCACCTCTTATGCTTGTAAAACAGGCAAAACTCACTATACATATTGCCACACACAGCAAGCTAGAGTAATCAATGGATGCCAGGAGGCCTGTGCATAAAATCCTCATCTAGTGCCTACTCATCCAATATCTCCAGACTAGTTTCTGGATTGTGGCCTTCGTCAGTGAGAAGCCTTGGATCTGCGAGCACTGCACCTATATCTTATGATCTAATGCAACCCTCCAGCAGCCACCTTTTATCTCCCATTTAAATACAAAACTATGACTTTTAAACTGAAAACAACTTAATGTTTTCAATGCAAGCCCATTAGCTTATATAGTCATATGGGTCTGAACTCAGTTCAGTACCCATCTAGATGCAGTGTTCTCAGATCCAAGGTTCCTCACTGACGAGGGCCACAAGCCAGAAACTAGTCTTGGGATATTGGATGAGTAGGCACTAGATGGGGATTTTATGCACAAGACTTCTGGCATCCATTGATTACTCTAGCTTTCTGTGTGTGGCAATACGTACAGTGAGTTTTGCCGGTTTTTAAATCCAATATTCATTATATAGCCATTATTATATATAAATTATGTCTATCGATTAAATAACAAAATATTTTATTACTGTATTAATATATTAAGAGAAATCTGAAAATGTTAGTCTCTTATAACGTTTAGAGTGTTAATCAAATTAGTAAACTACGGAGTTCAAGATCTATGATCACGACCCAATCTTTCATTTCCGGTACTCAAACTTTTTTATAAACACCTGAGCAATAAACCATTTGGTTATTTCTTTGTTTTATTAAAATATACTCAAGACTTTATTAGCTGAAAGTTATTGATTAAATTAAAATTCATGTTTAAATGTAAAGAGCTATATGTGTTTATATACTGTAGATATGTGTTCGGGTGTATCAGTGTTATGAGATAGAGTGGCGAGTGGTGGGTCGTGTGAAAGTCTGTCATACCCTAGACCTTACATACTATTGATAGTTATAAAGATAACAACACTTGCCAAACCTTTAAAAAAACATTTTTAGTTTATTAATCCTAAAAATGCAAAGAATATTCTGCAACTCATTAATAGGATAACGTTTATTAAAACATAAACCATTTCATTCATTATAATTTAATATAAGTATGCAATATTTTGAAAGATTCGAATTAATTTGTTAACGGGTTTATTACTTTTTTCTTTCTTGTTTGTTTGTTTTGGTGAAGAGTCTTTATACCGAAAACACTTCTGGTATTTTCTTTAATATTTTATTTTTAGTTTTTCCAAGTGTTGTGATAAAAGATATTCATTCTAACTAATCGTTGTGTTACTGAAATATTACATCCAGCTTTCTTAGTAAATGTTTTTAAAAATACTAAAAGCAACTGAACTTAATAATAATATTTATTATCGGTCTATTATTTTCAGTCGGTAAGAAACACAATCCAAAATCTAATTAATTAAACTTCGGTGAAGTATTTTGTTTTTAAAAAAGTATATTTTTAAAAACTGAAAATATGAATCATATTGTTTATATATGTGGTATAAATCCACTAAAAACATCACATGATCACCATTTCCTATGCATGCACAAGTTGTTAAAACAGTTGCAAACTCTCCATACAGTAGTGCCAACCAGTGCAAGCCTGGCTAATCAATGGATACAAGAAGGTTTGTGTACAAAATCCCTATCTAGTGCATATTCATCCAATATCCCCAGACTAGTTTCTAGCTTGTGGTTTCATCAGTGAAGAGCCTTGGATCCGAAAAACTTATGGTTTTCATCAGTGAGGAATCTCAGATCTGAGAGTATTAGTGCGCCCAAATCCAAAGCTTTTCACATATGAAAGTCACACCCTCTGGGGATATTGGATAAGTAGACACTGGATAAGAATTTTATGCATAAACTTTCTTGTATCCATTGATTACTAAGGCTTGCACTGTGTGACACTACTGCATGGAGAGTTTTCTATTGTTTTAATGAGTGTTTAAATAGAAAATTGAAATACATTAAATATATATATATATATGAAGTTAAGTCTTAATATCTCTAAAAATATTATTGTAAGAATGTAGTGAATATCTCTAAAGTATCTTAGTGTGAGAGGTTTTCAGGGGTGATGGATGGTTGTGATAGAAATCAGCTAAAGTGAAAGATGTATCGATAATATGGAGGATTTTTAATTGTAGGATTACAATAAGCTACATTTGTTTACTCAGCTTTAAAAAATGTAATAAATTAAAATTTTTAAAAGGAAAAAATGCTTAATTAAAATACTATAAATTTAACAAAGTGAAATTGCTAAAAAAAAAAAAACTTGCTGTTTAAGCATCAATTCGACAATATTCTTTTTTTTTCTGCCATATTTGGAATGGTTGTAGGCTTATAAACAGGAAAGTTTCTTTTACTTACCTCTAAAAATATATATGTCTGTGGCAGTTTTTAGACTACATAAAAGCATTTTTTATTAATTTACAGTTAGACTTTCAAGTTCTCTTCAGCTTTCCATTCTATTTTACACAGCCGGTATACATGATTACGCACATGTGAAAAAGATAAATGATCTCCAATATATGCATTTTATGCTAAACCAGAACTTATTAGTTGGTTCAGATCATCATCTCCCAAACATATATATAACCAGTGCTTGGTTTATATTAAGATAAAAAATCTTCAAACTTTAATGGACAGGCTTCAATCTATTCGACCTTCCAACTCTTCAGCCATATCCATATTACTCATCCTATAGGTTAGATAATATTAGTAATTGTAGTTAGCACTATATTCTAATTTCTTTACTGATTAAATAACATTTTGAATTAATGTGTAATATAAACGTCTTCAAATTATATTTATGGTTTGTAACAAGCCTATTCAACCTTAAGCAATCCAAGGGTCACCTTAAAAAACATATCTGAGGACTGTATCCAGAATAATAAATTCAGAACTAATTATACATTAATCACACATGTCCACTGTGATCACTTAGAGATGTGCATTGGATGAAAACAATGCATCATTTTTTGAAACATCTTACATTTCAAAAATATGTGGTGTTATTGTGATGTAAAAACTCCAGATATTAATATCAACATCAAGATTATCGAATAATGATAAAATTAAATATCTAATAAGGAATCAATCCAAATTATTGTATTTTTTTTACTCAAAATAATCAAAATCTTTAGCCAGCCTGCATAAATTCTTGCCACATGACAATATTGCCCACAGACTGCATTTTAGACAAGTATGGTCTATATAAAAATTAGAAACAAATAACAATTAATTACAAATCAAAGGGTACTACTTCTTAAACTTTTTGGCTATAAACATCTTAAAATTTATTTCAGAGCACGTGTCTGGAGATTGAGATTAATGAAACATTTGAAAATAAATTATAGATTAAAAGAATTTGTAATAGAATGATCAATTGCTCAAGAAGTCACATGGTGTTTAAGCACAAAAACGAAAGATTGGGGGTGACAACCATTCTGCTTCATTGGTGAATTGGCCAACTGGAATACTTTTAGTTTACACAACTAGCCTATCTGGTTAGGGTCTCCATGCTGGTTAGGGCATCACCTCATACCCAATATTCACAAATCTAAAAGTCCACGTTCAATTCCCATGCTGGCAACATAACTGGTCAGACTAATGGCACCTAAAGAAGGAAGGAAAATAATACAATTCAAAATATTGTTATTATTAACAGTTGAATGTAATGGAATTTTTCTAAAGACTTTTAATAAATCCTCCATACAATTGGCTTGTTTATTATAAGTTAGCCTGGTGTATTAAAAATGTAATCAAATGGAGTTTATAAGAAGTTTAAACAAGAGAAGTGGCAAAATCAGACACAACCCTAGAGTTTTGAACTCCAGACTCTATCATTCTACATCTGATTTTATATATGTGCTGCTAATTTAAAAAAAAAGTGGAGAAAAAAGGAATGGTCTTAAATGTGCATAATGGAAAGCTAATGAAAAGAATAAAATGATAAAATAGCAACGTAAAATGATGATACAAAAAATGGCATAGAAATAGATGCTAGCGTGATAATCTTAAGAATGGGAATAATACTCATGAATACGTAGCAATAGAATAAAGGATTGAACGACTTAGGGAAGGCAATATGTAGTATGAAATATATCTTTGGCAGACATTAATGACGATTTAAAGAATTTATGTACAAATGATAAAGTTAACATATAATTCAAATTGTATTTAAAAATAATAATAATAATGTGTCTATAAAGAAGTAACACGATATTTATTTCGCTTAAAATAAAAATTATACTTTGATAGTTCATTTTAAAATAGCTGAAAGCAAATATTTGCGAATGTTTACAGTTACATAATTCAGTTTTTGTTTTATTAAAATAACATTGTGTTATAAAAATATGTTTGGACAGTTAATCAATAAACGTTACACGATTGTTGAGCAAAGCAATAAGTTTTATTTTCAGAGGTATTGTCTGGAAATACAAATATTAGCCAATGTTCTGTGCAATATTATTAAATTTTTATTAAAATTATTTTGTGCTTTAAAAAAGAAACGTGTACCTATTAACTAATAATTGATATTTGCTTATTAGAAAACGGTCAAGAGGTTTTATAAGTAAGAACTATGTAAGAATCAAAATGTATATTGAAAGAATTATTAAAATAATGGGATTTTAAGTTCAAAACTAATCATACAATTTCTATATATACAGCCCATTTCGCGAAACAATTAAGTAAATAACATCTACTTTTTGTTATATTAACGACAATCTATTTTGTGTTATAAAAGATGATTACTTTTGTCACTTTTGATCTGTTATATAATAAAACATCAAGAATTGATATTTTTTAAAAAGCAAAACTTAATTTGCATTCATTATTGTTTTTTATATAATGAGGATGCTAATACATTTTCTCAAGCTTTTCAGAATATTCCTATCCTCAGACCATTACTTAATAGTTAAACATTAATAAAGTGCTGGGCTTGATCTAGTATTTTAAATCTAATGTTTGAATATTCTTGTGCCTCACTGATGAAAGCCAGAGCTAGAAACTGGTCTGAAGATAAGGATATTCTGAAAAGCTTGTTAAGAGCTATAGGCACACTCATTAGATAACATTTGTAATACAAGCTTATTAAATTAAGTCATGTGACATATGACTGAAGTAAAGAATGGTTCCCCTCTTTTCTTCCAAAGTATAAGCTTGTGGTTAAGACCTGTAGAGGTCCTTGCCTTCACATTTTCAAATGCACACTCTTGAGGTTTATTGCCTTAGTAAATATTACAATTATTGTTGTTTTTATATTAATCAAATCAGTTTACAGTTTCACATATTACTTCAGATAAAATTCTAACGATTTTTAATGTACACAGTAAATACGTTTTTATTAATTGCAAATCAGGTAAAATGATTATCTTTTATCTGACAAAATAGATTGGCATTAGTATATAAAAACGTTGGCTATATTTACAGCTTTATGTAAATGATTCTTTAGAAATCTTACTTGCAAATTGTCTTAGTAGAATATTTGGCTTGTTTGTTTCAAGAAATAAGTTTATGTTCTTAGTTCTACATATTTAATAAGTCTTCCTTATGTCCCACATATTGCAAATAATCTTAGGAACATTTGCACTAACATATATAGGGGTAGCTTTAGATCACTACATTCTCTTAATAATTTGTTGAACAATAATCAAGACAAGGTATGTGTGGGGCATAAAAACAGGTGATCTATAAAATTGCATGTCCTAACCCTTCCTGCAGCTCTGTTTACTATGGATAATCTCATGCAAGTAAATCCATAAAAATTGCCCATCATGCATATTTGTACAATAGAGCTAAACAAAGGACTGAATACAGATCTATTTCTCTGGATCAAGAATATGCCATTGGTCAGACATTTTCTTAAAGTGTTAGAACAGTATGTGCGGAAAGAGACGATAGGAAAAGAAAGTATAAAGAGGTTTGGACAATTGCAAATGATCCACATTTCATCATTACAAAAGATTCATATGTTCTATTGCCTGAAAAATGGAATATCCAATTGCCTTATTTGCATATTGTTTCTCACAAATTATATCATATCAATTATATACGCTTACCTGTTCTGCTTAACTTTATTCAGCACTATGACTCTGGAAATGTTTTGCCAAAAGCTGGCTCAGTGCAATTAATTAGTTAATGTTTATTAATTTATACCTTTTCATTGAACTTAAAATCAATGGGTGCTTTAGAATTTATATGAAGGTACCAAACTTACTGCAGACCCAACTATCACATCATGCTACACAAATAAATATCCTAATGATTATTTCTAGTCTTTTTTTAACCTAAAAATTATCATATCATTTTGAGCAAAGATACACACTTTAAATTAAAGATGGAAGATATTTATTGTTATTAAACATAATCACATTGAGAAAATTATATCACTTTTATTCATGTGACAGGATGTGATCTAAGCCAACTGATGAGTACTTGTTTAGCATGAAATGCATATTAGGAATCATTTACCTTTTTTATGTAATTTTTCACATGATTAAAGCATATGCAGTGAAATGAAGTTTATAAATATATATCTTATTTTATTTTGAAATAAAAATACTTTGATGATTTATTTTATTATTTCATAAAATCAAAGTTTGGCTTTTAAGAGTACAATATGCAGGCACAAGGAAATAATTAATGCTGTTAAGGAATGTAATGCAGTTTATCTATGCCAAAAATTATACTACTCAGTAATTATAATCCATTTGTTATTTTTGGAAATGAGTTTCTAATAACTGAAGAAGATACTTTCTAAGAATCTAATGTTATTGCTCAAAGAAAACAAGCACGCTTAGTTTCAACTATACATTCTATAAAATTTCTTATAACTGTAGCTGCTTCCACTATGTGATTGTTAAAATGGCAAAAACACATACATAAATTACTCACCAATGAACATGTAGTAGCATGCAGAGTTTCTCCCACATATAAGATCAAGAGAACCAATGAAACCCCCTTCTCAGAAACCTAACCATTTTTACTCAAAGATACCATTTAGGATTCCCTCAAAGCAAGATAAATGAAGTATATATAAATATGACTACTTATTTTTATATTAACCCATAAAATATCACATGACCTACCATATTATTTTAGCTTAAATATTGTTTGTAAAATAATATAGGCACTATTGCACCTGACCGCAAAGCTACTTTTACTTAAAAACAAAATAAAATTATATTACTCTGCAAGCACTTTCAAAAGACATGCCCTCATCCTCATAGCTCTGAGTGAAGTAATTATATGCAAATTATGCAAAGTTCAAAGGTTAATTACTCCATTTCTGTGAGATCATGAAACATGTGTCTTTGCAGTTGATGGCATTGCAATCCATTGCAATGAAGCAGGCCTCCTTAACTTTTCTATTTACATCATGCCTTTCTTTGCAGACTAGATTGACATCATGTGGTTCACACTGGGGTTCTGTTAGTTTCTGATGAAGTGCAAAAATGGAATAGCATGATGGATCTGACTGAGCTTTGATGTATGCATATTTGTGTTGTAGTAATCTGGTTTCTATTGCTGCCTTGGTTTCCCCATAATATGAGGTTCTACAATTTGCATGAGTGCATGCAATATTATAAGTGGCTTAAGGTATTTGAGCCAGTGTTAGTTTATCTTTCATGTTGTTAAGTAATCTGTTAGAACTGGGGGGGGGTACGAAAAGTTAGTTGAAACTGTCTGTTAAAAATTGTATAAAATTTATTATGTAACTTAGGAATGTATGGCAGCAGCAGTCTGGGTATATCCATATTGGTTGTATTGTTGGTTACTTTATTATCAACCTGGTCTGCAAAGAAAGGCATGATGTAAAAAGAAAAGTTAAGGAGGCCTGCTTCATTGCAATGGATTGCAATGGCATCAACCACAAAGACACATGCTTCACAATCTCAAAAAAATGGAGTAATTAACCTTTGATCTCTGCATAATTTGCATATAATTACTTCACTCAGAGCTATGAAGATGAGAGCATGTCTCTTGAAAGTGTTTGCAGAGTAATATAATTTAATTTTGTTTTTAAGTAAAAGTAGCTTTGCAGTCAGGTGCAATAACGCCTATATTATTTTACAAATATATTTTCACTCACAACGTTTTCAATTTAGGTTTGACTTAAATATTGTTGTTGATAACATACCTTTTCATCTTCTTATGACATTCTTGAAAGCTTTAGACAGTAATGAGAGTTCGCAGATGACAGTGCTTAATAAACCCTTATCCTGTGCTTTCCTATTCGAAATCCCCAAACTAGTTTCAAGATTATGGCTTTCATCAGTGAGGAGCTTTGAATTTTGGACCACTGCAACTGGATTTTTAAGATCTAACGCATTGATAGATCTCTACTCTGTGCATTCCTATCCAAAGTTTCTAGGCTAGTTTCAGGCTTATGGAAGTGAGGAACTGTGGATCTTGAAACAGTGTAATGTGAATGTAAATGATGGGAACTGGGCAAAGATACATTAGATCCTACAGGTTCAATCGCAGTATTCCAAGATCCAAAGTGTCTCATTGATGGGGGCCATAAACTTGAAACTAGTCAACAGATGTTGGATAGGAAAGCAAATAGAATTTTATTAAGCACTGCTATATAGCAACTAGCATTGTTTTATAAAGCTTACAACAAGTGGGAAAAGAAAGGCAAAAATTCTTATCCTCATTATATGAAATCTATATAAGGATTAACCAAGACCTCAGTTTATCAATGATGCTAGAGTATATTAAGAATTTCTGAATTTGAACCTGGTTTTCCATTTGATGATATAGAATGTTTACATCTAGGTATAATTTTTTTCATCTACTGAATTTTTCAGAAATCTTTCCCAAAATTTTAAACTGGGTATCATTTCTTCTCTTTTACTTTCTAATTTATGCAAAGCACTAAAAATTCCTGATTTTGAACCTGATTTGCCATTTGCTAATATTGAATGATTGTTATCTAAATATAATTTATTCCATCTAATGAATTATTCAGAAATCTTTCTGAAAAAATAGAATCAAACTTCATTTCTCCTTTTCTAACATTTAATATTTGATCCAATTTATGCAAACCACTAATAATTCCTCATCTTGAATCAGTTTGCCATTTGATGATTCTTTATTTGTTCAGATGAAGAAAGATTGCATAAAGTGGGCAGAAGACTTTCACAGTAATGTCAAGAGAAATAAAACACAGTTCAAAATTTTGAGAATGGCTTCTGATAAATTCATTAGATGAAAAAAAAGCATTTTGATGTCAATCATTCAATATATCCTGTATTGAAATTATTTTAAGATTCACAATTAAGCTTAGAATTTTCTTTTCAGGTAATTATCCCATGGCTGATCTAGATAAGCATTCAATATTAATAGATATATAGATTATCTGATTATTTTTAGTTAAAGGGTAAATCACAAATAGGAAAATATCTCAGGTCAACACCATCTAGTGATGGGCGAGTTAGTTTCCCTTTATTGTTCTTTTACGGTGTGCATACTTTAGAACAGTTTTAAAGTGGTGAATTCCAGAGGTCAAAGTCCATGGATGCAACACCATCTAGTAAGTTTCTCTTTATTGTTCTTTTATGGTGTGTATTGTTTTAAACAGTTTTAAAGTGGTGAACTCCAAAGATCAAAGTGCATGGATTCAAGCACAGTTCTGTTATTTCTGATGTTCAAATTTCCATGTAAACTTTTATATCAACTCCCAAATTAAAAAAAACATTCATATGGAAGGCAAAGAGGTTATTAGATATTTTGGATGAACAGATAGTAATTTAAAGGCTATTTTATATAATGTTTTCAACATATGATATTACCCTGACAACAGATTGATGTTATTCTATTAGTTAATTTTAAACACTGGCTGTGACCATATGATTTATATATAATAACCAATTAACTATTAACTTGTGGTTTATTATTTTTTAATATTATACAATTTTAATGATATTAAGATGATTATTTCATGGTGAATCTTTTTAAAATTTATGAAGTATTTTTGAGACACCACATTTTAATACATTGAGAGTGAAAAACAGTGGAAGTAAATAACATATGATGTGATGTTCAATCAGCCTCAGCACCATACTTTGACTTTATTTTATTATTTGCCGAACTTGTGTTTAAGCACAGAACTTAACCAAGCATCAGTTTGTTCTCATCTGAAAGTTTATGATGATGTCATAAATGTTGGACTATTTGCAATATAAATGTCTTAAGAAAACTCAAAATTTTATTAAACTTTACAAATAAATTCAGTTGTTAGTAGTGGCATACAGGTTAGCATGGAACACAATGTTTGAGTGGTATTATTCTCCTCTGTTCTTCAGGTACGGTTGGCTTGACCAGCAACAATAGTAGCACAGGAATTGAACCCAGACTTTTAGTTTCATGAGCATTGAATTTAAGACAATGCACTCACAAATGAAGCCATTTTGACAAAGGCAGTATAAGGAAGAATAATTAGAGTATTAACTTCAAGTCAATACTCGCAATTTTAAAGGTCCAGATTCAATTCCCATGCTACTATTCTTACTGGTCAAGTGAGCAATACTTAAAGAAAACAGGAGACTGAGATTGCTTAAACTGTTGCGTATATTCTGATTTGAATTCTATTTCTAACAGTAGAATATATTTGAAAAGTTGAAATTAAGGCTGAGATTTTCTAAAGATATTTAACAATTAATATTAGATGATAGAAATATTTAATTACTAATAATTGATATTTTGTAATTTGGTAGATAAAAAAATCTAATTAACTACGTTCTGCAATATAAAGATAATTGGAATTTGTAATTATATATAGACTACGTCCATTATGTAGTTTTTTAAATGTTAAATATTTTTAGAAAAATTTCAAATATTATTTAATCTTTAGAAACACATTCTCCTGATAGTAAATAACACAACGTTTCAAGCGTAATTATGCACCTTGTTCAGATGTTGCCGCAAGTGGCAGTCCTAGCATGGGAATTGATCCAGTGACCTTTAGATTTCTAAAAAATGAAATCAAAGTGACACTCAAACCAAGTGGCTAATTACAAGTACTACTTTTAAATTAGTCAATTGCATTTTATTGTTTTTTTTTCGATACTTTTTTAACTTCGATTGCGATATATTTGTGATAAAATGAATAATTTAATCCGAGCTACATTTTAGTATTTAATAACACGTTTGATTCAAATGGTAGAGGGTTAAACTATTGCATTAATATTTTTTTCTAACCATTTTACAGTAGAATAATAATGCTAGAAATAGGAAAATAATATCGGCCCAATACATTACTAGAATGAATAAATACAAAAGCATATTATTTCTCACTTATTAACATTCAAAGAACACAATTTCTTTTAATTAAAAGTTATCTATTTAGATTTCTATTTTATTCTGTTTGCTTTCATCTTTTATGATTACCAATGTCATCAGATTAAAATAAGTAAGTTCATACAAAACTCAATTAAACCATGTCTTTTAAGTTAACAAAAAGATATAATTGGAATTTATAAGTTTCTACGATCTTCCTCGAATATATAAAGTTAATCAATAATAGAAATCAATAAGCCAATATCTTGAATTTTTTTTATATTAATGACATCTTGTTGAGTATTGGCTTCCACATATGGAACTGTGTATTTTTTGTGTTTGGCACTAATTAAGTGAAAAATATACACCATTAATTGATTATTGAGAATAGCATTCTCAGTTATCTTCTTCCAATAAGTCTAAAAATTAGAATAAAATAATTTCTTATACGCATTTCATCGTAATTGGTGACATTTTGATATTTTGTTCTAGTAATTTATTCTTTATCTCGTATTATATTCAGTGCTGCTGTACCAACTGTGATAAGTAAAGCAAAAACATAAAATAATGAAACTGCTATTGATATTAGGATATTTACAAAAGCTATTGCAGTTTTTAAGCTTAATTATGAAGGATTGTTATTGCACCATTAAGCTATGGTAATAATATTAAAGAATTCTTTCACTCATTACTTTCATGCCATCTAATGTAAGTTTTACTAACCAATTGATATCAGATGATAATGCTTAATAAATCTGTATGAAATGCAGTCATATCCCAGTATTCCCAGACCAGTTTCGGCCTTGTGAATGGGATACTTTTAAACCATGTACTTAGATCCTTTTAATCTAATAAAGTTTGCTGCCATTATTATTTTTGTTATGCCATCAAGCTATCAGTGCCAATTGAAAAAACATGTTAATTTCTTCAACCTAAGTGTATTTCTTTGCATCTTCAATTTTTAATAATCTTATCACAGAGGCAAAACTCTCCATATAATAGTGCCACTCAGTGCAAGTCACAGTAATCAATGAATGCAGGAACTTTTGCATAAAATCCCTATCTAGTGCCTACTCATCCAATATCCACAGACTAGTTTCTAGCTTGTGCTAATATAGAGAAATGCTTATATATAAAATCCCTATTTTGTCTGTTGTCTGAATTTATGTTTGTCCATAACACTTTATTGGAGCACCCTCTGAATTTTTTTTATTAGCAGATATATGGTGACTAACAGTTATGCCATCTAATATAAGCTTTAATAATCAATAGATGCCAAATATTAATGCTAAATAAATCCATATTGAGTGAGGTTCTATTCAAATATTCCTAGATTAGTTTCTAGCTTATCTTTGAACAATGCATTGGACCTGTTGGATGTAATACACCTCTAGCAGCCACTTTTATAATTTTTGTTATACTATCAACCTGTGCATTCCAAATTGAAAAACTTAATAATTTTTTCAGTCTAGACTTATTTTCCTGCATAGCTATATAGATCTGAAACCAATTCAGTTCCCATATATTATGGAGATTTAGTTTAAAAAATCCTAATGTTTCCTCCCTGATAACAGTCATAATCCAAAATTAGTACAGGAATATTTGGATAGGACAGCTTTGGATGACAATTTATTCAGAACTACTATCTGGCATTTATCGATTACTAATTTTTACACTAGATGGCATAAAAATAGTGAAACTAGAATTTGCTAATGAGTAGTAATATGTGAATTAAAGTCCTATTATATCTTCATGTTGATCATGGAATTGTAAATATTTTTAACATGCTAATTATTCTGTATTTATTTTAATAATTTTGCATGCAGTTTATTTTTACAGTATGATAAGATAGGATCATGTTAGTGCAGTTATATCTTGAACACTCCATAAACTAGCAGTTATTCTCTGTTGTAATGATATTATTAATCTACGCAAGTTTATACCTGGCATATGAAAAAATCATCATTTTCTTAATTGGTTGATTTGATACATTTTGTTTAAAGATTTAATGTAAATTTAAAAAAAAAACATTTTAATGTTATATAAATAAATGTGAGAAATTCACAATTGAAAAATTATTCCAGGTACATTTCCGAAGTGTACACACTAAATTAGAGTATTAATAAATTAAGCTTTATTAAATCCTTCACAAAAGTAAGCTGTGATGGCACTATCATATTTGACATTTTAGGTCATGTGATGGTGCTGTGATCGCTACTTTTCTATGTTGTTTTAAAGCAATATATATATATATATATTAAGCTACAGTGTATGACAGGCAGGCTGCTAGTGATTCTGTCTATGAAGCTTCCATTTTTAATCTAGTTTTAAAAAATTCCAAAAGATGTCAGCAGTATATGCATCTTTATGAATACATGGTGTGATTGACAGCACATTCTATTGTTCTGACAAAACTATGAAGGAGGTGATGATTTGTGATTGGCTAGTAGATTGTTTCACCCTATGAACAAATAACACACAAGTGATTTTCAGTATTGTTCATGATTATGGTGGAATATTTTTGTAAAAGACTTATTATTAAACCAAAAACTATGTCACTAGGGAGGGGGGATTGTTTTCGGAAACATTTTATTTTTAAAAGACTAGGTTTAGAAAGTATAGAAAGTACACTATGAGAACCAGAAATAGCCATGGAAACAATCATTACAGGCTAAAAAGAAAATCGTTTTTGTAAAAGCTGTAAGTGAAATATTTTAATAACAATTAATAATTTATTAACTTTTAGAATTTTTTTGTTTCTTTGATGATAATTAATTCTAAATATATTTTAATAACATTAAATTCTAATATCTAATATTTTGTTTTTCACATTTTTTGAATAGGTAATCAAGAAGCCAAAAACGATATGTTTCTTAGTCATCATTAAGATTTTCAGTTAGATACTTATTTTCACAATTTTAAAATACTAATTTTAAATATTTTTATTGTACTAGCTTAAATATTTATAATGTGATATATAAATTAAGTATATAATATATGTAAAAAAAATATTTAATTGCACAAAAAAATCAAACAGGGTGTCATATTGAAAATAATAGTCGATAGAGTCTGTTCAAAAATTTGCAGATGGGGCCAACACTGGTGTAGTTAAAATTAAAAATTTTAAATATACCTGTTATATTTGATAAGTAAGTTATATATAGCTAAGTATAGTTTTCTATATAAATAAAATCCATACACTGTTGTGAAATTAACAGTGCGGATTTTATATAAGATTATTTACTGTAGCACTCTCTGAATAAAGAAATTCAGTGGGCACTCCAATAAAATGTTATGAACATATATTCAGACAGCAGAAAAAATAGGGGTTTTATATATAAATATTCTTCTATTTTAGCACCATTTATACAAAATGTGAGTAATTATTGAACACAGATATGAAAATATAGCTTGGAGACATTAAATAGAAAATCATATGAGACTTTTTTTAGTATAAATAAACATTAACACTGTTGAAGTTATATTTTGTAATATTATATATTAATAGGCAAAACAATAAATATTGAAATAAACACAGCCTTTATTATTAAAATATTAATAATTTTATTTATGATTCTACCCCATTCATATTAATTTACAAATGTCAGGTAATTAGTATATATATATATATGTGTGTGTGTGTTAAAATGAAGATATGCATGGGTTAAATATATAAAATACATATCAGTGATGAAATATGAGTTTTTTAAGGAATGGAAGCACACCATATCTTCTTTACTAATGTTTTTATTTTACTTGTCACAACAATTTTTATGTAATAGCTAATATATATATATATATTATACAGCTAGAAAAATCTGGAACTCCCTTATCTATCTGTAAATCAGACTGTGACTAGTCCAAGTATAGAGAATTCATTATCAAGATATTTTTATTTTCTAAATGCTTTTAACATTCTTAAGTTTTAACTATTAATTACATTTTAACATTGTTTGAACTTCTTATAATCAACAATAATGTGAATAATGTGATGGCCAAACTTATTATTTGCCTTATATAAAAACAGTTCAACTGTTGGTAAAAAAAATGAAAGTCAACATAAATTCCATACAAAAAATAATGAGTTTGAATTGTTCATTCTTCTTTTTTATGTTTGACAAAATAGTTTAGAGAAATATATGGAACTCTCTTATCTATTAATCAGATCATGACTAGTTTAAGTATAGATAATCCATTATTAAGATATTCCAAATGCTTTTAACATTCTTAAGTTTTAATTTTAAATTGCATTTTAGCATTGTTAGTCAAACTCATTATTTACTTTATATAAAAACAATTCAGTTATTGGTAAACAAATTGAAAGTCAACATAAATTCCATACAAAAAATAATGAGTTTGAGTGGTTCATTCTTTTTTATGTTTAGCAAAATAGTTTAGAGAATTTTTTTTTACATTTGGCAAGATAGTTTATATACACTAATGTACTTACTGTTCTTACTACACTATTGAAGGTGCAATGTGTTGGGTCGATTTTGTGAAGTTAAATATGTATTTATTTTAATGAATTCTTAAAATTGAATTTTAGTTAAAGCTTTTGAACATTTTAGTGAATTCTTCTACAAAAGCACTCATTTTGTTCAATACATGAAGCTTTCATCCCTGATATATATATATATATATATATATATATATATATATATATATATATATATATATATATATATATATATATATATATATATATATATATAATTTTATTATAGTGTTGATTTCTTTTTAAATCCTTTAATAATATTAGCAATAGCATTTTTATAATAACCAATTTTCAACAAGTCATTAACAAATAAATGTACATTTTAAATTAAAAATAAAAATATCAAAATGAAATGGATTTCAATGCCATTTATATCAGATGAGCAGGTCAAGTTTATTAGGAAAATTTATAATGGTTTGTTCATATTGCTTTTTTCTCTACAAATAACATAAATAGATTGCTTAATAATTCTAAAATTCAAAATTCAAAGTTTAATCAAAATTCTATTATATATAGATTGATATGTGGATGTGGCATACAATACATTGGTGAATCTAAGTGTACATTTGAGAAGAGAATAAAAGAACATATGCTTTTATATAATAGAATTCAAAAAGAGAATCAATATGGAACAGATGTAAATAAACCTTCATCATCTGTTATATTTGATCATAATAAATCTTGTCAATATGGATTTAAATTTGATTATAAAAATATGAAAATTATTCAAATTGAACGTTGTCATAATAAACGTAAAATAAAAGAGGCTAGGTTGATTTCAAGAAATCGTCAAATGTTAATGAATCGCCAGTCATCAAATGTTAAAATAACAAAATTGTGGGAAATCTGAATTGAACTATGGGTATTGTTAAGGGTTGTCTCGTTTTGATTATTCAACGTTATATAGTTGATAAAGACTACAAAGTGTATAGTTGAAAGTACTTCTAAAAGAATATAATTTATATAAATTGTACTGTATTTTGATATATATATTGATTTGTATATTGCATATATTGTGAAACGAATACAGATATCAACCTTTATTTATATATATAGCGTCGTGTATATATATATATATATATATATATATATATATATATATTGTACCCTTACTTCTCGATGTATAATATAGTTTGAAATACAACTAGCTCAATTAAATTATTATGCTTAATTAAAAATTTGCATATCTATCTTTAATTTACTTTTATACTATCATATTCTAATTAAATTTATTATCAATTATCAAAATCAATATATTTCTATAGTATGTAATAATTAAATAAGTATTTATTAAAATCATGAGACTGTGAAGTAAAGTTACAAAGCAATAAGTAGATTTACATTGAGTCAATATCTCCCAAGACATTGTCTCAATGGCATAAGAATACTATAACCTCCTTACTATCCTATTATTACATCTATAGCATTCTTATGGCTTTTAAATAAAATAAACTATCTTTAAATGTAATAAATAAATAAATCTTAACTTTTAATTTTTAAAAGAATACAATTAAATAATCTCAGGTTCTTCTAATTATCTTAAAGTAATGATAACTCATGTAAATAAGTATGATATGGGATTTTATATCAAACCTAAATACACCTAACTTATACTAATAATAATAATACTCAATACTAATCCTAGGGTATAACTTAATCTTATTTATTTCGGTTATATCATCAATCATTAAATAAATAAATAATCATGTGTATATCTTTTATCTTCATATAGTATCTTAATTTTGGGAATAGATCAAAATCTTACAATTTATTAATCTGTGGCAATAAATAATATTGTACTTTTATAATGTGCATTATAATTACCCTATGACCATAATAATATTATATGTTAATGTCAATCAATTCTTATAAAATGATATCAGGAAAATATTATGTTTATTTCTAAATAATAATAATAAATTCATATTGTGCAAATATTATGTTTATCCAAATTATCTGCTGTCAAGTGCTGTGGTGTAAAATAATGAACTCAACACACTTTTAAAAAACAAATTAAACAAGTTTATTTACATTAACTTCAACTAAAAATTTATTTACAATATTTACAGTTCAAAATTATGAAAACAAAGAAAATAAAAATAAGAAAATAATAATACAATATGTTTACACTATTATTAACTCATACTCCTATAAGTAATTATACATTCTTTAAAATGCTGTATTAATAACATTAAAGTATGTTTTCAAAACTCAGACTTTAAATAAATATCAGTGAACTTCAATTATTACACAGAAAAATTTATGTAAATAATCTTTATGTAGCATATGTAAACAATTAAACTTTATTAATTAAATTGCTACATCACTTAAGTATTGCTATTATTCATTTTATAATGTACTAGTATGTGTTTACTTTATTATCAGCATTACTTTAATAGCATAATATAGAAACTAATGTATCCTTGTAATGTAATAACAAATAATTGATTATAATTTTATATTTCACTTAATGCAATTCATGCTACATGTTTTTATTAAATATGCATTACATATATGTACTGTTAAAATAATAATATTTAAATTATTCATCAATTTCAAATTCATAAAGCACTATATTAGATAAATTTTATGATTCTTTTCTGTGTGAAATTATTACTTTAATCCATGTGTTATACTACTCCTTCCTAATAAATTTCTATCTACAAAACATCCTTTAAAACTTATTTAAACTTTCCGGAAAAACAATCATCTACTTTAAATAAATACTAATTATTCAAAACTATTTATACCTCATCATATTCAGTAAACCTTTAATTCAAACATAAACTTCTACATAAAACTTAACTTAATTTATCCAATAAAATATAATAAAATATAAACTTTGAAATCTCTTCCTAACTTTTAAATAAAATAATTACTTATATGAATAATAAATATAATTTTAATACTCCAACATAATAATAATAAAAAATAAAAATCAAAATTTATTTACGAAAGAATCATATAATTATTTCTAAGCTTTTTATGTAATGTTGTATCATATTTATATCATAAATTCAAATTATGCATATTTAAATAAACTGTTACTGCCAATATAATGTGTGTGTATTTTTAAAATATTCATACATCCATTCAACAATAACATATCATTCGGTTGATCTAAAGAAAAACATATTAAATACATCAAAATTATTATTATATAATTTTACCATCAATAATGATTTAATGTACAGTCCATCTTCCAATATTCTTCGGAATTACAGCTTCATAGAATAAATCACATTTATACTCACAATCATTCTTTAACATATTACGTTTTATATTAATTATAAGATAAACTTATGCAATTAATTATTATATTACTTTAGTTATTATTTTAAGAAATGTACCTATCTTATTTTTAATAGATTAATAATATTTAACTTTTATATTAGATAAATAAAACAAAATTCATATTACATAAATCCAGCGATGTTTCCTTTTCACCATAAAGTTCTTTAATCGTAGGCACATATTCACTAGAACACCATTTCCTGTTTCCGGTCCACCACGTGTTTTTTAAAAGTTTATGAAAAATGAAAACGTTCTTTTAAAACCAAAACAAAAGTTAATAAAATTAAAATAGTTTATCTGATCCGGATGCAGTTCTTAAAGAATATTATTTAAAAGTTATTATTTTAAATTAGACTATAGTTTATGAAAAATTATCATTTAATTATTTTAAATTTAACTTGGACGTCCACGTATTACTTGCACATTTCTTAACAAAATATCCAGGTAAGAATCAGCTTCTTTATCTATAAACGACCCGCGTTTAAATTATTTCAATATAATAATTTTATTATATTAAGATTTTTAGCTAATTATATTTCAATTGACTTGCCTTTAAAATTATCAACATTCAGTCTTTTAAACATAAAAACTTAACAAGGCAAGCATTCAAAGCTACTTTCATTTCTAATATCTTTACTTAAGATATATATTCAAATTTATAGCTTGCAAAAATACTTTCTTCATAAAGAAGTATTTTATTCTTTAAAATATCTATTTTCTAATAGTCAATAATAATTAGCTTTTAAAATTATATATTGTCCAAAATACTACTTTTCTCCATCTCGTAACTTTCCAAACTAATCCAGCGTTTGTCATATCTCTAGTATAAAGTTTCCGATATATTTTCACTATATATGATGTTCCCATGACCATTTGCATGTAAATTGAGCTTCAATTTAGAGACGATTGATAGGAAAATTTAAATTAACACTGCATGTCTATTATTTAAAACTTTTATAGATTATTTATAACGACACTCTTGTAATTTAAAAAAAAAAAAATGATTTTAGAGCGTCTATAAATTTACTTAGCTATTTTTTTTAATAGCACAATTAACTTGAAAATTCAATCACGAAGTCCTCTCCTAACAATTGAACTGAGCTTTTATACCGGAAGAAACTTCCCATTTGATTGGTAGATTAAACAATCAACTTTGCTGGCTTATTTACATATTTACCAACAACACAAAATTAAAAATAAATAATGACTTATTTAATATTTAATACATTATTAAATTTTTAAAATAATCTTTATCGTTTATTTAAATCTATTAAACATCTCTTTTAAAATATTCTTACTTACTTGATTTTAATTTTAACTTTTATAAGATTATTTAAAATACACTAAGTCTTTTTTATACGTTATATTTTTAAAGCAATATTCTAAAATCAGATTTAATATTCTACATTGATTTATCTTTATTTTTATCTCGTGATAGCTCACGTATTATTTATAAATTTTACAACATGATTTTTAAAATAGTTTTGCAACTTTATTAAACAACTTCCAAGCATGTGTGTGTATTTAACTAACATCTGTTTTTTTTTTTTTTTACAATAAAAGAAACGCTTCTCATAATCTAAAAATAAACTAACAATTGCATTTTTTAAAATAAATATTTTTTAAATAAATAAGATAATATAACAGATTTTAAATTAATAATTCGACATTATTGAAATCAAATATTAATCTTCTATTTATGTACTTATAATAATTAAAATATTTATATTCTTTTATAATATTATTTTATCAATAATAAACATATGCATTTAATTTTAACTTGTCTTTTAAACACCTTTAGCTTTAAATACCTATTTATTAAATATATTAATGCAGTATTGATTATGGCCATTTTTCCCAACTATATATTATAATCATCATCATTTAAAATGTCTCTCTCAATATCAGCACAATTTCACATATCAAATACTCATAGATTGCTTTAATTAAACCCTTTGAAATATTACCATAAGCAAAATTAACATCACATATTCAAATATATCTTAAATTTAAAATTTTTAATAGATTAGCACAAAATTAGATGGTGACCCATACAAAAGGGCACAATATATATATATATATATATATATATATATATATATATATATATATATATATATATATATATATATATATATATATATTGTTAAAAGAAGGTTGCTTTGATAACAGTTTGACATTGTTGATTGTTATGGATATTAGGGATTGTCTAAGTGTTGACTGGTTTCTAATAGTTTTATATATATATGTAACTGGTGATAAGGATGAAGAATAGAAAGGACTCCAAAAGGTGAACCCACTTATTCAGTTTTTGATGTTTATAAGTTTACCCATGGTAATACTAATGAAAATTCAAAATGAATTTAATACATCTGCTACATGAAAATATGCTATTTATAGAAAGATGTAGATATAACTAATTTTAATAATCTGTTTTTAATAATAAAGCAAATGTTAGTAACTGTTAAAATGTTATTGGCAAAGCATAATGTGTATGTATTTAAGGAAAACAAATATATTTAGTCTGAGAGAGACAAATTTGTTCCATTAATTACATATATACTAAATTATGCTAATTCCAGGTAAACGTAGATATACCAGAAACGAAGATAGTATCACCTTTCTTTTACATATAAAAGAATACCTTGAGAACAGATTGAAAAGTCATGCAATTTACATTTATAAATTAATCTAGCTTTGGCTAATATTGGCTTCATTATACACTATTATTTATTACATATATAATTGATAATGCTAAACTGGATATTCTAGACTCAAATCTATCATCAAACAATATTTACAATCACCAGTCCATTACCAAGACTAATTACATTTAAATAGAAAGTGGAAATCTATTTTCTATTTCTAACTTCTTTAAATGGATTTTAAATTACATAAACAAAAATAAAAGATAGAATTTACTTTCCAATCAAGAAATTATTGAAACCCCATTCTAGTCAGTTTAAGTTGAACTTTTTACAAAACTAATTTGTAACTTTGCCTTGTTACTTATCGTTATACAATTTACAATCCGTTTAAATAGCCTAAGCATAAATAAACACTGAATTTTCCTTTTCCAACAAGATGCAATTACCATTATCAATATATGAGAGATTTGATTGGATGCTGTAAGCATTGATTGATGAGTGATTTAAATGTAATAGATATAAAATGATATCAAACTGGTGTTGACTTTATTATTAATATCAAAAACCTTTTAATCTTGTTTAAACAACTTATGAATTGCCTAACATTCTGAATTGAACATAGCAATATTGAATCTTAAACTTAAGGCTTTCATATCACCTAATGCACATATAAACAATACATATTTTACTTTATCCAACTTTTAATTAATAAATACTAAAATGTTTCACTATATACAAAGTTATATATTCATAATATATGTACACATTTTTTATAATAGTTTCTATTTACTGTGGAGATATTGAAAATAATATATATAATATTCTATAATAACTAATTTTATTTATTGTGCACTCAAAATCAAAAATAATTGTTTTCTCCAATCACAATTGGGATTTTTATATTTAACTTGAAATAAAAGTATGAGATGACTAGAATAATTAGTTGTAAACATTAGTAATTAAATTAATTAATTTCTAGATACCCCATGTGTTTATATCAAGTTAAATAAAAAAAACCCACATATAGTTGAAGAAAAAAATATTTTTGGCTTTCTAGTGCACAGTAAATAAAAACATGTACTACACAATATTTTTTATATATTATTTTTAACATTTTAAATATTGCATATTTTTGTAAATATTCAAATTTTATTTAAAAGAATAAAAACAACATCATGTCCTATGTAATAAATGAAGATCACACATTAAAAATTGACTCTAATCTTATTTTGTTTATGAAAGAAGTGTTTTTTTTAAAAGAAACTTTTACAATCAAGAGAAATTAAAATTTCATACATTTGTTTTTTAGAAATAAATAGTTTTTACAATTAAGAAAAGTTAAGATTTGCTGTTATTTTTATTTGAATTTACAGTATATGCAATTTAGTATATGCCATTTTAAAAGAAAAATATACCACTATTTTAAGTGTATTACTGAAACTTACTGAACCAATATCAACTTTTTTGAAATTCAGTCCCAACATCCTTGAACTAGAGAAACAATTGAACATCTCTGAAATATTTCACAGTGTAATTTGCATAGTCATTAATTTCTAATGTGTAAAAAATTTGAAGGCAATCAATTTGATAAAAGTTAAAAATTGAGTATAAAATTTATCCTAAATAAACAAGGAAACAGAGTTTCTAAATTAAACAAAAGTGTTAAATAAAATAGACTTTTCAAATTTTACACTTTTTAAAATCATATGATGAAAACAAGTGAATAAACTAAATAATATTTGTAGAATATAAAATGAAATATGATAAAAGTTTTGGTTTTGACTTATTTTATATACTGAAGTTTATTTAAAAAAGACAATTACTGATTCATATTTTTTATGTATGCTAAATAATCTAATAAATAAACACTTAAAAATGTTTAAACTATAACCAAATGATGAAATATTGAGTAAAATAAAATACTTTTCATCTTGGAGAAAATAGTGAACACATACTGATTAAAAGATAGTTTACAGTATATAAAAATTAATGAAGAAAATGTTAACTAATATGTATAAAATAACAAGTGATTATAAAATTTACAAATGTGCACATACACACAAAGTGTAATAATGCTCAAGGATAAATGGGCTTGAAGATGATTAAAACCTGTCAACACTTAGACAATCCCAATATCAATAACAATGAACAATTTCAAACTGTTGTGTAACATTCTTTTAACACTTTCATTGTTAAAAGGAGGTTGCCTTGACAACAGTTTGAAATTTCTGTTTGTTATTGATATTGGGATTGTCTACATGTTGATTGGTTTTTAATGATAATATATATATATTGTGACCCTGTGCTATTGCACATAATCTTTAAGGAGTACTTTAGCTTATGAATTTATGATATTCTTAAAAAAATAAAACTAATAAATAAAGATAGAAATGAAGATGATAATATTAGTTGTGTAAATTGTTATCTAACTCTCATGTATAAATATTTTACTCTATTTAGTTCATTATAAGAATACAATAGATAATATATAATAAATTAGAAATTGTTATAAAGATGTATGCTTAGGTTAAAAGTTACTATTTAATTAATGTATACTTTTATATAGGAAGAAAGCTAGACAGAGGTAATTTTTATAGTTAAAGTTTAAAAATATTGACAGATAGTTTATGAATTGTTTTCTGAATAATTAATAATTTAGTTAAGTTCTTTTATTTAGTAAATTTTTAAAAAAATGTATTTCTGAATAAAGCTTATTGATTTATTTAAATAATATTAAATTGTTTAAAGAAATGAAGGTTGGTTATTAAGATAGATTCCATTCAGAAAAAAACATAATTTCCTGTATACATGTGTGTGGGAGAATCTACGTGCACATGTGTATTTTTGATTTCTTGGTTTTGATTGCCAAGATATTTAATTTTTTAGTCATTAAACATTTAAAAATAAATATTTGATTAACACAGGAATGAAAGGGTTAAAAGATTTAGATAAGAATCTGTGATAAATTTACAAAATGAAAGGTAATATTTTTATAGGGTAAAATATTATTTATTATATTATTTTATTAAATGTATTAATTAATAAAATTCAGTTAACCTTCTTTTCAACTTTGGTCATTAAAATCACTTGGATCAAAGAATGTAGAACAATGTTACATAATTTTTATTAATTAGTTTCATGTCTTAACTTATATTTTCTAAAATAGAGGTCATTATTTTCACAGGCATGCATTATCTCTGTCAATAGAAATATAAAAGATGAGGATTGTCAGTATACAGGGGCTTCTTCTATTGCTTCTGCTGCTTCTGGCTGATCACTACAATCTTCTCATCTTTAAGTAACAGTAATAATTTTCTTTAATTATTGTTTTTTATCCAAGTTTAAATTTACTAAATTTTATATTTTGTTAACCTACAGTGCAGTGCTAAGACAACTTTTATAAGGTACATTTGTTTTTAGTGGAAAATTCAATTTCCCTCTAAATTATTAATGTCATGCTTTGAAAAAATAATCAGTTTATAATGATTCAAATCCATCAGTTATGCTTAAAAAGAAATTATAAAAGAAACCAGGTGATATCTTTTATATTAATTTATAAACCCACTCTGGACAATATACTATTTTGTTTCTCACTATTGTATTTTGCCTTTAAGAAAAAAAGACTAAAGTTTAAAAAAAGACTGTTGAAAATTTGATTTTGAAGATAAACAGTTATATTAACTGTTATTACTAATTATTCATGTTAAAATGCCTCAACTTACATTAATTTTAATAGATATTTGAAATATTTTCTCAATATAAAATTTTTACAAGTAATAAATATTATGACATTGTTGACACAGGAGGTAAACTTTTAATATGCTTTGCTTTCTCAGTATTTTGCTAAAAAATACTTAGAATAAAATGGAATCAAGGAAATTAATAAATAACTTTATACAGGAAAATATAGTTTCCATGTATAACAATAATATATATTAAATAAATGCATTATGTTGAATTGCAAACTGTCAAATTTAATAATAATTTATAAAAAATTATCAAAATGATATCTAAGTGAATTAAAAAAAGATTAAGAGTTTCTTCTAAATGTGCATTTTCTAAAAAGAGAAGAAAAAAGAAAAGAATGGTTTATTTCCAATGGAACCATGGGCAAAATTCAATGGACAACTGTCTTAATTAATATTGTGTTATTAAATAAAGATTCTCAAACAACCAATTTCTTTAAAAATGGATCCAGACTTTTGCTTATTTAGAATAAAACTTTGTGAATGTCTTTATTATTTATCACTTATTTTTGAAAGTTATATTTGCTTTCATTTTATTATGAAAGAAAATATATGTGATAAGTATGGAGGCTTCATTCTACAGATGATTCACCAAGGAAGGACCTTACAACCTTAACAAACTGCTTCATAAGATATTAAAGAGAAGACATAAAGATTATATTAGAAGATGTTATTTAAAATGTAAAATATTTATTGCTCAGAGAATGTATTTTGATGGAGGAAAATGTATGGTTCAAAAGTGTTGCATAGGAATGAGTAAAGTTTTTCCTTTTCCTAGTTTATTTATTTACTTTATGAGTAATGCAATGCATTTATTATTGCTTTGAGATTTCTTTTTATTTTAATGCATGTTTCTGTAGTAAAAATTAAAAGAACTAACTAACCACTGAGCTTAGCTGAATATATTATTAGTTTTCATAATATTAGGAGTCTCTCATACAATCATAACCGTATTTCATATTAATATAATCATCCTTCTCTTTATTTGGTTATTATATATATATATATATATATATATATATATATATATATATATATATATATATATATATATATATATATATATATGTGACCTTCTGAAGGGGCACAAGTAATTAAACTGTATTGGATCAGTAGTGAATAACTGCATTGTATTAAAAAAATAGCCTTAAAATTTAAAAAAAATTTCTATTAATGGTTCAAAAACTTATATGTGGGCTAACTATGCATTTCTGTTGGAAAATTTTTTAAGCATTTATTGTTATTCTTATGTTTGATAGTGTTTAATACAAGGAAGGGGGTGGATTATTACGGAAAGTGTTATGATAGTAGTTAGATTGAGGCAAAGTTGTTTTATTTATTTATAAGATAGTGTTGGTGTTTGTTGAATGGTTTTCTGATTTATTATTCATTGACACCCATCTTTTGTACTAATATTATAGCCAGGTTTAACCCATAGACATATTAGGTATGTTGTGGTTAGAATAATTTAAATTCACATAGCAGCATATATGTGTATGAATGTTGTCATTATCTCATTTTCATTTCATATTCTAATTGCAATAAACCATATTACACTTATAATAAAACATTTAAATTACAATAATTATCTTTAATAATTTTGCAAAAATATATCTTCTTTAATGATTAATGGATATTTGAATTGGTAAATTACTTGACTAATCTAAATAATAATATAAACCATTTATTTAATAGTTGAGTGATATTCATTTGTTTCAAAGTTATAAAAAAGTTCATTTTTTTTGTTATTTAATTTAACTTAATTGCGAAGGTCAATATGATTTTTTTTTTAGAAAAGATTTCTTGAATATTAATTAATTGATTAACTGTAAAAAGAATGTGGGAGTTAAGCTTTGGATGATCAGGTGACCTTTTTGATTGGTGGGGGAGTTTTTTTTTAAACTGATAGTTAATAATAATAATAATAATAATAATAATAATAATAAATCATTATCTTTTGTAATTTCAACAAGTGTACTTTTCATTTTCTGCTGCTATCGATTATATATCTCTCTTCCAAAAAACAGTTTAAAGTGAAACTCTCAAACAGCCTTTTCATGAAGCTCATTCATTATTGGACCTTCAGACGTTCAAGCTTTATAAGAGAATGGCTGAATAGAAATATAAAGGTATCGGTCTTGCTTCTTTTGCCTAATTAAGAAATTTAAATTAACATTTTCATTTTGTTTAAAGATGTTCTTTTATAATATTAAACTTATGTTATTTCATTTACTTTTATGTATCTCCATTAAAAAGAATATCAAAATGCAAGAACTTTATAATTTTTTAAGTCCCATGTGTGATGTTTATAATGTTTTTTCATCATGGAAATCTTTGCAGACTTTTTTAACAAAATTTACTGTGATAAGCTCTCTATTTGACTTATTTTTCACATATACAAAAGTGAAATTAAAATTTAAAAGGATACGTGTACTTGATTATGTGTTTGATATTTAATAATTATTGCGGAATGCTAACTTTATATCTTATTTTATGCTTATAAAATAATATGTGTTTTATTAAAGAAATATAGATGACTTACCCAGAATAATTAATTACTATTACTTACCAAATATAGATGTCTAAATCGAATAGAAGGACTTTAATATTACACATTTTTATTCTCTTCGAGACATGGATATATGTGTTAATGTTTAAGAAAATACAAATTGCCTGTGGACAATTATCAGCAACTTATTAAAGTTAATAATGCGAATACCAATCTATAAATTATGAAAGTGAATATTTTCTGCAGAAAAATATGTTAAGTTATCATTGAATTAAATACCTTAGATGTGCTTAAAAATAAATAACAGAGTATATCAATTAATATCTGAAACTGTCTTTCCATGTAATTATTATTACAAATATTTATCATTATGTGTAATATATAAGTAAACTCTATTGGCTTATGGCTAAAGGACATTGGAGGTTTACTAAATTAATTATGAATTATAACTGTTTTGTCCTACAAGAACTTATTTTCTGTTTCATATTTATATTTAAACACGCACTCATTTGGGATTCATCTCTGGATCATTTAGTAAGCTTGAAAAGGAACTTTGCAAGTGAATATTTTTTTTTCAAGTTTAAAAGAAGAATGACTCTATTTTTTATTATTATTCATTGTTAATAGTATATACATCATAGATAGTTAGACAGATTTAGTGTTGTATGTATTTAATATTATATGTTTATTATTTAATTTGCGAACTTCGAGAACTTCTCAGGACAGCATATCCTCAAAATGATGAATATGCTTGTAAAATCTTATTGCTTAAGTGTTATTTGTTTTCATCTATTTGAAAGTGAAACATATATATTTTGGGTATATTATTAAAGATGGTTCAATCTTATATATCTTTTTTTTTATCTCGAAGAGAGAATTAATTTCAAGAGTAGCTAGAGAATAATAAAAAAAGAAAGAATATTGTGTTAGAGGTAATAAAACTTAATTTATTAGATTATTGCTATTTAAAGTATAAAAAAAATTCATTCATAATAATTAATATTATTTAAATTTGAAACAACTGAATGTCTCATTTAAGCTAAACGTTTATATTTTAATAGGTTATTTATCTGTTGTAACTTTCACATATTATATAACTTAGAATTGTTTTTCATACTCTTATTTATGCATTTGTGTGTCTATTTTGTGCAATTATTATATTTACTTAATAAACATTTAGTTTATAACCATTTCTCAATATAAATTTCGGATGTTGTAATATTCTAAAGAATTGAAGGAATGAGTGTTTTATCTGTGTGTATTTATCTGCCAGCGTATAATGCTAGATATGTAGAAGAGCTGTGGAAAAGGAAATTATTCTTGATACGTTCTATGTTTGTAGGGATGAAAGATTTTTTGCCTTAGTATATTATTAAGTATTTGGCCATGAGTAGAGTTTATTTAGATTGTATGCATACATATTATGAAATGATATTTATGAAGTCAAGTGACATTTTCCCATTGTTTGTTTGGTGATGAGAAAAATTCCACCAATAGTGTATTTCAGATTTAAATAAGCTATTGTTGATGTATTAGTCTTAAAGAGTTTATTCACTCCTCATGTGCTGGGATTCCTCTTGAACGTCTAGTTTGTATTATCATAAAAATACAGCTGTGTAATTCAGTCAGTGGTCGGATAAATAGTTAATTTAAATTCTTTATTGAATATTAGAACGGATATAGTGTTCTATTGTTTTGGTTGGTCTATGACATTGTCCGAAATTAAATAATTATTTAATAATTTTTGAATAAATTGATAATGTGTAGAAAAGATTGTTTTCTTGTATTATTGCATGGGATGTAACACACACGCATAATTTAAATAATATCACGTATATAAGATATAATATTGTTAAACTTAAAATGGGAAATAAATGTTTTGAAACATCTCATATTAATTTGCCACACGTTAGAGATCATCAAAATCATCAGAATGAATACGATTTTATTGTTATGTCTGAAAAGTGTACTTATTTAAAGCAATTGTTTAATTAGGATTACTTAAAGCTGCTCTCTTGATGGTAAAGTGTATATTGTGCCCGATAATATAATGTGTTATTTATTCAGTGTTGTTTATTGATAAAAAGTATTTGGATAGCCTGGATGTCCAAAGTCAGAATATTAAGGTATAATTTGTTTGCTAATTTATGTCTGTAAACATGACAATAATAAATTATGTAATATGTATGGGAATAATCCTAAATTTCAATTAATAGATTTATTTGTAAATTTTAAAGTTAAGATAAAATCTTATTCTGAATCAGTTACATTTAACTAAACCTTAAGTGTCAATAAAAGCTTTGTTTATTATTTAAAAAACTGTGTCTCGAGTTGTTCTTATATGCATTCAAATTTTGGTTTCCACATCTCCATATTTCATACATCTATTACAAAATTAAATATATTATTTTATGGCTTTGATATTAAATATGCTAAGATCTGATAATATTGTTTCCTAGATCCAAACGTTACATGAGATATTTTACCACGTGATAAACTTATAAAGATGTTGCCTAAAAGTATTATTTGGATGATGTTGCCTAAAAGTATTATTTGGATGATGATGTGAGATTAAAAGATACCCTATCTCCTTCGTTATCTGATTGCTAGCCCAGTAAACATTATTCAATTTATTTCATTGTATCTTATTATAATTTAGAGTCATAAATTACTGGCTAATATAGTTCTTTAGTCTAACTATGTTATAGATTTCCTGAGTTCTGATTTTTATATTCCTGGATCAACATTGATTCAGCTTTTTAGATTAAGATGTGCTGAACAATAGAGTTATTTAGTGTTGTGCTTTTCTATTCCGTCAGAGTTATATTGAGCTATTATAGAGTGTAACTGGATGATGGAAGAGATCAAATTGAAATTATATTTTGTTAGATGGAATAAATGAAACTCTGCTAGCCTATATCATTTGGTTAATTAATAAATAAGGTTTATATTTTATTTGATAGCTTATAGTATTTCTTCCTTCATTTATTTATATTCTCTATATGTTATGAACTTTCTGTAACCTTCCACTGAGTGAAGCTGTAAGATAAACATAAGTAAAAGAGTCTCAGCATTAATTATGAATCAGATAAAGCGATAAATCGTTCTATTCATTTAATAGAACTGGCGCCTAGGGCATTTGCTCGTATAATGTACATGAGCGGTAATGTGTGAGTGGGTTATAATATATATGTAAATATCTAAATGTTTATGAATATCTCTAGGTGGATATTTTCTGAATACAATGGTAAAATAATGCTTTCTAGTATTTTTAAAAATTTTGTGTTGACTGAAAAGATCTGAAGATGATCTATAAACATATGAAACATAGTATCATACGTGATGATATTCATCTTAAAAAAATATTAATACTTTCAAATTTTTATAGTAAATAGCTATATGTTAGCAACATGTAATTGATGTGCTGATTCAGAACCTACATTACAGATGGCTTAGAGAGAATAGTCAATCATTTTTTCCAATAAAAACACTGTATGTAAAAACATTGATATGCATGCTTGATAAATATTGTAACCAACGGCGTTTGATGATCCATGATTCACTACTCTAAACTTTTAAAGAATTTTAAACTATCGCTCAGTGTAAAATCATCAAAACCCATTTCTCACCCCACCCATATTTAACAAGAAGCTCTCATTTAGGACATATGACATTATGTACAACATAGTTTCATTTATTTTATTCAGTTGGAAATTAATAAATGAACCTTTTATTTAAAAGTCCATTCTTTGTCTTTCATCATAAACAGCTCAGAACCTTATACCAGTATACTGGTTATATTAAAGTGCAATCTATATCGATACTATGAAAAGCTTTTTATATAAACCCAAATGTCACACATGCTTTTTTAAATGACACTAATGCACACAGATTTTTGATGTTGCGACATTTTATTATGTAATACCAAAAAGATATAATCATTGGGGTCAACATCATTTTCATCAGGGAAAACCTATTGGACAGCTTGTCTTTTATTTTGGTCAACTACTGTTACCAATTGTTATTTTTTTAAATATCAATCTCAATACTTTTGTTTCATAAAGATCACACCCATTTCCAGAATCTAAAAAAACTATAGTTTATATGATATGTTATTATCTCCAAGTAAAATCTTGCATGGTTTACTGCAGCAGTGAAGGGTTAGAATCTTGAATCTAAGGTTTCTGGATCATTACTTCCAACACTCAAACTTCTTATGAAATCCACATAAATAAAACTGTTTAAATTTTTTTTACATTTTATTTCAAATTACAATATAACAATTCGACAATTGCTAAAACAGAGAATCTTTAATAAAGAATATAACTATTGCCAAGCACTTTCAACTCCAAGAGTCCTTATCAAGGCAGTATAAAAATCCTATTTTTCTCCTAATCGATGAATTCAATGTTTCATTGCATTGGCCAGAAACAACTAATCGGAAAGCTGGTTAATTTTGAATTCATAGCACAAGATGAATTTTGTAAAAGGTATGATTCTTCCTTTAATCTTGCATTTTTTCATATCTTATGCAAAATTCATCTTGTGCTGTGAATTCAAAATTAACCAGATTTCTGATTAGTTGCTCTTGGCCAAGTCACTTAGGAGAAAAATATGATTTTTTATACTGCCTTGATAAGGACTTGTAGGAGTTGAAAGCTCTTGACAATAGTTATTTTATTTACTAAAGATTCTCTGTTTTAGCAATTGACGAATTGTTATATTGTAATTTATAAGTTGTATTAACAGAAGTATTATATTTATTTAATTTTATTTCAAGAATACATATTGTTCCATGCAAAAGCAGTCGTTTCAGTTCCGAATGCAAATGATCATACAAGAGTTTCTTCCGACAAATTCTAGGTTTCAGTATGATGCAAAAATGTCCTACAATTCCTTTCCATTTCTTTACATCAAGTATTAAAAAAATATTCCATCAATAAATAAATAATTTAATGGATATTTTCCCTGGGAGTTCATAAGAAATTTAAATTCTAAATGTGACAGAATTGAATTGTGCTCTGTGGATATTGAGCACCAGAGTGCACCAGTTTCCATTGCATTAAATTGTGCAGACCAAATAACCAAGATGCCTCATTACTTGGGATTTTGAACATTAAATATAACAGAGCTATGTGAAATCTATGGACCTTGAGTTCAAACCTAATCCACTCAACCACTGCACTAACCTAGGCATTTGGTCAATAACCAAATTTTAGTAAAATGAAAAATATTTATTGCTTTACTAGAAATGCTTTTTAGTAAAACTTGATTTTTTTCCCCTCTCAAATGCATGATGGCAAAGGGTGTGATTATGATTGAGGTTTGGCATTACTTCTTTGATTTACACTAAAATATTGGTTATTTTGTCAAACAACAATTTTGCATTATCAGTGCATATATCAAAACTGTATCATAATAAATTAAATTCAAAAAACAATTCACCAGTGTGAATAGTTATTTTGTTATTCGATATTCACTCCATATATTTCTTCTGTTATTAATACCTATAAATTACGACCAATAATTTTTTTAAATTCTCAGCAATAAAATATAAGTAATTCTCAGGTTTATCAAAATTTGTCACAATAATTTATATTTAATTTTTGCTGTTTTTAGATGGGTATAGAAAAAATTTTCAAATTTCAAAATAATGTTTTATTCAATATTATTAAAATTAATGACCTGACAGAAGATGTGGTAAAAGCCAGATGTTTGGAGCATAGAAAAAAATATTCTTTAAAAACTAACTAATCTAAAATGTTAAAAATACAAGGAATGCAAGACACACATTTCATAAACTGTAAGATTCAGGATATCACCTCATCACATGATCTCAGAAAAATAACTAATCTTTCTTATTGCATTGCCAAATGTATATCACATAATACTAAATCATCCATGTACTTTACTACTGTTACACAGTGCTTTATTTACCACCCTCTTTTACAGTTTACAGTTTCGATTGCAGTTTCAGTTGAAGTTAGGAGATATAAAAGTTCTGAAGAAGATTGCTGGGAGAATCAAAACTGTAAACTGTAACTGCAGTTGAAGTTAAGAGATATAAAAGTTCTGAAGAAGATTGCTGTGGCAATTGAAACTGTAAACTGTAAAAGAGGGTGGTAAATAAAGCATTGTGTAACAGTAGTAAAGTGCATAGATGATGATCACAGAAAAACTTCAAAATATGGTTTTATTAAATATTATTAAAATTAATGATATAATAGGAGACATGGTAAAAGCCAGGTACTTAGAGCAAAGAAAAATATTATTTCACAACTAATATACCAACTATTCTGAAATTTTGAAAACACAAGAATGCAAAGCAAACATTTCATAACTGTAAGAATCATGTTATCATCACATGATCTCAGTATTATTTTAAAAATTGTTTGATGTCCGAGGTTATTTGGTTGGATATTGTACACATCACCCAAAGATCCAGGGATTACACATTGAGAAATGTTCATGTAGAATATTTCCATAGATGCAAGTCCTATAGTTTCTGCCTTGCCTATTCTCTTCACATTTTATCAACTATCTAATGATGGGATGAAACTATGCTTCTAATGGTTTTTCTATTTACTTCTTGAATATTGATGACTAGCCTTACATATGTTAGTTATAATTTTAAAAATTTATCCCCCCTCCCCCCATTTGCAATCGAGAATTTTTTCAGTGGTGTACCTTTAATCCAACTAATTTTAATTTGAGGAGTTGTTAAATGCTTTTAAGTTGAAATGTTTTGTAATTATCATATTAAACCCGATCTTGAAAATTTGAGTTATTATTAGATTTTTAATTATTTATTACATATTTCACTGATGAATTCTGCCCTACCTGGGGCAGTATCAGTTTCTGTAGTGGCATTTCTGCCACTCAAACCTGAACCATGAGCAATAAAGGCATGTGAATATTTATTTTACTGTCAAATATTGATAAGGGAAAAATATTATATACATATTACAATGAAACACAGTAATTTTAATAACCCTAAAGTGTAATAAAAATAGGTAACTATGAAAGAAATATTGTCATAAGAATTACCTCAGTTAATTTTCGAATTAATTTTTTAATAATGCTGAAACATTGCCATAGGATAACAAACTTATTTTGGATATTACTTTGTTTTCTAATGATTGTAGTAGACAATTTCACTAAGAAGTCATTTTAAGTGCATTACAATTTTTCAATATTTTCTTAGTTTGAATAGAATTAAATGAAATTGAAAGATTAAATAAACTAGTAGAGATATAATACTTCTCTGTTTAAAGTTACTAAAAATACAGTTTGTTTGTTTCAATCTTTATTGGAACTTAAACAATCTGGGTTGCTAGATCATGCTTTTGTTATATTCATGTTTTATTTATACACCTGGGTCTTGTTTTATGCGGTAGATAGGTTCCACAGAAAACCCACATTAAAAACAATCACACAAAAATAGACTTAACTTACCTGGAAAAATGAGGGATAGGTTCTGTATTTTTCAGAATTCACATAAAAGCAAAGCAACAAGGAAAAATTATTTTAAAATTTGCATTAAAAAAATAAGCAAATAAAGTATGACTAATAAACAATTTCAAATATTTGAAAAAAATTAATACAAGACAAACTTTTTTTACTTTTTTTTATTAACTACAGTATTTAATTTTACATTTTTATACATATTTTAAACATTACCACTAGCGTTTGTTTGTAAACTGGTAAGAAATCAGACTCGATGTGATATGATGTATTGTGGCTTCTCCTTAAATGAAGTCAAGAATCTCTCAGTAATTATATACAGAAAAACCTGTTAGCCACTTTATTTTTATTCGTGATGTGATGTACAACTAGCGCCACTTTTAGTTTTGTGCTGTGTAAATCCTATATTAAAAAAATGAGATTGTAATCAAAACAAAAAGATTATAAATTATCATTAGAAAGATTATTTTCAGTTTACAAAATCTTCATTATTTATTTTAAAAATCTAAAAGATTATTTATTTCTGTTAAATATAACAAAATACGGTTTAAAAGTTTAAATTTTTTGAATATTTATTGTGATATTTTTATATGTAAGTATAAATCTATTATTATTATTATTATTATTTACTCATTAGTATAAATAGGTTATTTACATAGAAGCTAAAATTCTAAATACAGCTTCAGGCCATATTCATGTTAGCTGCTAATATAACATTATATTTTTGAAAAAAAAAAGTTTCAAGTCAAAATAAGTTATTAATAATTTAAATTTCTTGATATCTAATAAATATAGTGAAATATGAAAGATATTAAGAAGAAACATGAAATGCATAACTTCAAAATCACATTAAAATAATCCGCATAAAATGAGATCAAGGTGTATATTTATTTTTATTTCTATTATAAGACAGTAGATGGCGATCTGTATGCAAAACTAAATTAGCAGTTGAAATGAATGTTTGACATTTGATAAGGGAGAAAATCATCGTGAAAAATGTAAAATTGGCAATATACATTTTCTATAATAACTGTAATATATATCTTTATTTATTTAGGTATTAGCATATTATTATCCAAGTTATTATATTTAAGCCAAGAAACATCACATGATTACCATTTCCTATGCTTGCTCTTAACTGTTATTAAAACAGGCAAAATTCTCTATATGTATTGCCATTCAGTGCAAGCCAGAGTAATCAATGGATGCCAGAAGGCTTGGGCATAAAATCCCCATTTAGTCCCTATTCATCCAATATCCTCAGACTAGTTTCTGGCTTGTGGCCTTTGGCAGTGAAGAGCCTTGAATCTGAGAGCACTGCACTTAGACCTTAGGACTATATAAGCTCATGAGCTTGGATTAAAAATATTATAGTGTCATCCAATATCCTCAGATGAGTTTCTGGCTTGTGGCCTTCAGCAGTGAAGAACCTTGGATCTGAGAGCACTGCACTTAGATCTTAGGACTGTATAAGCTGGTGAGCTTGAATTGAAAATATTATAGTGTTTTCAATTTAAGTCTCATGGTTTTGTAGTTAAGTAGAGATAAAAGGTGGCTGCTGGAGGGTTGCATTAGATCCTAAGATCTAGATGCAGTGCTCTCAGATCCAAGGCTCCTCACTGACAAAGGTGACAAGCCAGAAACTAGTCTGGGGATATTGCACAAGTAGGCACTAGATGGGGATTTTATTTACAAGTCTTCTGGCATCCATTGATTACTCTGGCTTGTGCTGAGTGGCAATACGTATAGAGAGTTTTGCCTGTTTTATTATATTTAATTATTATAGTTAGTGATTGGACTTCAATAAAAGCTATATTATACTGTACAATAAATCCAGATATCTACAGCTGTATTTCTGAAATGGGTGGTTTTTACAGTACTCAAGAATCAGACTCTAGAGCTTAGGACCACATTTGTACTCAATTGTGGCATTTCCAGCACACAAACTTTTTATGAATTCCTGAGCAATAAAAAAACATTTGATTAATCACGTGATTTATCACTTGATTATTCATAAAAAGTTTGAGCACCTGAAGTGGTAGAAAGAACTGTCATCCAAACTGCGATCCATGGACAACAAGATTCAAAATTTGCCACTTCATCATTACATTATTCTATGCAGCCATTGATTAAATATAACTGTGAATAAAGAATATCACTTATTTGCATTAAGTAGATACTTTAGTTAAACATAAATTCAATAAATAAATCAAAATGCTACAAAAGTCGCATAATCCAACCTGATGATTAACTCTCTTGAATGTTTCTTTTACGCCATTATTACTATATAAACATTTTGGAAGCAAGGAAATGATAAAATGAATATGAATTATCAATAATGAGAGAAAATTAAATACTGCCTAACCCTATATTAGTAATTATAAATAAAGTAGAAATTCATATAACATTACAATACTAGTCAAAAAATAAATTTTTACTAAAATTTTTTCACAACCGTGGTTTCATTTACTAACAAATAGACCTTTTTGAGTGAAACTGAACTAAACATAATATATAT